>VUYV01000195.1:1711608-1743919 GCA_008711295.1 Anarhynchus alexandrinus | reverse complement strand
GGGCGGGGCAGCGCCCCGGAGCCGCGACCCCGCGCCGGAGCCCCTCGCCGCGCCGCGGGGAGACCCTCCGCAGGCGGCGAAGGGCAGCGCCGCAGCACCGGGGAGCGCAGCGCTTCGCTGGAGGGGGTCTCTGCGCTCGACCCCGGCGTTTAACGGCCGCTTCATCCAATTAACTTGTGTAAAACGGAGAAACACGAGCAAACTGCAAATCAATTTTTAAAAAAGTAAAGGGAAATTTGATAATTACATAACATCACAGCCGTTTACACCAGTATTTTACTTTTTGGAGACGGCGACCGCTAGCTGAATCACTCCTACAACGAAATACAGTGGTGGCATTTGTACGAGTTCTACGGTGGGATTTTTTCTAGCAGTGAAGGCCATAAATCACAGAACTTTGTTCCTGTGAGTAACAGATGATCTTGAATACATAATACATGCAGTGTTGGGGAGTACATATCATTAAATGCCTATTGCAACACCTTTAAACTTCATTACTGCACTTAAAATTGTAGCATACCCAACATAGTTAACTTTCAGAGCCAAACACATATAATATAACTCCAAAGAGATGTATCCCTGATAAGAGGTAGGTCACACCAATTTCCTGCAAAGACATACAACAACAATGTAATCAGGCTCTTCCCAACCAGGTGCAAACATCTCTAGAAAACAGTGGACTGAGGCCTCAATCACCCTTCTTGGATCAAATAAATTTTTCAGTTTCCAAAAATCTCTTCCCTGGCGATCTTGACTCATTTCACAAATCAAATTCTCCATCAGATGGCTGCAGTTGTTCTTATAGATCACCACTTTCTGTACCCCAAGAATCTTGTACATTTCTACACTCTGTATAAACTGCAAGACGTTGTTGTAATTTCCGAACATGGCAGAGATGCATACAGTGAAGTCAACAGAAAACGTCTCAGCCTTGCGGTTTCTAATTTCAAACCTTGGCAGGTGGTCAGTATTTCCACGTGGAGACTGATGAATGGATACATGTGTTGGATCACAGTTTTTGGGTTCCAAACAAATGATATCTGCTGCACCATAAGGGAATCCAAATCTATCGGAGTGCACATCGATTTTTGCTTTTGATACATATATTGTTCCATCGGGCTGACAGCAGAACCAGCAGTATAGTGGTTTTACATCTTCATGGTGAACAATCCCAATCACACGCGTGACTTTGCTTTCTCTGTCATCAAAGTATGGGGATATAATAAAAGTTCTGTTATCTTTTAATGCTGTTACTACATTTTGAGCAGGTTTTCCCCTAAAAAGCTCACCTGCTGGACTGGCAGTTTGGTCCTGGGGGAAGATTTTTCTAGTTATGTTATTCTGTAGCTGAGGATCTTTCCAGGAGCAGATTGAAATGCTTGTAAAAATAAGAATACATGCATGAACAGCACAAGTATGTTTTTTTCCACAGTGTATCATTGCTGAATTTCACAATTTGGAACTTAGCAGACCTTTACACTCAGTCTTCTATTCTCTTTCTCTAAAATAAAACAAACACACAAAAAAAGCAGACTTTCAGTGATCTGCCAAAAATGAAGTAATGTTTTGTATTGAACTATATTCTCTTAAACTCAATAGTTACTGTTTTGATACTTCAAACTTTAGTATGAAGACCTGACTTTTCAAACAGGTTTGAAAAAAATGGAGATATTTTCTGACACCTCCTCATTCCAAACTTTATTATATATTATTCGACAATTGGATCTGGAAGAAATTTTATGTTAGTGAAGACCCACATTTTTTATCTTTTGGTATTCTGGGAAGCTTGTAAAACTACAGTTATCCTTTCCCCTCTTCTTCTTAAAAAGGTGCTGCAAACCCAAATTCAGACTGCATTCTTTTGTATTGGGTAGGAGTAATATCAGTGTCCTGATTCCCAACTCACAAAGAAAATGTTTTCAGAGCCTAGTAGGATCCTACCGTATTCAACATTACCTAGGAAAAGAGGTTTGAAAAGAATGACCTTTTCACTTGTTCAGGTGGCTGAGATTACCTTTAACATAAATTGCTTTTGCCACTTAAGATGTCAATTCTCAGATCGCAGTTCTAAATCAGCAGTTGATTTCAGTAGGACTTTGTGTGAATCCTGTGACCCTTCATTGGGACCACATGCACCACCGAACTTTTTAACCTTGCCATGGAAACCTCAAGTTCTCCAAGATGTTACCAAATCAGTGCACAAAGTGAAGATTTTCAGTATACAATCACAGCTCAATATTTACACGTGCTTAAACCATCAAGCAGATGGAAAGCAAATTAAAACAAAACCAAAATAACCCAAACCTTGCTTTATTTTATGAGCAGCCATGAGGGTGTGATATAATGTGACACATCACAACAACACATCAGAACAGGTAACCATTGCTGTACCATTTGTAGGTGTTCTGTCCTCTTTTGTATACACACCATGTCAGCTGAATAACAACCACTTGCTAATTATGCGCAAAATTGCCACTTTAGTTACAGCTCTGTTCTGACTTCAGTGTTTGAAGAACATGATGAAAGCACTGCTGCCTGGTGTAATTTGTAAATCCAAGATGTTGCTCAACTGTGGGGTTTTTTTTTTCATTTTTTGGCCTGAAAAAATGTAAGAAGTTATTTTGAACAATGCATAATGACCCATTCTGTAAAGTTAAAATCTTGTGTTGCTCTCCGCAAATTGTCACTGTAAGCTGTACATTGAAAGCTGTACATCTTCCCCTCTCATGCAAGTATTGGTGTTCATCAATTTTACGATTACACTGCATGTGCAGAATAGTTTTTCTAATATGCTCACAAAGTTTAAAGTTACTCAGTTCTGCAGATGTCTCCTCATCTGCTTTAGAAACTTCTAATACTGCCTCCTCAATTAACCAATAAAATTCAAACATGCATTTTGTCATTAGCTCACTAGTAGCTAAGAAGGACTATCACTATGAAAATGATATTTGCATAGAAAAGATGACAATATATAGAAAAGTAGGGCTGCATCATCAGTTACCAGCTTGCACCAAAGTTCTTCAAATGCTTACTGTTATTCCTATTTTTGGTTTGGAAACCATTTACAATTAGTAACATGCTGTCTATTAGAAAACTAAGAGCAAGAATATTTTAGAGTGAAGTAGTTTTTTTTCATAAGAACATTAACATGGTGAACAACATGGGAAAATAGCCAATTCAAGTTCTAGTTCTTGTTGTTTATCCACAATTGCTTTTACTTCCCCCTCCCCACTTTGGAGGTGGGATTTAGCTGTCAGTTGTTGAGTCCCCTCAGCCTTCTCCTTGTCCATCATTACCAGTTTGGCAGCCTTGCTCATGTGGGGTTTGTGCTTTCTTTGACCGTCCTTTTCTGGCCGACATACCTGTAGAAGCCCTTCTTGTTATTCTTTGTGTCCCTCGCCAAGTTCTGCTCCAGCTGCGCCTTCCTGACCCCACCCCCGCACACCCGGGCACTGCCCCTGTGCTCTTCCCAGGACACCCGTCCCTGCCACCACTGCCTGCGCATCTCTCCCTCGCCCTTCAGTGCGACCCGCAGGACTCGACTCAGTCACACCCGTCTCTTGCCTTCCTCTCCTGGTTTGTTACACGTGGGGATCGAGAGAAGAAGGATACATATAAGAAGAGAAGTTATCAAAGAAGATGGACACTGGTCAACATTTCCACGCTGATCTTTTCCAAGAGCAAGCGCTACTGAACATCTTACCGCCAGGCTATCCCTGTCAGCTGTGCTCAGCATTTCAAGGCTCTGACTGAACCTTGACTTCATCACTGAAATTAGAAAGGAAATGTCAGATTTTAATACCAGAAGATGTTATTACAGAAGTCTACACTGACATACTGTGTAATGCAGGGCAGATTATTTTATTAGTGGATGGAAGAGGATTTTTTCCTGTTGATTTCAGTGGGTGGTGTTGAGAATCCAAGCGTGGAAATAAAATTTAATGGTAAGTGCAAAGAAATCCACCTTGCTACCCAAATCAACATGCAAGTTTGGCAGTGATAAAACACGCTTCTTAGGAAAACAATAGGATAGGTTCGTCTCTACTTCTTTGGACTTGCCAAATCCCACTTGAAAGAACTGCAAATTTGGAGGGTTTTTCTGTTAGAAGTCTGGATTCTGCTGTATTTATACTGATAAATGGCTACACACTGTGCACTATGAAGTCTGTTCAACTGTATATATCATTCATTCACAAATAAAACATGCTTGCTGCCTTTGAGCTAAAATGTTCCTTCTATACCTCTACTATTTTTTCAGTACATTTTATTGTTAACAGGATACGTACTCTGCACATTTTTGAACTTACAACTAAATGCAATCGCTGTTGAAGTAAACAAACTTTTTTTTTTTTTAACATTAAAGTATTTAATTAGTGAAACAATCATTATCAATGTAACAAACTGAAAAATACAGCAACTTGATACAAGACTGAGGTAACAAAATACTTTGCCAAAAACCTAGATTCCAACACCAGGGTTATTATGGGTGAGACAGTTCACAACAATTATAGAAAGAATCCTTACACAAATGGCATGCAGTGGACTGCTGGAAAATACAGCCAAAAATAGTGCAACAGTTTTCACGCAAAACAAACCAAAATGTTGAAATTGGTTTACATTGTAATGTGACAAGTAAGTTGCAATTTGAAAACTACTTTCTTTGCCTCATTTTAGTGCTATTTGGAAAAACATGCATTTTGGCACTGAACTACATCAAAATTGCACATTAATAAATTAATAATATTGCCTACATACATTTTATATCTTCACAATTCTGAAAATAGTAATTCTGAGATAATGTTTATTTTTACACAACTATTGCAGTTATTCTCTTTGATGGATGGAAACTTGTACTGTTTGTGATATTTTTGTGAAAAGGCTGTATTAATCAGTACTGATATGCAGTATGTTGTATTTCAATAGCAGCTTTCAATTCACATTAAAAGTACCAGATGGCAGCAAATGGTACCAAATGACAGCATAAAACCTCAAATCAGCAGCTACAAACTGTTTAATATTTAAAAACTCATTTAAAATTGGTTTAAGGTATTTTAAGAATATTTTTACACTGCCATCATTCTGATTTTTTTTGGTATCGTGCAGCAATTTCACAATTGTGCTATACTGAAAAGATGTTGTTTACCCGACTATTGTGTAAAACTATTATTTGCTATGTTCATCTTTCTTCTATATAATGCTTTTTACATTCAAATGACAGTAGTGTGAGGGAATCCAAGCTACTTTTGACATACTTCCAAATTCCAAGGTTTTGAATAGGATTTGAGTTTGAGGATTGAGCAGGATTGAAGGGTTTAATTTCTCCCTAGATTCCTCTTCTGTCAGTAACAAATGACTTAAGAATCATGCATAGATACTGCCTTTCATTCATGCCACACTGTTTTGGGGCACATCATTTCTGGCAAAGATGCTTCCTTTCTGGCTGGGAATCTGTTTTACATGCAATTGAAAATGGACCCTTTTGTAACTTCTCCTATAGGCTCTATGGTTCACAATGTTGAGTAAAAGGATATTTTTTTGAAGGCTAGAACACTCTACCTCTTGTACATACAATAAGATATAGAACACTTTAGAGGCATATCCTAAAAGCCATTAAATTCTGAGTGTGTACAAGCTCATTCTATTGCTACCGTATCAGTCAACAATTACTGTTCTTTCCAAGGGAGGCTTGTTAAACATCCATTAGTTTATCTCAATTGCAATACGCTGGAAAAAAATGTCAGGAGTCTTCACTGGTGTTCTCTTCCACTACATTACATTAGAAACGAGAAGGTATTTACATGCTTCTAATGTATGTACATTTCATGTCAATAAGTGTTCCATTTTAAATTTCGCTTATGTTTAAGACAGAACAGGTTATTCCCTTTTAAGGGGAAAGAGCTACTAAAAAAGTAACTTTAAAAAAACTTCTTGACTTGAACAGTTCTGTTTTGGTTAGTGTGTCATCATTCTGGTCACTGTTCTGCACGTGGTTCGAACTCTACGGAAGCTAATAACACACAATACGCACGGTCACAGTTGGCGCATTCGTTAAAATGGCAGTCCATGTAACACTTGCATCTTCACGAATTATCTCACTGATAACTAATCACAGAAGTCCACAGGTACAGAATAATTCAGATTATATCATATCCTAACAGTCTGAAGTCATTTACTGGTGACAGGATTTTACATTCAAAAGCTTCTACGCTGTCTTTAATGGTACTGGATGTTCTGCCCTAACGGCTACTGATATTTTTGCTAGTTCAAAAGTTGTCTTAATTTAGCAAAAAAGGAGAAAAAATGTATAAATGTATTTTGCATTACCGCTCTTCACACAACTCCTGAGCTATCAAAGAAACTTTGCCAACTTCACATACACTTTCACGCGTCCCAGGATCTAATGCGGTTGTCGTCCGGAACTGGTGTTCTTGAAAAGCCGATATGTGTTAGGCTTCATTCTCAGGGTTATAACATAAATACTTAAAATAACACAAAAGTTACAGGTGACCTACATTTAACAATACAGGTGTTTTTTTGTGGTTGTTGTTGGAGAAGTTTCAAAACCAAAATTTAGAAAAACATGCAAGTCCCCAGAATAAATACTCCTAATGCCAGGGAGCTTGTTCTAATACAGGTTCTGCTCAATTAAACTGACTTCCATTTGTTTCATGGTTTGTAAGCTAGAGGTTGGCTTGCAAATTTCTGCTCTACGCGATCTTAGGAATCTCAGAAGAGGTTTTCTGGTGATTGATAATGTCTGAATACTGATGCCTTACGGCAAAAGAGTTTCCAACAGAAAAAGTGCTGTAGTTAGCATGGGAACAGAAAAGAACTCTGATCACGGGGGTTCTAGGGCACAGCAGGGATACAGCCCTGGAAGCAGAGAAAGTTCTGTCAGAGGAGGAGGTTCAGTTACGTTCTTTTTTTTATTGTTGTTCTCTGGACACTGGCGTGGAAGCTTCCTCTACTTGCTCCACTGTCAGACAGCCTTGCCTAGCTTTCATTCCCATCACGATTTCATAACAGCAGCATCATACGCCAGTACTATATGTCATAAAGGTGCATCGTGTACTAGAATTGAGTGGAGCCGAGTCACCCACAGAAAGACAGAACAGAAACAATGACACAGAATCATTCTGAGGAGCCAGGGCCATGGGATAGGGAACACCGATTACCTGCTCCCCTGTACCAAGGGATTTAAGATGAACAACGCTCAGACTGAAGAAAAAAAACAAACTTGCAAGAAACTATGCCGCTAGTAAGAGAATGAAAGGGGACCTTTAGCACAACATAAATTTAAACAGCCTTAAATCCATTGTCAGGGCATTCCTGAGTAACACAACAGAATGAAAAAAAACCCCAACTGTCCTGTGCCAAAATACATTTTTCCCAAATAGCTCAAATGTGAACAGCAGAATTGTCCAGAGATTTGATACAAAATCTGAGGCAGCCGCATTGCCAAGCAACTCAGTGCACTTAGATTATAAAAATGTTGTTCCACAATTTTCTATTCTAATTGACACTTTGCAGCAAGTTAACACTGTCAATCATTCTGTGCATTAGAAAGAACTGAAACCCAACATGGGCCAAATATTCTTCAGTCACACAAAGCAGCTTAACAATAAAAAGAACCATTTAAAAAAGAATAGGCAGAAGATACGATGCCTAGTTTGTGGTCAAACATCAGTTCATGGCAGTCTCCGACCACAAAAAGTTGAGGGCTCTAGAATCCTGCAGGAGTCAGGATTAATCTCCTGTCAATCTACCTTGTCTGTGTTCACTCAGTGCATGAGACTATATCTGGTCCTAAGGACAACATTCACTTTCTGCTTTTAAAAGCTGTGTCAGAATCACTTTCAAGTTACACAGGAAAGTGCTGAAATACTTGTGGCTGGCTCATGTCAGGAAAACCATACTCCTCTTCCTCCTTAGAGAACAATAGCCTGTTTCTTCAGTTTGGCACTTGAAGTCGCACCAGGCAGGAGAGCACATTATTCGAATGACATTAGGTTAGCAGGTACCTGGAAAAGAATGTAAATTATGCAGCAGTATAATCCTCCTGAGCCTATTACAGCATTTGGAAACTGCAGGGTTACAAAATAGAGTGGGCTAATAATTTATGATCCAACATGAAAAGCGTAATCAGTCCCAAGCAGGCCCAAAAGAGGGCTAACCCCACAACTGAAAGGAAAGATAAAGACTCAAATGATTTTTCTATTCATGGACCAAATCCAGCCAAAGTATTCTAATAAGTCATCAGCATGCATGGGTAGAATGTGTGTGGGTGTAAGGAAGCTTCTCAAGCTGCATCCTGTTTTAGGTCCTATATTGATTAGCATCCCATTAACATAACCTTTGGAAATCCTTTTAAGAATGAACATTTTCCACACGAGAAGAACGAGGCTGCTATATAAAGGATAAACATAACATTTTATAGGACACTGTCTTCAATGGCACTTACAGACCCAGTCATAACGCTATGTAAATGCTAACACGTTTGCTTTGTCCATGAGAGAGCCCCTTCTGAAGTAGAGATGGGGTTACCTCACTTGAAGCAGTAAGCGTAGAGGCTATATGCTGTTAAGGTAACCAAACCTATATCTAGACCTGCACAAATCCTGATTTGGTGGAAATTCTGTAGTTTTAAATCGTTTTTTATTCCTCCTATTGAAAAACTGGCTCAATGTACAAAATGAAGAGTTACGTCTGTTCCCACAGGACTGTGTGTGCCCACAGGTTGAAGAGACGTATCTTTTCTAGTAAGGATTTTCTGGAAAATATGAAAAAGTGGGCAGAAGTAAGTTTCACCACCTTACCTGAGGCTTGTTGCTTTTGCATGCATCATCCAAATGCTTATGCCATAATATTGCAAGAAACCTTGAACCAGTCTGGAACTTGTAAACATTGCCTACAAAAATAAGAAAATCAAAGGCTCTGCATTAGCAGACAGACATGTAGTTTCAAGGGATTCTAATTTCCGGGCAGAAGTCAAAGTCCTGAAGTAAACTGTTAAATTAATTTGCACCTCGAATGCTCAAACAGGATGTTGCCCATATAACAGAGACCACGTGAGGCATTTTATCCAACAATCCTTGGGTGAAGGGAGTTTGAGAACGCACGTGGCCTGCAAAGCTAAGAGAACTGTATAGGCAAAGACGCCAAATTACAGCCACAGAAAAGACCACTTAGGTCACATCCAATTTACTCCTGGCTTTCTTCCCATTAAGACTGTTGTGGTTACTGTCAAACTTCTTATGAATGTTTTGGGTATTTGTGAACTTAGCTTTCTTCAATATCCTACTGCAAGTTTCCTCTATGCCTCATTATTTTGCAAATTGTTTCTTGCAATCAAACACTTTGTGCATTTTAGTCAACATCCCGGAGATGCACTTCACACAGCAGGTGCAAATCCATGTCCAGCACCAAAGTTGAAAACATGAAAAGGGAAGGAAGCCTCAAAAATCTTTATGTAACCACTCAAAGTGCAAAATAACTCTAGGGGCTTTCTGATCGTCTGAAGTTCTTGAAGTTTAATCAAGGCAGAAGAGTTATTGCACTTCAAAATTAATTATTAAAAAGGCTTTTTTGGGTACATGGTTTCATGTTTGAAGAATTTTCATAATATTTTAATTGGCCTCGGTGTAAGTCAAGATTTGATATTGACCAGTTTTAAGAAAGCCATTCAGAGACTTGGAGCTTGGGGTACGTGGCACATGGACATGCAGCAATCTCATACTGGTCGGGCAATTTCTGCGAAATTTATAGTAACTGTCAAGATACAGCAAGACCTCTGTAGGCACCAGAGAAGCACCACAGCATATTACAGAAATACGTTCAATTTCATTTGTACCCTCCCTTGAAAATTCTATATTGAACATCTCCCTCTTCAGCCTTTTATATGAGTGCCACTGCAAGTTCTGTAATCTGCAAACTCATTCATAGACATTAACCTACTTCCTGTCACAGAAATATAATGCAGACAATGTCCATCCTGCATACCTTTGTCAGGGTTATTTAGCTGGAAAATATCAGGATGCTCAGGGTCATCAGGCAGCGCCACCATCCAGCCCACAATGGAGACTTTTTTACCAGGTGTAGACTTATACTGGAAGAGACAGACAAGTCAGTCACAGCTGAGACTGTACTAGGGATTACCTTTTGACTGTAAATGTTGTGCAGACATATGGCTTAGCCTGGAACAGCAAGTACACTTCCAGATCTGCTTATGAATACGCAAGTTTTGTTTTTAGAACAAATTTAAGACTTACATGTTTTCTTTCAGTGCCTCTTAAAGATTTTGCTCCAAAGTACAGAAGAGTTGATCCTGAAAGCATAACCCAGTACCTAGTCCATGAGGAGAGCTGAATCAGAAAGGAAAAAAATTAGGAAAAACCCTGCGTATCTCTGACATTTCAAAAATCTTTTCACAAGCAAGTCCAAGTACTACCAAAGTTAATTTCAGAAGCAGGGAATGGAGAGTTAGATAAAGAGTGTCTCCTGGTATAAATCAGCCCAGCTACCCAAATTTGGACGGCTGGCTGTGAATACAATCCATCTTACTTGGGTATCTCATATCAGGACTGATTGCTTCACAACAAAACAGCGTGCTGCCTTCTACTGGACAGCTCTTAGACTTCTGCATTTGATCAATAAATTTATTGAGATGACATCTCTGCAATTCTTCAAATCTTTTAGCACTGAACAGTAGGGCTGCACATAAAAAATATCAATGAACTCCAGAGAAAACAAAAAATTATCAAATGTGTAGGACCAGAACTATGTGAAACCTGTGAAATCAGGCTAAGTATGAATTACCATGACTTTGGTGCTGCGGGTGGATGCCCTGCAGCCTTCCTATTTCACCACAATACTAAATTTCTGCTCTCACAGAAATGCATGCTGATTTATAGAGCTGCTTTACTCCTGCTCTGCTGTCACAACCTAGAGACATGCAAATGCAGGGAGAAGCAAAACTGCTGCAGATCAAACGACACACAAAGGTTACAACTTGTCATGACCCCGTAAAAACTTCAAACAGAAAATGATTTTACAATTATTAATAAGGAGCATTGTTTTGTGTGTGGCATCAAGCTGCAGTTTTAATCTAATCCTGGAAATTAAACCAGCCACTACTGAATTAGAATCACAGGAAGAATTAGAATTAGAATCACTTACAGTAGGTTTCTTGCCTTCTTTGAGCAATGTTTTTCTTCTTAATGGCCCTTCCATGGTAACGACTCCTGTGGAACCACCTAATGTGCAGCTGCAGGCCCCTGTTGGGCTGGAGAGACAAAACATTGCCATATGTACTTGAGCAGACAAATAAGGACAAGAAGCAAGCAATGTAATTTAGCTCTAAATAGATTTTTCCTGCATTGCCTTACATATGTTGTATCATCTGACACTTGACTAATACGTATTTTCCAAACCTAGACAAATAGGAACCAGGATCTTTGAAAAACAGCAAATCAACAAAAGGTTCTATTCTGAGGGCTTAGACATGGAAAAATATAACAAAACAGAATAAATATTGAGACCCAAAGTCAAAGGGAAAACAGGCAAATTTCTATTTAACGTATGGCTTAACGTTTTGGCAGTAAGAGCTCCCACAAATGTAATTTTATCTTAAAATAAACTTTAGCTATCAAAAAAAGAATGTCGGAAATTACCTTAGTTAACTGGAAAAGAGTTGGGAAAAATATACAACAATGCCAAATAATTTATTGTACAGTGATTAAAATATTTTTTCCTCTCCCAGGATGAACATAGAGCTTCCCACATACAATGGTGAGAAAGTGCTACAACTGAAAGAACCCAAGTACGGGTTAAGGTAGAAATGTAAACAGCCATTAAGAAACTAACAACCAAAGATTGATTGGTAGGTGATGATCTGTTAGAATTATCTGCTGCTAACCTCTCTTCATTGCCATGTTATCACAGTCCTGATATTCTTATAAGGGCCAATTCAGTTTACCAGAGTCAACTAAATCACGTCTAATAATGAATACAAGGAAAAGGACGTGTATGATCTACCATTCAGTTGCAAAAGGAACACTATTCTGTCGACGAACGAGTACGACTGTCACGCCAGTGGAAGTGATGTACACAGCAACACCACCTATGCAAGAACAGCACTTCAAACTGGCAGGTGCATCTTCTTTGAATAAATGGAATTGCCTTGGCTGTGCTAACGTGTATTCTTGCCAATTCTAGTTTTCTGATAGAAGCAGCAGAAGATTCCAGAAAAGGAAGAGTGAACGCAAGCATCAGAATGACTTGACAGCAGATAAATATAAGAAATGTATTTTAGGGAATAATTCTTCTTTGGGATTTAATAGGCTTTTCACATTTTTATCTTCTTATATTTTATATTTCTAGCTTGTACACATTTTTGAAGCAAATCTACCATGGACATGTTACGAGTGTATTTTCCAGAAACAGGTATAATAGCTGAAATATTGTTCCAATATTTATTCCTTTACTTATTTATAATGTATGCACTTTTATTCCTGTCTAACTTCTTCTAGCTTGTGCTGCTATCAGATGTTACTGACTCAAGTAAAACAGCTGTACTTACATTTACACATTCTATCAACACTTCTACAATGGCTGAAGCAAACTAATTTATACGAAATAAAAACTAACTGGATTTAAACTCCAACTAAATCTCAGTATCTGCAGAATTCTGTTTCAGGGCCATATTTTCTTTACTGTTCATATATAATTCTTCACTTCCCACTACCACAGAATTTATCAAGTCCTGGTCAGGTATGGATGCAACGAATGATTTTTATCCTCCTACCTATATATAATTTTCCATGTTATCTCTCTTTGGGCTGCAAATGGATTACCTGTTTCTGAAAAGTCCATGTCTTAGTTACCAGCAACACTGGCAGTGCCTGCTACATATGGCATTGCAGATGTCCCCTCTCTCACTTGGGGTCTGAGGTAACACCTCTTTACTGTGCAAAATCAACACATCATACTACAGCTCTCTGACCCAAACAGATGCTATGGGTAGCTGTCTTTCAAATCAGGGAATAAATTGTGAGAAAGGGTCAAGAAGATATCCTTCTAACATCATTATTTGCCACAGAAGGCAAAGATGGCCTTCATGACAAACCTGCTTCTGTAATGTCATAAAACCCAAAGCAAACAATAGTTTTCTGCAACATGGAAGCCAGATATAATTAGTTAAATCAATAGCTAAAATGAATTTCATCTGAATGGGCCATACCTCTGCCTTAGCATCAACAGGAATTTTGAGAAGCAGGAGGGGAAGACTCCCGTGAGTTGCTATGGTCATACAAGGATACTTTGGACACAAAATACATTACGCTAGGAAAGTGTAGAGACCCAAATGAGAGTTTAGCACCATAAACTGAGCAAGGCAGACCCTGAACTGTACCTGTAGACACAGCTTCGACTCCTAGGAGAATTCCGGATCGGTACCCTCCAGTTAGGCCCCAGCGTGGCATATAAACGACCCCTGTTCGTGAATGCAAATATCTGATGAGGGAAATTCTAGTCTGAGACTTCAACAGATAGGGTTTGGTAAACATGACACAGATAGCTCCCTATCTTTTCAGGTCCACGGGAAGAAAAACACAGTAACTTTACAGTGCTTGATTTCAAAAAGTTTGCCATTTTTCCCTAACTAATCAATAATTTGATAAAAATAACTGTTGATTTAGTGCTTACCTATGTTACGGATCATTCATGAACTTCTTAGCTAAGTCTGTAGAGTGCTCAGTGAGTGTACATGAAGACTAACTCACCTTTCAAGCCCTGATGGCAGCTCCTCACTAAATTCTGAGCTTTCACTGCTATCTAGAAAAAGAGTAATACAGAGAAGGAGTAAGAAAACCACCCAAGGGAACATACAAAGCCAGTGTATGTGGATCACCAGAATAATCTTTTTATAGTACCATGGAAATTGCTTACTCAAATCATGTTTCAAAATTGAAGCCTTTAGAATTCATAGTAGAACCTAAAATTGGAAGAGGCTTACATGAGCCTTCCCATTTATAATATCTCACTGGTGAACCAAGTCACTGTTACCGTTGCATTTAAATACCAGACATCTACATGTTACATTAATTTTCATTATGCTGCTTTTCCTTCAAAAGCTGGCCACTTCAGGAACACGAAATCCAGTTACTCTGTAAGACAGTATTTCTACCACAACATCTGTAAGTCAATTAAAGTTATTAGACATGATATCATTGTTTGTTTTCAACAAGCAAGCACACCTGTAACAGAGGATATGCCAGCTGTATGCTGCTGCTAGGAGCCGTAACACATCAATACGATGGTATTCACAACGATAGTCCCGATTTCTTCCCCAAGCCCACGACCGATTTGTCCCTCCTTCTCTGGCACAGCTATTTAGCTCACAGTTTTAATTTGCCCAGGACTGATCTTCTAATACTCAGTATAACACAATGAGCTGTGCCTGTAATTTCAGAAGTTCAAAGATCATCTCAGCCTCAAACTCTTCTTGGTCAAGTAACCTGCTATCCTTCACAGTCTACCTCCTATTCTAGAAGTAGCCTGAGTCACTTAAAAGGTGGCTTTCTTGTGCTTAGAACACAGACTCTTGATCAGTTTGTTTTTATTATAATAATTATTTTATTAATAATAATACCATCACGTAATTGTCATCATTCTCTTTCACAAGTTCATTTTATGTTTCTTTTGAAGCCTCCGAGAGCACAGCTAAACTATTCTCCCGTCTTCTAAAATATATCATTAAAAGTAAAGTTTTCTTTGTGAAAAGGTATCTTTCAAAATACACATCCACTTTTCAGTAGTACTTTTATTTTTTTCCTGGTGAAAGCTGACAAACGCTCTGTGTCACATCCAGACCACATACGCAGCAAATCTTCCTTCACGCCACTTTTACCCAAACCATCAGCAGGTAACCGAGCAAAGCCGAGACAAAGCCGACTGGGCAGCCGCGCTGCAGCTCTGATCTACTCTCTTCCATAAAAGGGACCAGCCTCTGCCCAGGAGCTAACGATGCTCCTCGCTCCCTACCGTGGGGTACCTCCGCGGCTTTGGGGGCGCAGGGCTGCCGGCCCCCCACTCTACCTCTGGAAAGGCCGTTGGCGAGGAGGGCGCCCAGGGGGTGGCCGCGGGCCGGGCTGTGGGGCTCCAGCACACTGTCATCCAGGAGGTGGCGCGGCCTCTCCGTCGGGAAGGTGGCGCTTTTGCTCTCCACCACGCTGAGCTGACACATCATGCTGGAGAAGGGGAGAGAGAAGAAGGCGAAACCCCTCGCACCGCAGGGAGCAGCAGCCCCGGGCACCCGCACGTCCACCTCGACCTTGCCCTGTCCGCAGGTCTTGAGGCAGCGGGCGCTCAGATGGTACCGCTCCGCTTTCCCTCTGCTGCACGCACGCTCCTCCACTACCAAAACAAATTTCAGATTTTAGGGGTCTCTGTAAGTAACAATTACTAGATTTCTGCAGATGGCCAGTTTTAAGCTTTTCGACTCCTCCCCGTACAAAACCTGAACGCCCCGGGTGGAGGCAAAGGTAGAAAACAAAGAGCAGACTCCAGCTAAGCCACTGCTTAGTGGTCCTTCACTAAGCTCAATGCTCTACGACCCTGGACGAGTCACGTGAACTTCATCTTCCCTAACTGTGAAATTTGGTAGATGTCAAAACCTTAACTGGGAAGCAGGTGCTCTCACTTAGGTGGGTGGAGAAATCCGTATTACCCAGGCAAAACAGTGCAAAAGGTCACAACTTTCCTGAATGCTAAGGTGTGCCAAGCAGCTAGTAATTTTCCTTAGATGTATTAGAAAGATGTTTAAAAATCAAAAGGAAAAAAAAAATCAGTTATGCACACCAGGAATCCACAGACCAAAGTGGATGCACAGCTTTCAAGTACTGCCAACGTCTGGCACGAGCAGAGAATAGAGTCAGCATAATAATAATAAAGTGTCAAGAGAAAACCTAGAGAATAAACAGTAAAGCCTGAAGCACTCTTGCAATACAAGAAATGGAAGGGACAAATACCAGAGTGTTCTCAAATACCAGAGTGTTCTGCTGCTATCTTAAACCTTTGTGATGCATGAAATTGCCTGAGCGCGAGACAGCCTGCAGCACCCACTTGTTTCCCAGGCTGTGACTCTTCCTGTGCCTTGGTACCGGAGGTGTAGGTAGACTTGCTGCTACTGAGGCATCAGGACACGTGGGTCTCCTGCTGAATTTCATAATTGCTGACACATCAGACGGACCTGAAAGACAGATCATTTAACGCTGAACTGATGCAAAACCCAGAAATTTCATGGGCTGGTGTGTTTAGCCACTTATTACAACAAATTGTTACAGATAACCAAAAGGCACCGTTTCTGAAGAACTGTTTCTTGTGCATTAAGGTTACACCATCTATTTCTGTTACGAATTCATCTCTATATTCTTGAACTGTCTGGAAGCAATTTTAAAAACAGCTTTGCACATACTTTTAACAATGAACTCCTACAAAAAGTCTTGGCATCCTTACAACAGCTGGATGTGCCAAAGTGTAATATGCAGAGCCATAAAGTCAGTTTGCACTTCGGGCGTGAGCAGGAATGCTCACACATGTTTTGAATTTTGTTCACAACTCCATGTTGTGAATAAACTGTAAACAATCTGCTCATACTGACTCACAGCTTGAGCATGTAAGAGAAAGCAGGGGCTTTCATGTATCTAATGGCCAGACAGATGCATTACTTCTCAATCATCTCTGAGCTCTAGAGATGGCTCATTGCAATTACTCTTCCTCTCATTTCACAGGTTTTATGAGAAAACATGGACAAGCTGTTCTTGTTCCAGTTCCTTGATGCTGTTTGCAAAAGGCTGGCAGTGAACTTTGCAATACAGTGGAGAACAACGTGGCTTATCATCCTCAGGGAATGCCAGGCTACTCCTGGCTTCACAATAAACAGTTGAGATTTCACTTTTTCTACCTTATTCCTATAGACCATCTCATACAGGATGGCACTTTTGCCTGCCTGTCTTTGCTACCGTCACACCATAGAGAATTTGTGAAACGTACAGGAGCACCAGTCACTGCCACGTGCGGCTTCAGAGAAGGTCTTATGTTTAAGGGCCACGTGCAGTTTTAAAAAAGCGCGCTTTTAATCATTACTCGATCCAGAGATTCAACCAGAACCATATGCCTGGGAGGTCAGAAGAGGGCTGAGTACAATGTTCTGCTGCATTTTCAATTAAACTTTTGTTGCATTTGGGCTGTAAGACAACATTGGAAGCTTTTTTCCTAAAGACAATAGGGTTCATCCTCCTCTTCTGCCATGGAGGCTACACACAATTTAGAACATAAAAAGTATGAATGCGAGCAAAATTAGGTGGTGACTAGTTTAGTGTAAAAACTGTTTGAATTAGTATTTCACCATTAGGTCTGAAAATCCTGTCTGTTGCTTTACTAGAAAGAACATATATTTCACTGAAGTCTTTTACTGCAAGTTTTCATTACGAATTCTTAAAATTTATGCAGAGACAAACTAAGTGCATTCAGAAGTTTCAGAAATGATTACAGGTTCTTTCATTTTAAAACCTCCAGCCCTTCTGATGAACTAGGTTCACAAAAAGGATTTCTCTCTACCTGCTTTGTTTGTAGTGCCTTTCCATCAGACATTTTTCAACTTGTGAACAGTAAAATACTTAGGACTACTGAGGTGTTTACTACCTGCTAAGAAGCTTAAAATATATTGGACTCGAGACCCAGTATGAAGATAGTGGCAGCTGAAAAAGAATTTTCCTGAAAATCATAAGCATGTATCAGCAAGAGTTTAGTCTGAAACTCAGCATAAACTTCAGTGTTAATGAGGCCACTCTGAGATCACCATCACACCTTGCAATGCATTAAGTCACTACTCGTCCCTGGATTTGGCTGCAGGACTGGTTCAGTGTTCTACTGCTTCCTGTTGTGTCAATCAGCTCTTTCTCTCTGGTGCCAGTTCTAAATCCTGATTCACATTAAGTCCTTTTAAGTGGATGACATTACAGTTCACTGAGAGCTACTGAAATATTATGTTTAACAAACTGCTGAAACTACAGCCCGTGAAAGAGCAGCAATCTCAAGGCACAGCCCTAAATGAGTACCAGTACGGTGCAGTGCTTTTTCAGACAGACACTACGCCACATCTCAAAATAACTGTGAAATTTTCTAATACATACAAGTTTAAAGGTTTAAGTTTCTCAGCGTGGAGAGTCACAGAGCTGAAAGCAGTAAGACAGTGATTAATTTGATTGTAAATCAATGTTCATTGAAACAAAGCATGGAGACCGCACCAAAACGACTTTATCCAGAGAAAGAACAGCAAAACAAGTCTTGTGCTGACACAGTCAAGCCATTACAAAATCAAAGTCAGCTGGATTTGACTCGAGGTATTTTGAAGTATTTATAGGTTCAAATGTTATCGCTATCGCTCCCTTTTTTTGGAAATCAGACCCCCTATTTAGGAAGCACGAAGTGAAATTTGCGCTAATACGAATACAACACGAAAATATTTAAAGATTGATCATTATAACTTGATTTTAGCAAGAGCTTTTATTACCTGGACAGCTTCAGAACAGAAAAAGTTTGATTAAAAAACCCTGATGTAATGTGTCTAAACGGACTGCATATCTCAGACTGAAACTAAGATCACAGAGTCAGTCTTCAGTTCAGGTTAAAATACTGCCTGGTCAAGGTGAGATGTGTCAAGGGTGACAGAATTTGTGGACATAGGTATAGGAGCCTCAAAACTTAAGCCAACGGTTCCAGCCTGGCTTCCTTGCTATCACACACGGCAATCACAATTGCTTTCATCAGTCCTGTGAAAGGAGGTAACGGACTTATTCTGATTCCTAGTTAGGTGCCTTCAGTAAGATCCTGATGACAGAAAACAGAATGCTTTGTGGAATAAGGTGAAGACAGAAGTATCAGCTGTGTTGGTATTGCTCTGTCTGGAGTGGCCATTTTCTATGTAATTCTGCACCTTCCTCATCTGCACGCCGAGAGAAGGAGATATATAGAGTTCGGCTCTGTTAACCTGCGCTAAGATAAAAAGGATCTGAGCTTAAAAACCTTTACAAAGTCTTTGCATCTGCTCTGCTGTCAAATGTCAACGGAGAAGAACTGTGAAGTTCCGAGTTCTCGTTAGACGGGACCTGTGCTGCAGGGAACGCTCAGTTCAGAAGACGCCTGGGGCGCAGAGGGTGTCAGCGTGAGCGATGGGGCACAGGGGAGATGACCTCATTTCTGTAAAGGGGTAAGAGACAAGAGAGCCTGTGCCAAGAAGGATGCCAAACAGGGCAAGTGGTGAGATACTGATGAAAACTGCCCAGACCAAGGGATGTTTATGGACATACCAGACTGCTGAGCAATTAGCTGGGGAAGCTATGCTTGATACCGCTGATAACAGAATTCCAATATTTAAATTCATTTGAGATCGAGTTATTTTGCCTCTTTTTTTCCAATAAGTGAAGTCATCTGCTACTGCTAACTCTCCTCTTCACTCCCCTGGCTCCATTCCTAGTGCATACTGTTACCATGATTGCTATTCTGTTATTTTGCCTTTCATGGAGACAAAGCACTCTTAGTAGGATTTTCCAGTCAGCTGGCATGAACAAGGGTTAGTTTGGTTTTCATTATTTCTCAGCATCATTTTCAAGACTATGCTGACATGCACAAAAATAATATATAAAAATATTAAAACATTATTAAAAATTTGTTTGCGTTAGGGAACGTGAGACAACTTCATCAGAGTGAGCTGAGTGCTGTTCAGAGATCTGTGGCAAGAACATTTGGAAAAGTTTACACATATCCCAAAGGATCTCACTGTTTTTTCCTTTGCATAATTTTTCCATGAATAATCCTTCAAATGTTATAAATGAATGTTACTTTTGCAATCCTTCAGTAGAACATGTGAACATTTACAGTCTCCAGAGCTTTTAAAAAAAAGCAACAGGGTGAAGGAGTTACAGTTCACAATTTTTCTCCACTAAAAATCTACCAATAAACCAATACTAGGCATCCAAACAGAAAACTGAAAATGAGTTGCATATTATACGCTGAAAAACAGTGATTTTTCAGGAAGGTAAAACAGTTTCAACTGTTTACTATTTTCTGGTGAGCAGCTAAGAAGTAAAACCGATACTTACCAGCTCTGTTTCTAAAACTTAATAAAGACATTCCAAGCCACAGACTCTCTAGTTAAAAATTCGCTGTAAATTTTTACTGTTCTGTTGCCATTGTAACCAAAGTCAGTGGGTGATAATTAAAACTTTCAAATAGAAAGACCTACTTCCAAAACACACTTACAAAACACACAATAAAGAATTTAAGAAGAATTTTGTGCACAGAACCAAGGGTGCAAAAAAAAAAAAATCTAGAATGATGGCTATTGTAAAAGGATAGTTTTAATTTTCAGAGTATTACTTTACAATTCACCTAAAGCCTATTAATGCATACAACATGCAAGAGACAAAGAAACACATATTATGACTGCCCCTCAGACAGGAGCAAACTAAGGACAAGAATCAAAGCCTTTGGCTGCACCTCTCCGTGCTCCCCCAGCAGCCCACAAATAAAAAAAAAAAAAAAAAAAAAAAGAAAAGAAAAGAAAAGAAAAAAAGTGTGTTTTGGTCATACAAATTGAAGTCTGCCTGCTCTCTCTGGAATCAGTACGCAAAGGCCTGTTGCTGCAGAGGTCAGGAAGATGATTTTGGTTATTGAATGAAAGTACTCTTTTTTTTCAAAAGGACTACGAACTATTTCTAATACCATGCCCTGCGAGTAAAGGCAACATAAATAGGATTTTGTATTTCTGCCACGTGATCCCTGTTGCTGTAATTAGTGTCCTATTCTAATCTCCACCTCCACTCTACGTAACAGCAAAAGGTACAGATACATTTAAAAAAAGTAATTTGGAAACCTTATTCTGCTGTGCTTTTTTTTTTTTTTACCCTAAGGACAAAAATTGGTATAGAGTATTAGTCTGTCTACTTTGACAATCGAGACTTTCTAATCGGGAAATACAGTAACAAAAAGATTAATTCACTGTTTCATTCCAGACTTTATATTTTTAATCTTCCACAAATCCTCATTCTCTTTTCATTTTTTGCATTTAAGAAGAATACATTAAATCTAGGGAACCATTCATCACGATTAAGATTGCTGCAAATAAACTGTCTGGCTTTGCTGCACTGTCCTTTTCTTCTCTGACTGTTTTTCTTTCACTGACAGTCCAGATGAACCACAACTTTCTCAAGTGCCTTCAACTTCCAATATGTGTAAGGAACATCCTGCTACCTGTTTACATTTTCCTTCAAACCATTCTCAGTTTCTTTAATTTGTATCTTCTACTTACTCAGCTACAGCGTGTTCTTTTTTCGTGATTCCCTTCTACCTCTCAATGATCCTTCCCTTATTACAGCTTTTAGTGAATTTTCAAGTGAAATGTGCAGGTTTGCTTTCCTAAATAATCGTAAGACAGCTTAAAACAGTCTAACAACAAACTTCTTCATTTAGTAATCCAAAAAAGTCATGATATGGACATTTCCTTCTTCCCTCAAACTCAACTGATTTGCTTTGTGCAAGTAACCTCCCGTCCCAAATTTCTTAAACAAGCAAACCAAAAATGAGAGATTGAGATGGAGAGACCTGGAGTACGTGGTATTCTTTTGCTTCACGTTATTTTCAGGTTCTATTTTTTAGAACCTCTTTTGTGTTTACAGGACTCCAGAATACACTTATTAGGCAATTTATTAGAAGATATTTCTTCAGAGCCCTTAATGGTGCCAAGAATGCTTGGAATAGATACACAGTGTGGTCCTCCTTCGATGTAGTCTTTGCTTTTTGTTCGAATTTGCATTAACAAAATCCACTAATTTATAGGTTGATTCCAAAAGCATGGTTTGCAGTGAGGGAATAAACACTGACAAGTATGTCAATCTTTTGTAATGTCTATCAATAACAACAATTAGGAAAAAGAGAACTTTCAATCACATGAGCATATTAAATTATATTTTTTCTTCCCATAAGTTTAACAGTGAATCATGCTGGGTTATCTCAGGATACTAATGTCCCTTAACGGGCAAGTGCAGCTTAGGCGGGCACAGCTCCATTCGCCCTGTCTCTGTTGCTGTTATGACAAACCTGTATGCATGTGTGAGGAAGCAGTTCAGTCGTCTTAGACCATTCAATTCTGGCTTACTTGTTTTGCTATAAATGCCAGAAAGGGACCAATTAAGTGATGTGGACACAGAGGGGAGTTTGCTGATGTTAAGATATGAAGTGTCAAAACATATCAAATGGATCCTAGAGCAGTTTGCCCAGTAGTACTCAGTCCAGTATCTCCAAGAGTAGGACTGTAGAAATATGTTAATAATGTAGTGAAAGATGAAATTACAGTAAAGGCAAGACCACAAGTTTAATAAAGTTAGCAAGGACAACAGCAACAGCAAACCAGACAAGTGCACCAGAAACCCAGGGCACTTTTGTCTGTGCCACTCTATCAAGATCAAGTACAACTAGCCATATTTCTAATGTACTTAGAATGTAATATATTTATTTACATTATTCTTATTATCCTTATTTACAGTATTACATTATAAATACTTCTAATGTTTACTGACTGCACAGCAAGCGCACTTGAGAATATTTCCTTCAAAAGCTTCCTGAACAGAGATGATACTTTCCATTTCAGGTGTTACTTTTATGGAATCACTAATTGTCAGCATTTGTGTTACTTATACTGCACCAGTGGAACGTGCAAAACCCTGACTTATACTTGAACAAAAATGCTGAATTTCTTGCAGCTGGATATGCAGGGTAGTGCGTGAGCTTGGATGACATCCATACGGACGTGAAGACATACCCACTGTGAGAGCACAGCTGCAGGGAAACTCTGAAGTTTGGGTTCAACAAAATACATTAACCTATCCATCAAAAATATAACTTTTTGCAGAAAGCATTTCAGGTGACTGCTTTGAAGAAAGAAAGAAAGAAAAGAAAGAAAGAAAAAGGAGCAGAAAAGCTCCTCGTCCTCTGGCTGTGTTGTATGTTCCTAACATTCCTCGGGAGTAATAGCTTGGTAGTTAAAATAAGCATCAGTAAACTAGGATATTAAAGAGACTTGTTTGGTAAGGAAGTCACAGAAAGTAATAGAAAGTGATAAAGTTAAAAACTGAGCATGATCATTCTCTCCCTGATAACTTTGTACTTGCTTTGACAGAATATTCTTCAATTTTTGTGAAGCTTTGGTCTGTTAAGAAAAAAACCACAGCACACTAATTCTGGCTGGATTTAGTGGTTGATAACAGCATGTGAATCCCACACATTTGTCTGGTATTAATTTTTTTCAAAAACGCTCAAATGAGTTGCAAAAATTTGTAGGGCAAGTATCACAGAGGAAGAGGTTGGAAACGTCTACAAGTTTGAAACCGAAGAGCAGAGTTTTCTGGATGGTCTGTAAACTTCTGTGAAGAAAACTTAGTTCTTCCATTTCTACCTTAAGTACAGTATAAGAAAAGCAGACACCACGCACATGGAGCAATAACCAAGCACTTGCAGGAGGATTAGACAATCCTCATTTCCACAGAACGATTGGCTGCTAAAGCACTTAGCACAAACTATTTATTAGTTGCCACAGCAACCAGTAAAACAAATGGCAAAACTAAATGTCAACTCAGTGTTTACACGGAAAATAATGGTGTGTGGGTTTTTTATCCTAAAATGCTGGGACTGCTGTACAGACGTCACTAGTGTAGTATACCTACTTCCAGAGGGTTACAAATATGCAAACATCCCAGTCTTTCTTCCGTCTGTTTCTACATTCTTAACTCCTACATATCACATACTTTACATCCGATAAACCTACGGCTTCTAATTAATTAAAATAAATACTAAAAGTTCTTTAGCAACCCCAGCAGCTGAATGGACTCAGCACAATGGGCTGAATTTTACCCCAATAACAAAGAAGAGAGTACTCCGGATTCCTGGTAGGGTGGTAACATAAACCTCTGGTCCACTTATTCTCTCAAGAATTATACCAAGACCTGCTTGGAAAAAAACAGAAGGGGGTGAGGGTCCATCCCTAACTATTGCATAACAAAACCCCCAAAACAAGGGCTGCCCACAGCTGAGGCCTGGCTGTTGCTAAAAAGGACTTCTAATTGCTAACTTTTGATGAAGGGGTTCGTTAAAAATCACAGAACCGTGAAGACCACTCTTTGAGTCACTTAGTATTAGATATAATTTTCTGGATAAGATAATTATTTTAACATTTTTTCATCTTTTTATCTTGCTTTCCAAGACAGGATAAACATGGAAATTTCAGACAACAAGTAACCATTTTTTATATTCTGATTAGCACTGCGCCCTGCACTTTTCAAAATAACATGAGGATGATAAAGAACACGCGCAAAGTTTTCTATACTGAGCTACACTTGGTGTGCAAATTCTGAGAAACTTCAGTTGCTTAGAAGGCTAACTTATTTACCATATATTACGTTAAATCTTTTCTTTTGTTCTGGGAAAATGTATTGAGTTATACCTTCCAAAGCAACCTGTCTAATAGCTGTACCATAAATGCCGGGCACCTCCTAGCCAGCACTGCAGGAACACAGATGTCTTTTACAGCTAATTCAACTGGAAACTGTGAACAGTTAGCATGCTATAAGCTCTCCAGCTACATTCTCTCTCCCAAACCATAGCAAGGCAGAATGAACAGACTTAAGTTGCTGCCAAGGAAGTTGTGTGAATCACAGAGTTCCTGAAAGCATACAATTAAACTGTTTAAAACTCCTTTTTAAATGCTACTTGCAAGAGACAAGAATCTCTGCAGCATTATGGAAGGCATGAAATCTTGCTGTGAAAGCACTATTCACAATTATATAAGCATTTGGCAATTAAATGAGACCATCTTAGCCACTAATATACCAAACATAGCTTGTTGTGAGACACTCACTTTAATCAGATGTCTGCCTCCTGTTCGAATTTACTGGAAAACCAGTTGGCAACCAGAGCGGAAAACGGACACATGGTTTTCTCCAGTACTTTGCAAACAGAAATACTGAAGGATTTAACTGTTTTTATTGAGCCTCACACTCACAAAGGTACCTTAAGGGGGAAAAAAGAAACCCACAACGTCCCTGCCTAGAGTATACTGTTAATCTTCTTTTGAATGAGAGAAAACTGAAGTAGGGTCTAAGATAAAGTCACAATGCTGGGAAGGAAGATCCATTTCCATCGTCAACGCAAGTAATTACACTTTAGGACATGAAGACGACACTATTCCCTGCGCTTAAGTCAATTATAGACTTTGGAATTAACACCACAATATCGCGCTTTTTCTCCACATTTGGAAACATACGGCAACCTGTAAGAAGGCAGTATGTCACAGGCAGAACTCAACTAGACTTATTGCTATTAGTAACGTATCAACTTTTTGACTATCAGCAGAACTGAACTGATGACTGTCCTTATGGGCCAAGAACCTTTATTTTACCATAAAATCACTATATTCAGACTCCTTTGCCTTAAACTATTGACTGGAACATTAAACTACTGCCTAAACTATTTTGAGATCGTCTCATCATTACAGCTTGCTGACTGCAAAGGATTTACTCCCGGCACACAATGGCTGAAGTGGAAATAATCTCAAACTACAATTTGAAACCAAATAAAGTTGACTCAAATACCTTTGAATGTGCTATTTTTAATTCTCCATGGTCACATATCTCATTACTGATATTTGAGTATTTCAGCTTGGAATTATTCAAGACTATACGGCTACATTCTATCTATGAATGTTGTGAAATAAGCAATAAATTATTGCCTTCATGCTTAGTTAAACTTCAATTTGAATTCATGCTAACTTACTTAACTAACCTTCTCCAGAAATTATTTTTTTTTAATAAAGTACACTGGATTCCCTTTAGTAGCATTTTTGCAGCCGCATAGGTGCAGGTCACTGAAAAATTCATGCAGGTATTACAAAATGCTGCTGGCATTCATTGTCTAACTGCCAGTAAGTGAGAGCTCTCTAGCCGAGCAAGAAATACAGCTGTCCACAAGCGTGTTAAGCTTTCGAAGGAAATACTAACAGAAGAATGAAGCAATAGGAATGATGCGGGCCTTGGTTTCTACTCGTCACATTCATTCTCACGCTGAATAAATCAACCTTACAGAGCACATAGGGGCACTGCAGATTCAGAGGGGAAAGCTCACCCTCTCCTCATTCTGCCAGATACCACACGATCACATACGCTGGTTGCCCAGAGAAGCTGTGGCTGCCCCATCCCTATTCCAGGCCAGGTTGGACGGGGCTTTGAGCAACCCGGTCTACTGGAAGGTGCCCCTGCGCATGGCAGGGGGGGTGGAACGAGATGATCTTTAAAGTCCCTTCCAACTCAAACCGTTCTATGACTCCAAGAACCCCCTCTGAACTCACCTAGGCCTGTGAACGACTTATATTTTACACAGCAATTAATACTAGTGAGCATTGGGGGGGGGGGAGAGCGCCTTCCTGAAGAAATGTTTTCTTCCACATTATTATTTCTGTAGATTTTATTCCTTTTTCCTTAGAACTGTATGGACTGAAGACCACATCAAATGTTTACCTGACTATGGGAATAGCATTCATGATCCGGAGACAAACGAGAGGGTCCCTACAAACGACGGGCCATTTGACACTTAGAAAGGGTTTCACAGCAGCCAACGCCAAGAGATGGGAGGCGGAGGAAAAACACCTGTATTTATTTTTCTCCTTTCATATTTAGCATGTTCCTTTTTCCTTCTCTCTTTCATTGGCTTTGACTCTCTCTCATTTGGTGAGAAGAAAAGACATTTTGAATGCCAAATGAAATTGCTTGTCAGATATGGTCTGGACCCCTTGGGTTTTTTACATTCACACATGGTTTAATATAATGAGACAGAAAATTTGCCATTCAGGTTTAAGAGATTAAAATAGAACAGCTTTTGAGATAATGACTCCTATAGCAGTAAGTACAGTAGTAAGTGCATTTCACATAGTCTGATGTTTGTTTAGTCTGTCCATTGAAATAAACTGTGTTGGTACAGCAGGTTTGTTTTAGTCAGCTTCAGGATGGTACTGGAGTTTTTTAGCTGTTGCTAAAAGCTGTTACAAATCTTTTGTCCTCCCGCTTTACACAATGAAATTGTCTCAAATTTATGTGTCAGTTCACACAGAAACCTGAAAGGAGAATTTCCTTTGTTATTCACTGCAGTGATTCGTTTGTACTGAATGAGCGCTCTTCCTTCTTCACTTATTAAATAATAATGAAAATGCAAACATTTCTAAAAAAAATCACACAATCTAATTTCTGTTCCAATGTTAACAAACACCCTGTGCTATCCCTCGAACTGCAATTGTTTATATACAAGTCAGCAATCTTTACTGGTGTCAATACCTCTGAATGACCAGGTCTGGCTTCTGGACAAAGGAGCTCCCAGCAATGCTCCGACCGTGAATCGTGGTCGCTCAGTAGAGTCTGATATGGTAACAGGGTTAGTGGGAGACTTGGTATCGATACTGACAACTGTGGCAATCTGCACTGGTCAATTCCAGGGATTAATTTTAGACGTAATGTGCTGTAGCTGGGTTTTTAAACTCAGCAGAGAAAGTCCAATAGGTTTTATGCTATGTATTAAAAACGTGAAACCTACTAATCAATCATCTTAAAAACACTCCTCTTTGCCATACAGGTAAACCTGTTCTCCAGAAAGGCAAATATCAGTACATTCCTCCTCTAAAATATCTGCAAATTAAGTCTTACTTCTGAAATCAAATTGTTTTCATTCATTTAAGATCAATGAATTTGTTTTGCCCAGTCAAATGAATGCTGATATATGTGAAAACAATCTTGACATATAGGATATAATTTTTTATTGTAAGAATCTCCAAGGGTGAACATCATAAAGGAAGAAAATTATTTAAGAAAAAGGACATGCTAACCCAAGTACAAGCTGACTATGCAGAAATTTGCAATAAAATCAGATCTTTTACAACTATCAGAGTGGCGGCATTCTGGACCAAGGATGTTCTGAAACTGGGCATATGCATGGACAGGGATCAATTCTCTGACAGCCCTTACAAGATAATTCTGTAATTGCAATAAAAGCCCATATTTGAAACTGATTCATTCCTCCAAAACTCCTCTGATATAAAATGGGTTTTCCCATATACTTCAGTGGAGGATTTCTGTAAGTAAAATCATTTCCTTACTCAAATTTTCAAATCAAGTTTTATACCTGCAAGATCTTCTTTGGAGGAAACCAGTCGAGGAGAGCTGTTACCTGGCTCAATTCTTAATGATAATCTGGAAAAACAAATTTTTAGAGACATTAACAAAAACATTTTCTCAATAATAGTTGAAAGAAACTGAAGAAAGTAATTATTTCAGGAGGAATTTCAAGCAGGAATTTTACTTTGTTGGAAGTGCAGTTATTTATTTTGTTATGTAACAAAACAATACCTTTTTTAAAGTAAATCGCTACCTCTTAGATCCAAGAAAGAAACTGTGAGGGAAGTCTATGAAAACAGAAATGGAAATTTCTATTTTATACTCCCTATCAGTGTAAAAATGTAAGTCCATATAGTTTAATTTTTCAACCTGAAAAAAAACCCTCCAAAAGTTAGTAAATTTAGATACAACTCTAATAGCAAACATTTTATTCCCTCTGTGCATGAAAAGTGAATTTATTCTGTTACCATGTGGAAATGTGCGCTCAGAAATAGCTATTAAGAAATATTAGTTACTATGGCCTACAGAAAAGGAGCATAAGTGGGTAAAGTGACCAACACTTAACAGTAACAGAAGATAATTAGAAGAACATTATAATGTTATAAGCCTCTCTGCCTCACTCCGTGTTTCATAATGCACTCACTGTTGCCTTTTCTCAGCACTCCAACACGTCTTGATCTTCCAGTGCATATGACTTCTGCCACCTCTCAAGTTTATGCACTCTTAACTTGGCATTCGTGGGTCCTTTGTTCTGTACCAGTTTGACAAAAAAGTATGGAGGACTACAATGTTCAGTAAATTCTACTGGAAACGGCATAAAACCAAAGGAAATAACTGCTGCTGCTGCACAGCATTAGACACACGGCGTTGTGACGGTTTCAAGCTACAGACTGCAGTACTCCGCTGTATACAAACACCAGTGACAGTCTTTTCAACTTCAGATAAAAACATGCAAAGGGGCGGGTGGAGGAACCTATGACAGCATTTCAAAATATCAGGTATGGCTTCACTGTCACTTTTCTTACTACCTTTGTCTTTTGTGTACATAAGTTTTACAGGGACCTTCCAGTCCATTCTCTGCAGCATTCAAACACTGTCAACTATGTTTTAGTGTGAAGTTAGTTAACAAACCTATGGTCCCTTTCCATCTTTTAGAATTCCTATTCTTCTGATAATACTAGATTCTTTTAACATCCAAAATAATGTATTTCAAGTAGGCAATGAATCATTCATTTCCAGACTTTCTTTTCTGTCTGTCAACATGACTTCCATGACCAGGAAGTGGAACACGTGTCTCCTAGAAGCCAACAATGAGAAAGTTACAGTAATATAACTCAGTGCACGATTCGAATGTTAATCACATGTGAATTCCTGTCAGTATGGAAAAATGGCAAAAAAAACTTAACGAAGTCTTTCCCTGTAATTAGGGCCCTACTGTGTGAATGTATCTTCCTGTAGGAATGTTCCAGTTGCATCCCTTGCACAGCAGTTGCTCCTTTGTTCCTTTTTGAGGCTGATCTGTTCCTCACTATATTAGAGGTTTATTGTTGCCATGCTGTGAGTTTGATTTTTGTGCAGAAAGCTTTTTTAAAAAAAATTCTTGGTTTCAAGAATCTCCTGCAGAACTGTGCTGTTTACAGATACTGAGAAATTTGGGTATTAAGCTCATTATACTGGGTTAGCTCATATTGGATGACCCGAAGTCCTTATGCAAAACAGAACACTCATTTCAACTTGTTTCACATAACAGGTGATCTCCAAACAGAGGCAGACAACCCTCCTCCTGCGAACCCCTGTGAGCATTGCAATTGCTCATTTCTGTCTTCTGTTTCTGTCTGTACAAGGGAGCTGTTGCCCATCCTTCCCACACATGACAACCGCGTATTTTAGTTTCTGCCAGCTTTGAGGAACTCATCCCTGATGCTCTTTCTTTATCCTGTTATCAAATAAATTGTTCAGTTTTATTAGCACCCTGTGGCAACAGCCACAATTTATCTGGTCACTGTGGAAGCACTTGTCGAATAAACCCATTGCCAAAAGATATGACTGCAATTCAGTCCACGTAAGCAAATAGCTTCTCCCTTTTACAACAATGTGACTTGTAACACGTTCCTCCTGAACATTTCTTGCTTTGTCAGACTAAAAGGAATTTAAATCTGTATGTAAGGATTACAGACTAGACTCTTATTCTTAAGCACACTGAACTGAATCGTGCTCATTAAGCATTATCATTTCAGATAACTATTTACAAAATAAGGTATTTTTCCCTCACCTATGTGAGGGGGCCACAAATCACTTATCCACCTTTACATTTTCTGTCAACTTAATTAGCTCACTGTGTATCGAGTTCCAAGACCCCATACAACTCTTCCATGTCTGAAAACAGCACAGGTGAAATACTGCCTGTGAATTTGTACGTAAGAGGAAGTGCCATGACCTGCTATCAGGTTTAAGCCAAGAGTACTTACGCCTTCTTCAGCGACCAGAACATCTGACAAAGGCAAGTACGATCAACTTCCGTGCGACTACTTGTACTGTACCATTTCTCTCTTTCTGTTTAAAAGTATTCTTGTAAAGAAGAAAGGGGGAAGATAACAGCAGAAAGTAAGACCTAACAACTTCATGCTTTTAACAAGGTTTTAGAAAGAGGCACAGTATCGTGACACAATCTAGAAAGCACATATGGTGTGTGTTCACCGACAGCAACAAGTGAGTCTTCAGTGCTATCAAATGAGATTATGTCATTGTTCGCTGGTCAACTCTCCAGAAAATGCAACGTTAGATAATATTGTTTATCTGATTGGTTATGTTCAAGTACACTCTGAAATCTTAGCCCTTGCTAAGTCTCTGACAGTTCGGTCATTGACTTCAACAATGCCAGAATTCTGCAATGTTTTCAAAATAACAAAATTGCAATTTAGCTCTTCTACTTAGGAAAATACAGGATGTATGAAAAGAACAACAAATAAATGTTAGCCTAAATTTGAGTTTTGGTAAATATAAAATACTCGTGCTGACATGTTTAACAAAATAAACTGTGACAAAAGGGAATATATTCTGACAGTGAGATGACATTCCTGGACCACCTTCTCTCCTCCTCCCTCGCTCCCCCGGAAGGCTGGAAACAATCAAACCCATTTTTATTTCAAAGAAGAGATACTGACAGTCAGTACGGTCTGAACCAGTCTTGGCTTGTTTATCACCACCCACATTCATTTTTGCAGTTCCTCTGACACTGCACTTTCCACTGAGAAGCACAGGTTATGAGCATGCACACGCATGCTCATCTCACTCGTAAAGACTCTCTTTTTTGTGTTTGCACCTGTATATGATCAGAAATTCATCTTATAAGTCACTATATTCATCCAATATTACAGCACTGTTATAATTTTTTTTTTTCAGGAATTCTTTTCAAAACCAAAATCTTTGCTTTACCATGGTGAGGAAGCCTAGTCTTAGTGAAAGATCTAAGTGCTGACATAGGAAATTTCAACATTCCAAAATTATACAGCAGGAGTTCAGCTAAGAGACATGCCAGGATAGATCCTAGATACCAGTCTCAGAAACGGCCCATTAGAAACTGAAATTCCAAACCTGAGGAGTTAGTATTAACAATCTAAGGTGAAATGAAAACTAGAAGTAAAATCTCTAGCAAAAAAAAACATCGTAGAGATTTACTGAATTAACGAACCACCGATTTACCTTTGGGAATTCAGACAAAGCTTTTAAAGAACAAGGCATGGGGAGAGTATCATAGAATCATAGAATGGTTTAGGTTGGAAAGGACCTTGAAGATCATCGAGTTCCAACCCCCCTGCCACAGGCAGGGACACCTCCCACCAGACCAGGCTGCCCAAGGCCATGTCCAGCCTGGCCTTGAACACCTCCAGGGATGGGGCCTCAACAGCCTCTCTGGGCAACCTGTGCCAGTGCCTCACCACCCTCACAGGGAAAAACTTCTTCCTAATGTTCAATCTAAACCTGCCCTCTTCCAGTTTGAAGCCATTCCCCCTCGTCCTATCACTCCATGCCCCAGTAAAAAGTCC
>VUYV01000195.1:1684527-1711106 GCA_008711295.1 Anarhynchus alexandrinus | reverse complement strand
TTTTTTTTTTTTTTTTAAAAGGCTGATACAACAAATATGTTCAGGAACATGTTAGGGCCGGTACACTCTGTAAAGTAAGCTGGACCTCTATCCCAACCCAGTCTTAAATAACACTCTGTTACTGACTGCTGCCGTATAGCTCAGTCAAGAGTGACATTCCTGATACGCAGGAAAAGAGGAACCTAAGATAACGCAGAAAACAAAATAGGTAGCCAGTCTTGACCATAGTTCTGTTTCATGGGAGTATGGTCTCCAGTACAGGATGAAACTACTGCTGGGACAGTAAAGCTACTTTTATACTCAGTTCTCCTGATACTAAGCAAGGGAATGAAGACAGAGAATAGCCTTACACGAACAAGCAATTTAGCTGCTCTGTGAGGAGGCTGAATGAAACTTATTCATCTTTCTCGAGACAAGGAAGATCTAAGTTGCAATAAAGCAGTGCAGTCCTCAAAGATGTCACTCTGGGCATTTCTGACCAGTATTTGTGTACAAAGCAAAACGGGTCTGACGTATCTGGACCATTTTGGGCTGCCTGTGTAGCACTTAAACAGTAGGTCCAACAGTCTCTGGAAGCTTCACTGCCCCTGAGAACGTCCTGTGGAAGAGGCAGCCAAGTCACAACTACAGCTATCGATCCATATGGCCACTGGATCACTACAAATCTCAGACTAACAGTGAAGTTCTCCCCCTACCCCTGCCTTCGACAACAATTCTTGGTGGAAAAGGTCCAGGGAGTACAGCTGCCTGGGAGGCCTATTTAAGATGGACTGTGGCCAAGGTTCACTGTTGTAAGTACCAATATTTTAAGCACCTGCCATACAATTCCTGTTACCATAAGACTAAAAACAATATGGTGCAGCTGGCACTTTTATAGCGCCATCATTGTCAGGAGTCAGTATAATGTTTTAATTGCCTATTAATTTATCTTGGATGCTTTCCCACAGCATCCTGCTTATGTCAATCTAAATTTGAACTGATCTTTCTGTAAATGACCTTACTAGTATATTGGAATATCAGTGTCTTGCTGAACATGCCCTGAAGAACCAAATCATATGTATAGATAGCAGCCTACAGAATGGGATTCCAATCCTGATTGTCTTGTCCAGTTAACATAAAAGAAATAACACTCCTTTTTCAACTTTTTAACTTTACTCAAAGAACGACTGTGGAGAATACCAGACCTGACCTAATGATACCAAAAGGTCAGCAAAAAAAAAAGTTCTGGCACCGCTGCAAGGCATGGCAGGTTAGGAAAGGATGTGGCATGGTGCCACAATGTTTGGATGATGCTGTCTAGCTCAGGGGAAAACTGCATACCTGGGGACAAGCACTCTCCTCAGATCACTTCTTGCACTCCTGGAGGAGGAAGAAGATCCTGCAGCAGCTGTACCACGGTATCTCTGCAGCCCACTGGCTGCCAGTGATGCCCTGAGATAACAATGATTAGCAACACATTTTGGGTATAACTAGAAGGAATCCTGATGCTTTAGGTCCTATTTTTGCCCCCTTAGTCTTGCAACTAGCAGATGTTATAATTTCTCAGCTTCTGCAGAAAGCAGTACATGGGCTGAGCGAGAAAGATCTATTATTTTTAGGATATAACATCATCATGAGGGTTTTTCTGGAGTGTTCTTACTTGCTGACAAGCACGAACCTAAAGCAAGCAATTGGGCTGGCACAAAAAATTGTAGAGAAAAGCTTTGTTTATACAAAGTGGCTGCCAAATTTTCCTTGTCAGTGTAATTGAGGTTCTCATTTGGCGAAATGCGTGTTGGAATCCTGCCAATGCATTTTAGGGCAACTATCTAAGCTGCTCTCCCTGACAGCCTGGTAGTGAGATAGTTCTGTTCTCCCTGCCAAAGGTCAAGCATACATCTCTTTGGAGTACACTAATGCTGTGCCTGGCCCAAAAAGAGCAGTCACTGGGAAGAGAAAGAGAGAGGAGACTTTCCCAGTATAAAAACTTAGCGCACTCTGCGTTTTTAATGCTTACAGCTTGTTCTGGCACGGGACCAGAAAATGCTATGAAACTGAAGATCCATTAGGGAAAACTGAGAGAAAAACACGTAAGAATCCGTATCGCGAGATCTGGCTGAGGAATAGTGCTCTATGTACAGTGGCCCGAACCAGAGCTAAGTGGAACAGCTTTGGCAGGGGGAGTTATCACCAACTGCACTTCAGTTCAAAATCAAAAAGAGAAATCGCTTGAGTCATGCTATGCTCAGACATGTGGGGTTTTGTCTCTGTTACCCTGACACCTTTTTTTTTCCTGAACTGTCTCAGTAGTGTTTGGTGTCTGTATGCCAGCAATACCAGCCGTAATTGCAGAGAAATGAAGAACGGTTAGGGTAGGTCATTCTTTATGCTCACATGGACATGACTCCACACTGGTATTACAGTCTTCTGATTCACTGAATTTGCTCCTTTCTTTTCACAAACACTAACTGGTAGCCCTCATTTCACTGACTGATCAAGTTTCATCTTAAACTTATTTAACTATTCATCTCACTACTCTGATTAAGAAGCTGTTCCAGAATTCCATTACTCTGATGGTTAGGAACCATATTTCAGCATTTAGCTTCTTAATTTTTGTATTCATTTATCCTTGTGCTACCAGTACAATTTAGTTTAAATTGCTCTTTATCCTCCCTATTTTCTCCTAATTGTGTTTATACATGGTGATTCTATCAGCTAAACCTCTCCTTTTGTAGACTAAAGCCAAACCTATTTCTTTAAGCCTGGTGTTACAAGACAGACTTTATTCACCTGATTGCACCAGAATTTTTTTAAACCCACTCTAAGCATGGATGGCCAGAATCGCTTACAGTACTCCACATAAGGTCTCACCAGCTCCTTTTGAAGCAGTATTAACAATTTAATTTTTTATAGAAACACTGTATTTGATAGACAGTAGGGATGAATTTCTCTTTTCATGGCTGTATCTCATTTCTGACAGACATCTACTGATCAACACCATAATTATTGTTAGAATAAATATGTAACATTTTGATTTTTGCATCGCTATCATCTTAGTCATCAGGCCATCTGATTCTTCTTTTGTCATATTCAAATCATCTTCTACTTTGATGAACCCTTCCAACACTGTTTTATTAGCGTACAGTCTAAGTACACACAAACTCTGAGACAAAGTTCTTAACTGAAGTATTTATTAAAACTGGTAACAAGACTGGTTTTAAAGAAGTTCATTAGCAACCTTATTCTCCAAAACATATTCTAAAATCTTTTATACCACCATCATGTTACTGAACATCTGGTTGCCTTGAATACTTTTAAGTCTGCTCACCTAAATAGAGATACTGTATTTGTCAATCACTAATTATATAGCATTGCACCTACCTTGGTTGAGTTATTTAAAACCTTGGCTGCTAGACCTATGATTTAATGTGCTAGTTCTTTCAGAATTATTGGCCAGGGATTACTATCTCCTTTAACTGGAGCACATTCACATACTGACCAGTGTGCTGTCTGCTGTCAATGTCACACCATTGCGGGGGTTGGCTCTTCTCCACCTCTTTCATAAGCACTGCTTTAACATGCTTAAATCCCCCAAATTGTCAGGTTTATATCTTAAGTACCAGCTTATTAAAAATAGTAATTTGAAATTGGATGGTGTTTTTAATGTATTATTTACAATAGCATAGAGTCAATCTTGGACATCTTGGCAATGGCTTTAGGGTTCCTGAACAAAATTCCCAGAATGCAACCATCATGTACTAGAATAAAGACTAGATTTTCATCTGCTTTTAACTTTTACAAAGATATTTCATTTTGGAAATCTGGTTGGATTCATGAAGGAAGACTGTCATTTTGGATTTTACTCAGGCATCTTGGTATTACCAATTCCAGTAATAAAATATTAAGAACACCAGACAAACCCCAGAACATCTTCAGCCAATGGGTTTTTGTTCACCACTTAATCAAGCTAACAGCCAAGTGATCTTTCCGTGAAGTTCCCCAAAACCTGAAGAAAAAACACTACTTACTTATAATTGTCATCTTCTACAAATTTCTGAAGTTCTTCAATGTAACGGACAGACTTCAAATACTTTTGCACATGGGGCAGTGTTGTAAGATGATCTGTGGAGTGTTCAAAAAAAAACCCAAAACATTCACGTCATCCAAAATGAATTTTTCTTCCTTTTTTTTTTTTTTTTCTGGTTCTCATGGTTATCGTAACGGAAACAGAGAATCTGAACCTTCCTAAAGAATAAAACAGGCAGAAATATTCCTTTGACTCTAAGACGATTTGATTGAGCAAAAGTGATGCTCAGTTGTTAAAAGTACACAGCTGCCTTTCATCACCATGGAAGCTAGGGGATTTTATTACATGCTACCTCACAAGTGGAAAATATTTATTTGTGGCAAACCCTGCTTGAATTTTGTGCTCACTGTTTTGGGGGAAATTAAAGCCTGCAGCCATGGCTGTTAGTGATTCTCATATGAACATGAAGTGAAGAGACTTAAAAATTACAATGCTGAATACCAAGAAAGACACTAAACTTAGAATGCCAGGAAAATCCTTTGACACATGGTCCATGGACAGGAACACGCCTTGTAGTATGTAACTTAACTTTTATGCTCTCATAAAGACAACTGTTTTAAAGGCACCCATTATTCCAGAATATTGTTTCTTCGAGGCCATATTTTATTTTTCATTATGATTTTAACAAAAGCACTCAAAATTAACGCATAGCAATGCACGAAGCCACCAAAACTCTAAAAAGGAAAGGATCAGTGAAATAATGAGGTTTCTTTGTCGTTCAAAATATTCAAACACAAAATGAAACTCACAGTAAGAACATGATAGCTGAATAATCTAGCTGTTCAGAATCATTATTATGCCTAGCCCCTACCTTTACATACTTTATAATACCAAAGTTAAAGTTAACAACAAAGGACAAGGGCTGGATACTTAAGCATACGCAAGTAATTCCCCACCCCATTTTCTCACAATCTAACATTTAATTTTTTTCTGTTCAAAACTCTCTGAAACTGTAGCATATAAATGTTCTGAATTTATTTAACTGTACAGCTGCTCTCAAGGTTTTCCAGCTTGTTTTGTGTTTAAGCAATGAAAAGTCATGCTAGGTTACCAACAGTACACCGAGTATTTGTCAAGACCACAAAATAAGGCTTCACTAACAGGCTAGAATTGCAGAAATGAGTTTTACAGTAAAATATTGTTAACAAAAAGAAGCAGCCTCCAACAAGTGAGGTATGTGGAAAAGCTTATCATACAATTTAACAACTGTTGTATAGATTGAAATATTTGTATTTTGTTTTGTAAACATCTCATAAGGATATTAACAATAAAATGATAATGAAATTAGCACATGCTACGCTCCAGAGACATCATGTCTACTGCAAAGGAAAGGAAAGATATTAAGATAATTCTCTCTGACTGCCTGTAGTGGAAACAGAATATAACCCCAATGCAATAGCTGTACTTGAAGGCATGTTGTTTGTAGTCCACATGTAGCAGTAAACTCTGCACACCTTCTGTTATGCTCTTGCAATTTAGAATACATGCTTTTGCCTAATTTACCAGTAAGACTGAAACTGCACAGAAGTGGAAGCTACATCACTTGCTAGCGTTCAACTCTACCAGCGTTAGCCTCGTGTTGCCTTTACACAGGGCCAAAACCTGCTTTCACAGCGTTGCACTAAAGAAATTTTAGTTAAGGCTTAACAGATATAACAAAATTTACCAACCATAGTTACAGGAGACTTGCAGATCAGCTATTATTCGTAGAATATTGTTCATTTGATTGGATCTTTGTTCATTCTCCATAATGCTGCCTGAAGCGGGATATGCAGAATCAATGTAGATTAAATCCAAGAGATAAATTCCTGAAACAAACAAATCAATCAACCAATTGATCTAGTGTTTCAAACGGAAATAGTTGCACAATTTTTAACGAATATAACAGCCAGCAACTATTTGTCCCCACTGTGGTCTGGGCCCATCAAACGAAGGAGAGTTTGGGACTTGCACGTTGAAAAATTTCATAATTAGCGCTTGAGTTCTATGACACCTCTTAAAAACGGACAGAAAAAGACTTTGCTCCTGTGCATTTATACAGGCTAATGGCTACTATGAGCAACTCACAGGGCCGTAACAAGGAACTAAAAGAAGAGTGGCAGCTGCCACAGACCGCTGACAGGGAGCGGGCAGTCTGCGCCACCAGGAAGAGAGTCCAGTGCTGCACCGCAGCGCCTTCTGCGTCTGCCGCTATCTACGACATGGAGAAATTACTGCCTGTTTTGGCTGAGGCTCCAGGCTGCACTTGCTGGAAGACAACAAGAGATGACATTTAGGTTTTGATTATGTGATGATTTCAAAAAGCGTAAGGAAAAGGTTTTTATTAATTTCTTAATTGAAAAAAAAATGGCATAGTTACTTGCCTAGGCCTGGATTTCTCAGCAAATACAGAAAGACTGCGATTATTGTAGTTGCCAAAAATGCTGGTTGTTCTTATTTACAGTGTTCTTTTCCAAAGCACTGCCTTTTTTGGTTGCTAAAGAAGCACATTATATACAGAAGTCACGTGTGGCAAGACGTCAGCTATCTTCATCATCAAAAATATACCTATATCCAAGGTTTGCAGGCAGATATTTTGCAGAGCTAGTCTCTGATGTATGGTACTTTACCTTTAGAAATTATGTAAGAAACGAAAAGGCAGGCTTAAGGCTGAAATGAATTCATGATACAGGAGAACATTTCCTGCATGGTACCCAACTGCTTTTTATCAACGCACACCATTCAGTTTCACACGTCCCATTATGATTTGTAGTGGGCTTCTTTGACAGCCCTAGAACAGTTACAAAGCAATCACAAACCAAGGGAAAAATACTGTCTGAGAAGTACATAAAATATACAATCATCAAATCTGAGAAAACTGAACCATCACTGAAATTGCCTAGGAAGTTTTAGTTTTTAACTCTGGAAAACGGAAAGATAATTCTGCAACACAGTCTTGCAAAGCTCTTGAAAGCTATTATGGAAGCATAATACAAGGCTCATCTACTTACTTCAGTAACTAATTGAATGCGTTTAAATGAAGATGAGGAAGAGTAACACTCTTGCCTTTTGTGAGGATACTTTCTTCAGTTTTAGTATTTCAGTGGTATGAATGCAGGGAAGGAGTGCAAGGCTCTGAGCGCGTGTGTAAAATTAATTTGTTTTAGATTTCTAGCTATGCTCTCTTTTGATCAGGCCTTGGGCGCAGATCAAAGGAACGAACAAAGTTGTAATGCACAGTACTTCATCGCTTAGGGAAGCGGAATAGTTAGTCTGTTGAGGCAGAGTTATAACAATACACTTCGTCATCTTCAGCGTGTCCTTGGCCACACGGACACTCTGTGACTAAGACCTCCAGAAATAAGTGAGAGCAATCACCGTATAAAGGAGACGTGCTGCTCTTTCGCCTCTTCATGGAGCCATGCGACAGCCAGACATACCCAAACTACACAATACAAGAAAGAAAGTGCAGCTTCATCCATTCTTAACGTAGGTTTTACTTTTTTTAATTAAAAAAAATCCCATTACTGCACAATCAATCTGCAGGAAATACAAAGTGCTTGATTTTGTAATCATATAACTTTGAACACAGGTTTGCAAGCAATTTATACAAAATTTACACAAACACAAAGCCATTGCCAGTAGTGATAAATAATAATGAAGTGGATGCAACCCAAATACTGTAATACCACTTACAGCAGAAATCTTTTATATACAGTCTTCAATATTCTTACTTCTACTGATAAAACGAAGTGCAGATCAGATTCTGCTGGATGTGCATTTCAAAGAGGAAAACAGTTTACACAGTCAACTTAGAGCAAAATGTAACCAAGTTCTAGCAGGACTAAATCAATCTTTTTGCATCTCAAAGCTTAATGATTCTGTATGAATTAAAAAAAAAAAAACAACAAACGAAAACCTCTGTGCACAACAATGTCTGTCACTTGCTATGATTCGACTAAGGGGTCCAGATAGTGTGAAGCTTGGACCAATGGAGGCAGCTCAAAGCAGCAGTCCTTTACCTGATTTTCACACACCATATAAAGACAACTGCTAGCTAAAGGTGGAGACACATTAATCAATTTTTTTTGCGTTGATACAAACATGGTCAAACTATATTTTGTAGCTAGATATTACTCTCTTAAAATCCACTCTTACCAACCCCTTTCTCTGCTTATCTTAAAATTTCATGGCTATCGATGTCGAACATTAGTTAGCAACAGATTATGTTTCATCAAGAACATTTTTATTTAAAAATAAGCCAAGTAGAAATATTCTAATCTTCTGTTAGGTGTGAAATAGAATCATTCTGAAACTACGCTGTAGAGAGTTTCTATTGAGGCAGAATCCACTGGAAACAACAGCACATGGCAACTGTAATGCATGATCCCTTGAGACAGCTTCGTAAACTGCAGTTTTTTCAACACCTCACCTTGCCATTCCATTCACATATTCTCCTAATGGTTCAGCAACAGCACTGTCAGAATACGCTTTTCGACACTTGCCACAATAAACTAAGACTTATACTTTTCAATTCCTACGAACTATGGAAAAACGTCTTAGAACATCACAGAACACAAACATTAATATCAGAATAGCTATGAACAGTGTCACAGAAGTCTGACTCAACATCCGCATCCTCCCAAAACATCCCCTGAAACACCTTCCTCCAAATCACAGAAGAAATCAAAACCAAACTAAAACCTCTAAAAGCCCAAACACAGTATTGTGATCCCAGAAAGGAAACCTGATGCAAGTCTTGGTTTTATGCTTTTTTTGGGTGCAAATTCAACTGGTAGAAGAAAAGAAGTAGATTAAAGAAACAAAAGACTGTATTAGTCCTCTGTGTATATGTTAGGGACTGCACTAAGAAGTGTGATCCATGTGTTTGCAAACCACCTTATGTACCAGGAGCTACTGAGCGATCTGTGGAAGATACTGTTTTACTACTAGCTAAATGTTACACAAATATTAATTGTTTCAGGTAAAAATCAGTATTTCCTGTGAGTGACAACTTCGCTCTTTCTGGACTAACTAGATATAATGATTTTTGATAACACTCCCAGAATTCCCCAAATTAAAGTTCTATCCCAATAACATTTATTTTTTCTTCATACTATTATTAATTCACATACATAATTCCTTTTCTGATCTCAGTCTGCAAAGAAAGTGGGTGAAATTTAAGCTTAGAAAAGAAGAATGATGAGATAAATGTTTGTAAAAACACGTCACATCTATAAACTCTCTAAGACCTTTTCATAGCACTACAATGGTATTTTTTTTAGAGAAGAATTAGAATCTTAGAATTCCAATCTGGTGGCATTTTATGCGCGCTTTGTGCTGGCACGAACAATCATAGGATAACTGAGGTCAGAAGGGACCTACAGAGGTCAATCTAGTCCACTCTCCCGCTCAAAGCAGGGCTACACCAAAGCTGGAAAGGGTTGCTAAGAGCCTTACAAGCTTAGGGATGGAGACTCTGATCAACTTAATCCAGTGCTCCTTAAACATTCTAATAGTGATTTTTCTTTTTGTTTATATCCAGTTGTAATTTCCCACGTTACAACTGGTGACTACTGCCTCCTGTCCTTTTGCTGTGCACCTCTGAGAAGAATATGGCTTGTCTTCTTTATAAGCTGTCCCTCCCCGACAACAAAACATGCAGTAAAAATAATGAATTTGACCCACAGGGCTGGAGAACTGTCCTTCATTTTGATCCAAATAAAATCAGGAGACTAACAAACAGGAAATTCTATTGCACAGAAGTAGATGCACTAACACACTCTAATGGACAGAACAAAAAATTTTTCATCTGATTAACGTGTGAAAGCCAGAACCTGACACGGGTTCTTCTACAGCATTAAAATTAGCAGTTTAAAACACTGAGTAAGAACAGAAGAATTGCATGTCCTAACCAACAACATAAAATAGACAACTAAATCAGCTTCACAAAACCTTTTCAATAAGAAAAAGGTAAGTCAGCCTGAGAACTTGACACGCACAAACGTTTCTGGCTTTTCAGCAAATCCGTTATCAGGCGCATGTAAGCAACCTACTATCAAAATCCTCTGGCCTAACTAAGCACTACTGGTGCCTTCCTGATTGTTTACTGTTGGTTTTCTGTTCCACCCACCAAACTCAGCTGAGAATTTCCTCGGGAACGCACGATACGATTCCAGTTCTGCAGGAGAACTCTGTTGTGTCTGTAACAACACCGCAGCGTTCCCGTGCATCTCCCGGGCACGCGCAGGATGCTCTCAGGCGCTGCATCTGCCTGTGAGGCTCTGCAAGGAGGGCGGAACCCGACACATTTTATCCTTTCCAAAAACAACCATAGCTCCTCAGGAACATCTTTGCACAATTTCTGTAAGTGCTGAGTACAAAAGCATTGCAAGTTTACAGTTGTTACTGCAGTTCAGAAAATACATACAAAAGATGTATTCAGTTCCTCTTAAGCTAGCAAGCAGCCCAAACCACAATATCCATTAGAGAAAAGGTTTTTGTGTAAGCGTATTTTGCTCAGACTGCAACTTATTACAGATTGTCCAAGTCTTGGAACTCATTCCCAGTACCTGATCACCAGGAGGTCTCAGAGACTTGAGATTCCTGTGCTATTTGCTCTTCCACCTCTGTTGAAGCCCGCCTGAAGGCTCCTAATATATAAATACCAAGTATTTCCTTGAAAGAGATGATTTTTATTTCCAAAGCTTGAGAAGGAGGGTTAGTAAATGCAGTATCTTTCGAAAGCGTGCATGATATACAGATTAAATACTTTTCATAAGTCAGTATTCAGAAAATTCGCTATAAGGTGACACACAGCAGAAAAAACAAGCATCACAAACATCTTTGCCTGGTTAAGTGCTGCCATTTTTTGGCCCTGTAATTTCATTAAAAAGACAAACAGCATAATCTCCTAGTCTCAGATGTCATTCACAAAACTTTTACTGACCCCAGTAGTCCTGGAAGGGAAACCCTTTATGAACGCGGGGAGAAAATGCTGTACAAAATGTACCGAGTCTGCTATGAACGCTGTATTCAAACAGACTGAATGGAAATCACTGTATGTGCTCCATTCAGGGATCACTGCAGCTAGTGCTACAGCGGGTCAAAAACATTATCTAGTCTGATTTTTCTTTAAAGGATTGCTGAAACATTTAGGGTCAACTTTAATTTAATATATTCCTGAACTATTCTATGAGCTGTGCAGGGAAGTCAGTGTTTCTTTGTTGCGTAACAAAGAAAGGAACATTCTTTTGAGCAGGAAAATAACTTGTGCAGCATAAAAATCTACCGTATTTCCACATTAGATTTTCCATACTGGTTTTTGTGCATGTTTATAATTAATGACTCCCCCTCCGCCCCACATTTTCTTGCCCTGCCTTGTAAAGAGCACTCTTAGTTTCAGGAAAATAGCTAGCTGGCTCACTTTCACTCTTCTAGCTTTAGAACATTACATTTTCTCGATAAATTCCACCTATTAAAACAACAGGAGATGCAACTATGCTCGTCAAGCGCAATTCTTTAAAAGGGAAGGAAAGCCACTACAATGAAATGCAGGCAGCGCACCTAAGCAACACACTCCTGACAGAATTTCAGTACGCTTGCAATAATTACTTATAATAATCAGATCTTTAGAAGCGTATTAAGTTTGTGCAGTGAAAACAAATTATTTTCATGTAATCTCCTGGTAGTAAGCATGCCTCAAACTTACTCAGATTGAAAAAAAAACCAAAGCCCTGGAAATAAGATTTCCATCTGGGAAAACAGAAATTCTTTCCTGAAATTGAAACGTTCTTATGTGTTCTCTAGTAATGTCTCACTACTATTGTGCAGGGCTACAAGTTACAGACCACCAGCAATAGCCTAGCAAATTTAAGAAAAGCCATGTGGCTTACTAAGGTTTTCTTCTTTCCAGCTTATGAAAAAATAAGACAGACCTGGCAATTTTGTTAGATTTCAGTAACTACTGAGTATTTGCATGAGCAAAACCTCACTCACATGTTGAGTGCACCCCATTCTTCACTATTACATAGTTTTATAGCTCAGATTCAGTCTTGCTGTGGAAATTTGCTTACCTCAACTGCTGCCTGGAAGACCTCCATTAATGTTTCTGCTCTGAGACTTAGGAATACTTTATGGAAATCCCTTGCAAGACTTTGTTTCACTAGTGCTGTGCTTGCTACATACCTGTTTCTTCCGATCTCTGCCACCTTGACAAATAAGTGGCTGACTGGGTCACACCGGATTATGCCCAGCATTAGCCAGGCTCCAAGTGCCTACCTAATTTCTTTATTTTTTAGCCTATTCGTTCATGCATTCTGGAAAATCCTTCTACTGCTTAGGGAGGAACGGGTGAAGAAATTCTATGAACTGCCACTGAAAAATGAAGAAACAGACATAGAGGCAGCGATAAGCAAGAACAAACTCAGTTCGTTATGAACTGTTAATGCTTTGCTAGGAAACCATAAGGCCATGACTGAACTGCCTCTCCAGCCCCCACCAAACTGTGAACTAAGAAACGACCATACCCCTGTCGGACCCACTGACATGACAGATAAGAGAGTGCTCCAGTGGCCAAAGGTAATTTGATAACCCCACCAAACCCAAAAAGGATGTTTAGTCCTTATAAATGAGTGGAATAGAGTTGGATTAACAACAGAACAACATATAAGACAACTGGAATTTCCAGTCACGCTGCAGTGAAAACAAAGAAAAAAGATGCTTAGAAAACACGTCAAGTTTTACAGTCTCACCTCCTTCACTGGCCCAGACCAGTCCTTTAAAAAAATTTCTTCCCATATTAAAAATGATCTCTCTTGAAGAAGTACTATATCTTATAGATATGCGTATAGGTTATAAAGGAGAGGCTCACACGACTCAAGACTACCTTAGTGCTTTTAGCTTAAGCACAACCTCAGGTATTTATTGCTTGCTCCCAAAAAGTACCTTCTAAAAACCATTCTAAATTTGTCTTCCTTTCCATCTCTACACATTTCTATCTCTAGAAAGACAGACCTGTGTATCCTTAAAAGTTATGTATGTTTTCAATAACTGTTTTATTTGTTCTATTTTCCAACAAAAATAGCCTCCATTTTAGTAGTTTGGAGTTCTGGACCTATGGATGAAGTATGATGATATGCTGCTTCTCTCAACTACAATAATCTCCCAAGCCAAAAGATGAGTGACGTTTAAAGGAAGAAGGAGTGCTTGAGTTTACTTTCTCTGTGTTCTTTGAGAACAGCTCTGTTAACTTACCTACAGCAGTATATTTTTGTCTCTGTCCACATGCTTGGAAACTGCAGAAAATTAGATTTTCACTTAAGAATATTAGCTGAAAAGGTCAGCATGGTTAGTTTTGTACATTTATGCATTATCGTGGACAGTTTTTTAAATCTAAGAGTTCACAGATAATTCCCCAATAGATTGCCTACTGATAACTATAACAAGAATTATTTCTGATGGTTGCTGCTGCTTGCTGCCACCTTTATGTTAAAAATCCTACCGCATTATTCTTTCCATTTATCACTCCTTCCACGTTGCCCAGCTTCCACATCCCCGTATTTCCTCAGCTTTGCAGGAAAACTCGCAGTCTCTGCCAAGTCAGTGAGTGAGTGAACTGCACGTATGTCTAGTCCATAAGTAACCTATTGAATGACCTGAGCTTGACTGTTAAAGAAATAACCCAGAAGAAATTCTCTCTCCTTTGGACACACGGTTTTCCCCAGCGTGGCCTGAACACAGCTTGTCCCTCTCCTGTACGCTCATTCCATTCTCTCGCTCTCTGGATTCTTGGTTTGGATCTGACTGGTCTTTGCTGTTTATAAGAATCCCTTGATTAACACAGTATGTATACAAGCAGAGAAAAAGAAAGGAAAAAGAAAAAAAAAAAAAAAGAAAAAAAAAAAAAAAGAAAAAAAAAAAAAAAGAAAAAAAAAAAAAAAGAAAAAAAAAAAAAAAGAAAAAAAAAAGACTTCATCTGTTTAGAAGACAATTTCCTACAGGTTTGTCAAGATCAGCAACACCCGCTCTTCCTTCGTCCTTTGTCATTCTTCTGAAAGTTATGGGTACACATACTCGTTTATTACACCTCACAGTTTCACATCTCAGATTTCACATGTCATACTAGAGAAACATAAGCAGCACCTTGGTCCTGCGTGTATCTGCTTTGTTTCCATATCCCACTGTTACTTACATTTTAGGGGGGGGAACCACCTCCCAAACCCCGATTACTCTTTTCAGCTCTTCTGAACTTACCTATTACAAGGGGTGCAACCACACTGGGAGCTGCTTCACCCACCCTCCAACACATGAGAGTTACTAACTTTTACACAGTGCCAACGTGGACCAGGCACCTTACACACCAGAACGAAGGAAAGAACCCCGATTTCCCCAGTATGGGAACGGCGCCGTAGCAGTCCGATGCTGAGTAAAACCAGACCGAATTACCAAGATTTCTCTATGACCCAGAGACCCCACCTAGATTTAGATTCCATACAGCAGCTCTCCACTGTCCCCTCTTGTCAAATGGCACATCAAAATGTAGTTAAAGACTGTAAAAATTCTATTTGCTCAGAGCCTCTATGCTGCAACAAGCCTTATGGCAGCCTGGTTCAAGGCTACTTTCTAGCTATTTTGAGCAAGTTTGCAGCTATTCTCGTTGATATCAAGGGTATAAATACCCTCTCGATCTGTAACAGTAGTCGTAAGCATTTCCTCAGGACAAGCAGTACATTTTCCAGGAAAATACAGAGATAAGGACCAACGAGATACATGAGCAACAAAAAGGATGGGGGGGGTGGGGTGTGTGTGTTAGCATAGGTCCTGTAGATTCCAAATAAAAGTGTAAAGAGGTGGGCTTTTTGTGGGTAGTGGAGCGCAGGAAGAAAGAAACCAAACTGATGCGTGCCAATAAAAAATTAAACTGAACATAACATGCTGGAACGTAACGGAACATATTCTTTGTAAATACACATCAAGCTACAGCTTTTCAGTGGTGTCTTCTCCTTCCCTCCTTTTAAAGCAAGAAGGATGATTAGGTTTTTGTGATATTTTTTTTAGTGTTACCAGCCTTCATCTGGGCAGTGGCATTTTGAACTCTTCTATATATATGATGTGATAATAGCAACAGATGAAAATCAGTTTATTTTGCTCAGAGGAATCACAAAATCAGTCCCTTCAGCAAAAGACTCTAAGACCTGCTTCTCAAAGGAAAGGCTCAGGGTTGCCATATGCCAAAGAAAACACACAGCACTAGCTTTTCAAACCTTGGCTTACATTCGTGCTACTGTGCACTGAAAAAAGCTCTCTAAGATGTGAAGCCATCAGGATATTTTCCAGAGGGTGAGCTCATGGGCAGCTGCTTCCACAGGCAAAACATTTTCCAGTGATACTGACTTTTCTCCATTGTTACTAGAACTAATTTTGCAGCTGGATATTGTATGCGGACAACACAGTATTCATTAGTTTATGGTATCATGGAAATAATAACACAGATCAAGGAAAAGCACGGGCAAATAATCCAGAACCTAATTTATCAATGGAAATCACACTGTGTAAAGGGGACTGATCATTTTTAAATTGGCAAAAAGAACTATAATACCTAGCTCTTGAATTTTATTGCAGAGCTCAAACAAAGCAGTAATATTACCGACAGTTTAAAGACAGAGAAACTGAAGTACAACAAAAAAGTGGCCTTGACATGCAGTAGTCAGTGCCACCCAGACTGTGCATTTTGAGTGCTCCATCCACCAGACAACAACTTCCAAGGCTAAACTTTGTTGAAAAAGTATTTATGGAGACCTGCAGAGTTGAGCAGGATGCAAACCTAAGACTGTATATTTGCGTCTTGATTTACAGTTAAGTTTCTCCTATTATTTCTTTATTCAATACTCAAGGCTTCTGAGAAAGAGGAGATAGCACTGAGGCAGATAATAAATCAGCATACTTGGAGTTGATGGGTACTAACAACATGCTCTTAAGAAAAATAATCCCAAGCCTTCTGAAATCAGTGCTTATTCAGCACCAATTCATCATTCACCCAGTTCTGATGAACCTTAGCTCAAGCATATAAGCTTTAAAATTTTCATGAACGGCTATGGTGTGGGATTTGTTCCTCATTAAGAAAGACTGACATGATACGCTAAGAAAGACAAAATTCTTTCAGTCCAGTAAATCACATGTGCAAAGTTATACCAATGAGAAAAGCTGAGATGGCATTACTTTAAACTGCAGTAGCAGAAACAAATTGAAATCTGTTTTTTAAGGCATTTGCCTGGAAGTCAAAAAATCTGGGTTCAAATTTTCTGTTCTGTCACAGATTTCTTTAACCCGGGCAAGTTACTGTTATCCTGTATTTTCCATGAGTTCAGTGAGAGAGAGAGCATTTCTTTGTCAGAAAGACCTCATGAAAATAAATATTATGACTGAGAAGACAACAAAAGTGAGATTTAAATTCCTCATAGAACATACGCAACAATGTACAGCCTGTAGAAGCATCATCATCATTTATTCTTAACAATTCAGAATTTTAAGTCTCTTTTGGGGTTTTACAACAATTTGCAGGCACAAGGTGTAATCCAAAACTTACAGTACCTAAAATTGTCTCACAAATACACACTGTTGCAAAACTGATCCTAAAAAAACAGTGCAGGTAGAGACTGAAAACTTGCATAATTTTCAATTGTATCTTTTTTTCCCCTCTCTTTATTTTTTTCCTCTTTTTTATAATGGATATATATAAAACTATCCTGTGAAATAGTAGGGCTAACAAACCCAAAATTAAGTGGCTAAAGCACACCACTACCGTACGCCTGACATATACTTTCGTGCATAGTGCTCTGCTAAGGGTCTGTGCAAACCTGCAAATGCAAATAAGTTAGGAAACAGCTGCTGTACGGTATTTTTGTTAGTCAGACATTCGCTACTTTGCAACAAAGAATAATTAGCTGATGAGGAAGTATTTCAGATTAGCCTGGGGACTTCAATTTGTTATTCTTACTTAACATTTTGATCAAGTACTATAATAATTTTACACATTTGTTTGGTAAATTGTATTGTTACTGTGACAACCACAAACATGCTATAAGAGGAGAAAAAAAAAGTTAAATGTTTTAATGAACAAATTTAGTTCCCTACTTATCATCACGTACACTTCCTAAAGACATTCGCAGCCCAGAAGCCCCTGAACGCACAGACGCTGCAGTGGAACAGACGTCTGGGTACGGAGCATTCCTTTAGCGCAGGAAGCAGTGTCCACAAGACACGCAGTAACTGGCACGCGTAACAGAAGGGAACCTATGGAAAGTAATTATTTTCCCTTTTTCCTCCCCCGAAGTTGAGTGATGACACTGATTTGATAGGAAAACCAGAAGACACAAAAATATGTTTCCAGTCTGTAGTCAGCTATATTTATGAAAGCCTTTTCCCACATACAGTAGTGTGGTTTTATCACACTAAATAAAGCAGAGGACAGAGACAAAGCAACTTATCAATTAACTAAGTGGCAGAAAGTCCAAATCACTACAGTCAGCAGTCTGTAAAACCAAAGACACCATTCTTAGGAGATTAGCTCATAGTCAGAAAAGCCAACAGTTTTGTGGTATCGCTGGTTTCAAGAGGACTGGATATTTTCCATGGACTAAGGGCTGGAAAAATTTTCTACAAAACCAAATGTATATATACTGGTTAACCTTGGTAGGACTTGGAGTACTCTAAAAACAACTGAAGACAAGTCTTTGCCAAGGCAACAACACGTGATTTGTAATACATCTTGCCGGCACAGTGGCCAAGTGAACGGGATCGCTCACAGGAAAGTAAAAGTGGGATTATGAGCAGGTTTATCACCGCCGTCTGATGCCAGCGCTCCGTGTTCCGACACTGCAGCAGTACCACACACACGCACAAATGCGGAACTATAACGAGGCTGAGCAGTGTTATTTTTTGACTTGAAATAGCAATACGTCAACCAAAACTCCTGAAATGTTCTGTTCCGGGCTGTTTCTAGATCATATGTAACTTCTTAATTGAAACAAACTAACTTCTAACTAACTTACTCTGGTTCCACTAATCATGCATACGCTTCCTATACAAACATTAAACTCTCTCTTTTCTGGTTTCAGACTCAGAAAACAGTACTGGAGGGCCACGTTACCGCTCTGGGCTTGTCTATACCTGGAAAGCATAGACAAACTATTTTGGAATATTTACTCTGGAACAGATAGTCCGTTACAGACCCAGCATTCCTCAAGAATGATCACATCCAAATTGAGATGTTTGCTGGAATAACCACTTCAGTAAGTTTTTGGTGTAGACAGTATTCACCTGAATAAAACTTAGGGATCATTCAGGCACACGTGCTTCATGGGTTCAAAATCTGCGTCAACGAACACCTATGCATAGCATAACCCTAATATACAACCCTATGTCTGTTAATCAAACACAAACCCCCAAATAATTCAATAATTGGAGTGAATGTTCTGAAAATTATTATAGTTCATGGCAAACAAGAAGATGCAATTGCAAACAACAGCTGGTATTATATACAATTGCTAAAAAAACAAAGTAAAAATCATTGTAGTCTGTTACCTCTGTCAGAACAGAATCTAAAATCAGTTTATAACTATATTTTAAGAAAGACAATACTTCCATAAAGTATTAAAGGATTTGTTCCCACCCACACAGTAACGGCAAATACATTTTTTAAAAATGGGTAACAATAGTAATGGAAAGTACACCGTCATTACTACAGTACGTGCATGAGTACAAAAGCAGTTCCGCTCACAAGCCATGGCATCAACAACGGGACATTATGAGCAACTACAGTATTCCTGAGCAAGTCCCCCGGAAGGCAGGAGCACCTTTAATATCAAGCGTTGTTCAACAAAAATCAAAACAAAATTCTAGCACTGGTACATCTTTTAATTCCACCCTCTGCCAAGAGCACCTCCTATACTGCCCTGTTTCTTTTGGCTCCTCTATACCTAAAAAAAGAAATAACAATCACCAGCTCCCGAAAAAGAGAAATGGTTCAGACCACACCGCCTTCTCAGGAGCTGCAGCACTACTTAAGCCTTAGCTGGCAACTCGAATGCATCAACTCTTTAGATACCCCTCATCTGACCTACGAGGAGAAAAGTAACTCTCTAGCCATCTATGGCTTTTAAGAAAGCAACATTACAATTTTAACCTTATTTTTAAGGTAGATTATAACACGCAGTGTGCAGGAAATGTTGCTTACTAGCACGCCTTCTTACAAAACGCAATCTTACTGAGAGCACAGAGGTGGCAACCAGACAGAACGCAGTGAATCTTCAATAAGGTTTTAACGAGAACTTTCTCCTATCTCCCCGGCAGCGGAGTCTGCTGCCCCTCGCACGGGACTCGCGGCAGCGCGGAGCGGAGCGGTGGGCAGAGGGGCCGCGGCGCGGGGGCAACTCCGGCACCCCCTTGGCAAACGGGAGTGTGCGGGGCGGCTGCAGAGAGCGGGGACAGATTTTTCTCAGAGATGCAGCGTGACGGGACAAGGAGCAACGGACACAAGCTGCACCAGTGCGAATTCCCTTCAGAACAGGGAAAAGGAAAAACAACAAAACCCAACCACCCCCAAAAAATCACTTTAAGAGGGGTCAAGCACCACACCACTGCCCAGAAAGGCCGTGAATCCCCATCTCTGGAGGTTTACAAACCTCAGCTGGACGAGGTCCTGAGTAACCTCATCCAGCCTTCATTCAGCCCCCACTGAGGAGGAGGCTGAACCTCCGGAGGCCCCGTTTTCTGTGGGATTTTTTCCTATCCCCTCGAACTCGCTGACGTGGCTACGGAACCGGCCTGCGTACTGCGCTACACACACGCTGACAAAAACCTGGACAGAGAATACCAATGGTGACAGATATTTTAGCAGATTATGCCCTTACTAAATACTATACTTTTTATAGTAATATGAAGGTGAGAAATGCTATTTGTAAAATGCATATTTAGGTAAAACTTCAGTATGCTGTGGGGAATCATTTCAGCATAAGCAAACAAAATAGCTGCACAGTACAAGAACATATTCTTTCTTAACAGTGAAATTAATTTTACTTTTGATGTGTGCATCAAAAAGGAATCAAAATTATTTTCAAAAATTTACAGGAAGAGCACTAAAAAGAATCTAATTCGGAAATTAAATACTAGTCTACCCCTTTCGCTCTAGAGGTCTAGGTTAGTCAAAAATCCAATCCCACAACAAACTTCTCCGTCGGTTTTTGGAGTCAAAGAATCAGAAATCTGCATCTTTTAATAAAGTGCATGGTGTTTTGTTACAGAAAAGCTGTAATCAGTATCAATGAAACCCAACGCTTATCAGATACTTACATAAACAAAAAAGATGCATCAAATCAATAATAATACATTTTACCAAAACGGCTTCCTCGAGGTACTCACTTGGGTGGTTCATAAACTCTTTCTGGTTTTACTATGGCCACACAAAGTGTATCATGTACCCAGACCTGACTTAGTTCCCACGTTAGAACCGTCCCATTAATAAGCGCTATAAGAAATGAGGACATATTCATACAGCCACCTGATATTTAAGCCTGAAGCCCACACCTGTTTCTTACAGTCATTAGTACAAGAAGAGCTTTTTTCCTGTCTTTTATTACCTCTATAATTAAATATTTTTAGTAAGTAAATCAGTCTTTAGAAAACTCTATTAACAAAAGATTCACAGTTAAAACACAAAAATCCTTTCCAGGCCGTATAATAGCTCGCTTCCTTTCGACTAAACATTTTTGCTCATTCACTCTACCCTAACAACCTGCATAATTCGTACATTCTGAAATTAAGATCTGTAATTACTTTGAGAGATTTAAAAATATCTTACACCAGATGCTATACTGCAGTGTTATGATATGTTAAAAGCGAAAGATTAGGATAAATAAACAGACGAAGGGAAAATAAATATAAGGCACCTTACTGAAGATTCACTGCACGTATAAAACAGAAAAAGTTTGACTTTTTTTCACTGAAGTTTTCTCTGAGAAAGCTGGTAAACTGGAAGCTGTGAGCATTCTAGTTCTTGGATGAGTTTAGAAAGAGTCAGCCTTTTCCCTGTTCCAAGTGTGTGACAACAGCCTGTTCCTTATTATAGCTCTATCCACAAATGAGATTGTATAATGCTTACGTTTTTCTTTCTCGGTCATATCTATTTTGTGTCCTGAGTCATAAGGACAAAGATTAAGAACAAAACCAAAGCACAACATAAGCGCATGTCTCAAACGTTCAATCTAAATCTTAAATTTCTTTAAATATTAACAAACATTAAATAAGAAAGAGTAAGTCTGCGGTGGATTAATTATTTTTCACCAAATAATAAATTAGTAAAAAACGTAGTTTTAGTATTCCCCAGACTATTTGTGAATTGAGTTTAATTCAATGAGTAGTTTTGGATGGAAGTTTTTCTTTTCTCGAGCTTCCTTTGCTAATCAGAAGAATAATTGTAATTTGCTTCTTTAACTAAGAGCTCAATACTGAAACATTTACCTCAGGCAGAGCACTCTACTAACTTAAACCATTAAATTGCACTTCATTTTTCATATTTAACATTGTTCTATACAGTTTGGGATTTTTTTTCTAGAAATAAAGGAAGAGAAATAGTCTTTCTGTGGAAGAAGCTACATCACTAACAAAAGCGCTAGTGTTTTTAATTGCAGTGGTGTTACTTCTGTGAGTGTTACAGATACAGACTCTCCCTTTCAAACCGAATTAACCGTCCCATGGTTTCTCAGGTCTACCATGGCAGCGTTTATTTGTAAAGAGTCCTGTTCTCCAAAGAGACTTTAAACTAAACTAATGGGTAACATCAGTCCTGATATAACAGTGACTCAATATGACAAGCATTTTCTAACGCTTGGCAGAGACAGCTGGAAACACTAGTGCTTCCACAGGGACATTTCAGCACGGTTAAAAAATCACAAGTTTTAAAAGAAATGGAAGTAACACAATTTCAGTGAACTGACTTTTCAGTCTGACAGCTGATCTAAAGCGTTTCAGAGAAAACAACAAATTCCTAAAAGCCATTCTTTCTTACCTTTTGATGCATCAAATCCTCAACTGAGCAGCCTGCCGCCACGTTTGCACCTCACGCAAACAAAGACTGTCACTGATCTCTGTAAAGTTTTCATAGACCCATAGAATCCCAGGTTGGAAGGGACCTCAAGGATCATCTGGTCCAACCTTTCTTGGCAAAGCACGGTCTAGACAAGATGGCCCAGCACCCTGTCCAGCTGAATCTTAGAAGTGTCCAATGTTGGGGAATCCACCACTTCCCTGGGGAGATTATTCCAATGGCTGATAGTTCTCATTGTGACAAATTTTCCTCTTGCGTCCAATTGGAATCTCCCCAGGAGTCACTCGTACCCATCACCCCTCTTCTTTTCCACGTGACTCCTTGTAAAAAGAGGGTCCCCATCTTCTTTGTAGCCACCCTTTAAATACAGGAACGTGGTGATAAGGTCTCCCCTGAGCCTTCTTAAGGCTGAACAAACCCAGTTCTCCCAGCCTTTCCTCAGACGGCAGGCAAGTTTTGCTCTTCTTCACTCGAGCACACTGGTGACCTCAAAAGACAAGAGGTCAAAAGAAGCAGGGCTGCTAATCCAAAAGGCCGCTTAAGAGTGTCTGCAAACATTTGAGATTTCTCAGAAAGTCACTATCACCTGGAACGCCATAGAACCTGTTTAACTCAACGAACTCACTGTCAGCCATTCCTCTTGTCTATGTTTAATGAAAGAAAGAAAATATTATCATTGCTTCATACTCAGCCATCCCAAAACTAAAAGAAGGAAACAATCCCATGGTGTTTCCTGAACAACTTCACCCTAATGGATCACTGGAACTGATCATTCCACTTTTGTCACTGTAGCAATGAAGCCTAATATAGAAAAACAGACAAATAAGTGGAGCATAAACCAAGCAATTTTGAAAATAGGATACCAGTCTGTGAAAGAAAAAGTTACCAGTGACTCAGCTAGAATTATGTTCAGGAATTTATGCCCCAAATCACCTCCAACTGGTGCAAATCATTCTCTTATCCACTGAAACAGTCTAAAAAATGCCGGAGCTGTCTGGAGATTCCTAGCAAAGCTTTCCTTCTGAACAAATCAGATATTCTCAATAGTACTGCCAATTTTTTTTTCATTTTTCCCCAAAACCCAACTATTTCCTAATGCTTTTCCCATGAATCAGGAAAAAAATATTACAGAAGATTTAATATTATAGTAGTGATTCATTTCAACATTTTAAAACACATCTCATCCAGTGTCAGAGAGCAGAGAATGCTTCAAAAAAAAAATATATAGGAAAAAGGCAAAGGTACAATAGTTGTTTTCCAGATGTAGCTTCCTGTCAGCAGTGAGCTGTGGTTTAGGGACTTCCTGAGATAGATATTGTATAAACACTTTTGTGTTTAAGTTTGGGTGGTATTTTTTTCTTTACAATGTTTCTTCTATGAATCTGTCCACTTTTTCTTTTTCCTGCTATTCCTCCACACACACTTCTTTATTTTTTGTAATTTTTGGTTTCAAAAGATCCTGCGGCAAATGAATTCAGCAATTGAACTGTACACTGTCTGGAAAACTACTCAGCTTGATTTCTCAAAGTTTGCCTTTTTAAGATTGGTGCATTCTTATCTATTTTGTTTACCTTGAGCTTCTGATCGCTGACTCAAAGCTAACTTCTATGACCAGCTGTTTTACAGTATTTTCACTAGTTCTCAAAGCCAAGTCTAACATTAGACCACTCCTTGCTGACTGAATTACTCTGGTGAAGACAACTGTCAGCTTTCACAGCCAGAAATAACTGGCTATTAGTATCCTACTCTTAGTAGGAACTGTAGTTCTCCAATCATGGGTTCAAATACAAGCTGATCTCTTGAGATTCTCAGTATGAAGAGCACATGGAACAACTACGAAATGTCTTGAAAATCACGTCGTTCAGCCTAAAGCCTTTAACAAAAGCAATGAGCCCCACTTCACAGTATTAAAATCCAAGGAAAAGGCATTCCCATTCCAAGCAGAATGCCCCCAGGAAGGCTAATCCCATTTTTCTCTTCAATCCTTCCCAAAGGGCAGACACCTAGTGTAAACCAAACACGGAATTCAGATGTCTTACAAACACTTGGCGCATCCAAATAAAAGCTCCCTGACACCTATCAAGTTGGCACAACTTCATTTTTCCCAACAGTCAAAACTGCAACAAACCCAAGAGATAAGAAAGCTTTGTCATACACAATTTGGAATGACCCATATACAAAAGTTTCCAGGATCAGGCTATTTAGACAGCTATAAAAAGACAAAATAGCACTCAGCAGTTAACCAGAAGGTTGATCTGTGTAATAATATGTCGTTTCTTGTTCAGAAAAGAGGACGATCAAAGAAATAGGCTTTGGCTATTTATGATCTTTCAAATATTTTTATTTATACCACAATTATCTGTAATAGAACAATAATGACTAAAAAAGTCTCTATTTAGTCTCCTTCATCGGGTAAAATTTTTAGGCATTTAACTGCACCTATTTAAGTGCCCTAAAATCAACGGAGCTTAAGTATATGTTAAAGAACTTAAAAGTGTTTATGGATGATTTACACATATGGTCCTAAATAAAGAATTTTATCCTGGAGAAATCCTGTATTTCCAAGAACCTTGGTGTTCTGGGGCGTAACAGCAAGTTAGAAAACTGTATTTTTCTACAAAACCAAAGAATCTGAAAATGTTCATTTTAAAATGAAAATGAAAGACCCAACTCAAGTAGGAATCTAGGTAGGGAATCACCTTCCTAGCTCTGTAAGTCGTCAGGAATCTGAGAAATTGATCTGCACAGAGAACAGCCACCTCAATAGTTCCATTCACTCCTCTGCTCCCTGCTTCCCTCCCTGGAGCAGCTCTTGTATCTGTGGGCTGAGAAGGCACCCTGGAAGTGAAGGAGTGTGAATCACAGGCAAGCTGGAAGAAAATTTAACAGGCCTATTGCTAAATCTGTCAAAAATGAATAGAATTATCACATTCAGGTTCAGTTAAACCACCTTTTCCGGTATAAAACTAGTGCACTGGAAAAGCTTTGGGATGCTTTAGTCCCAGGTACCCAGGCTACACTACCTAACAGCACTGAAATGACCGCTTCAGTCCCTAGTTTTGTGTCCTCTCTCTCCATATATAGAAAGGAGTACGCTTCTGAGTTAGATTAGAAAATACTGATAACATAATGACAGTAACTAATAAGAGGTGTGAACATTTCCTGCAGGAATCCCGGGCCACTTGTACAGTGAAGGTACAAGAAAATTAAAAAGTCTAAGGCCTCCTGGATTACCAGTGCAGTATCTTTAGACGTGTTTTATTAGAACAAGCACTGTTTGTCCACGTTTTAACTTGAACAGAAATAGAGCTTGTTTTAATCCAGTATCTTTAACCTTCTTTATTTGTCCTTTGATTATCTAAGTGTTCTCATATTGGCTTCCCTGGTTTCTTCAAAATTCAGAGATCTTTAAAACTCCTTGAAAAACTACAAACAAATACATTATTTCAACATGGTATGGCTTTCTAAAGATGGCTATGATATTTGACAGCAGTGAAATAACAGTTTGGTTTGCTAAACTGTCGATAAAAAGCAGCTTAAAAAAAAATGAACATTTTTATATTGTGAAGTTTCCCTTCTAATTTTGATAATTTCTTTGCAAGTTTCCCAGCAAGTTACAAATACATCTAAAAGATAAAATTTACATTAATTCAAACAATCTTTTTTTAAAACCAGAGGTGGTAGCTAATACACCAGAAGTATTCTATGCACAGAAAGTTCTGTCATAGCAAATTTTTAGAAAGGTTCTAGGGAAATAGTAAGAATTAACAGCAATCAAATGAAAAACATGCTTTGGATTACTAACACGAGTACCAAGCAAGCATTAAAAAATACACTGGTGTTCAGCCAAATTATGGACTCTCAATCCGCATTAGATTATTTTTAGAGCTTGCTTGAATTTGGGCAACTCTGTTTTCCTTTATTTCTGGGAACATGCCATTCTATCAGGAATGATAGAATGACCTAGGAAGCGGTAAAACCAGAGAATGCAGCGCTACTCTGGACGAAGCAGCCCGGCTTTGTTTCTCTCTTCTAACGGCAAAGAGGAGCGGTCAGTACAAACCAGCCGAGACCCCCTCAGCGCCCGCGACCGAACACGCTCCGTCTCTCCGTGAGGGTACACTCCGCGAGAGGACTCGGCGGGAGGTCCCCCCGCCCCCCCCGACACTTTGGGGCCGAACCCTCCGCAGTTACACACCGCAGCACCTCATTCGATCGGGAAGACCAAAGCCACATTCCTCGACCACGGCCTCCAGACCCTCCTCCTCACTCTGACGGTCACCGCTCCCGCACGTACCCCGCCCGCAGCCCTCGCTTCGGACTACCGCCAGTTCCCGCCCCCGCTCGGCCCTCGGCCGGGCCCGGCGCTCGCAGGGCCGCCCGCGGCGGCCGGGAAGGTCCCGTGGGAGGCCCCGGCCCCCGGCCCCGGCC
>VUYV01000195.1:1616384-1684305 GCA_008711295.1 Anarhynchus alexandrinus | reverse complement strand
GGGAGCAGCGGGCCGGGGCCGAGGCGGCGCCGAGCGGGGCAGCGCGGGCGGCGGCGGAGGGGGCACCGGCGGAGCCCCGCGCTCCCCGCGGCGGCTGCAGAGAGGCAGCGGGGTGCCGAAGGAGAGCGGTGCGGCGCCGGGCGGGGAAAAGCCTTCTGCCGTTACTTGCGAGAACGCGAAATCTTTCTGTTACCGTCTCCGTTCTGCGCGTAACTTCGGGCTTCGCGCTTCCTCTAAGGCGCCGAAAACGCGTACGCCTTTCAACAGACTTTCTAGGACACGCTAATTTCGGTGGTAACTTTTCCAAAGGACTGCCTGCGTTAAAAATTACGGAGTGTGCATTGAGCCTTTCTTACAGTCGTGTTTGATCACGGAGATGGAAAGTTCCTGGAACTTTAACAGAGTCTATACAATAAATATTTGAAAGATTTCGCAGAAATTTCATTTAAAAAAGAACCTCGAGTTGATGAGTACCTTTGTGTAAGCACTAAATATTTGCTATATGTCTCTCTTTTTTGTGGGCAAAATGAGTCACATTTATTAAACTGTCAATCTGTTTAAGGGCTATTGTGTACGATGTGCACGCTCACGTATAAGCAGGCACAGTATGAGCACTTTTTGGTAGTGATTGGATTAAGTGAAAATAAGGTGAGGCCGCTGTTAAGGGAAGTAACAACAAAAGCAGTGCTCTCTTTCAGTAATTACATTCCATATCTATGACAGAACTTCAGTAAAGCACAAAGAACAATCCACAAACAACATGACTAAAATTCTTGGTAATCCAGAAGGAAAATTTGTACTTCTTGTAACTAAAAAAAGCTATCTTTTGCCAAAACTTGGCAAAAAGTTACACGGCAGCAAAAGATACATAATCTTTTGAAGTTTCTGGCAACGCTTGATAGTATTTAAAAATAAAAGTTCTCCAAGAGCTAATTAAGATACTTTCATTCTTAAGAATCTCTTTAGACAACCATTCCCCTCAGTGAAAAAAGTATTTCCTTTTAAGAAAAATGAACCAGTGCTTGAACCAAAATTTCACCACAATTTTAAGTGGACAGAAAAGCTGAGTATAGAATGCATTATAATAAAAGTATCTAAAGCAATTAATTGGTTTCTGTCAGTGCGGAACTGCGTACAATGGAATCAAGTAACTAGTGGCAAAAACCCAAAAATCATTCCCCCCATAAGTCTGGAGTTAAATTTTTCAACTTAGTTTTACATCATGTTTCCATAACTGAAACTGCATGCTATTATGTGTCAGCCCTTCCCTATCCCCTATTACATTTACTTTAAAACTTCAAACAAAACTTTAAAGCTTTTCCTAATACATGTGGCATGCATACTACTGTGCTGTATTTTCACTGTGAATTGCTGTTTCCTTTTACAGAACTGAAAAAAAAAACAATCAGTGTTCAGTTTTTTCACAGCAGTACTCTTCATCAAAAAAAAAAAACCAAACTACATGAGTTAATTCTAAAAGAAAACCTGTACCAGTGGAAGTCCCTCTCCTTAGAAAAGAGCAAAAATTAATAAATCACATTAAATATGAAGACCACCTGAAAATTTGAGAGGATGGATTAATACAATTCCATGCAAGAGAATGTTTGGGAGAAGGAGTAAGAACAGAGCATGAACTCTGAGAAAAGGAGTAGGGAGTAAGAAAGAAAGCAGCTTCAGAAAATTCATGCTTATCTCTCTTATCACAATGGTCTTGTGAAATCCAGATCATATTACTGGCCTGGTGCCTGGGACATGCCAGCTAACTTTAAGTCCACAAACACCGACTATCAAAGGACTCTGCAGAAGCAGAAACTAATGTTTGTTAACAAAAAACCAAAACCAAACCCTCTGATCTTTTTATAGTAGGATTTTAAATATCTGACACCCTTGCTCCATTTGCTTTTACAATCCAATTAAAATGTAAAACTGCACTACTCTAAACCCCCCTTTTAATATTAGACATAAGTATTCAAGAAACAGTGAAGATTTGTTGCTAGTTTTTCATGTTTCTTCTTTAGAACGAACAATTATCAAACTATGTGTGAATTCACGATCAAATAAAATAGTTTCTCTTTTCAAGAATAAATGCTGTAAGAGCTAACACTGCGCCTTTTGTGAACGTACCTTCATTTATATGTCTAAATGCTTGAGGAATCTGCACAAAAGATGCCATAGCATGTAGGGTATGTAGGAAAAGCCAGCCATCAAATGACTACCAGCCTCATTATATTAAATATGACCAGCACACAAGCACTGATTAACCCACAGAACTGGATTTTGTAACAGAGTGATTTAGCATAGCAAAACAAATTCATCTGTATGTAGGTATCACTGCTACTTTCTTCTAAGTCAAAACAACCGTACAGGGAAATGTCAGAAAATATCAGCGTTGTGCAAAAGTACGTATCTCATCCTTCTTATATATGCATTTTTTCATCTATCTGGGTATTTCTAAAAGGCTCTGAAGCATCAGTTTAACTATGGTGCGTTCAATTCTGGCATGTTAGACCTACACACACTCTTAACAATTCGGCCTCTAGACTACAAGCCCTTAAGTCAGAGCTTCAGTCAGCTCCTCAAACTAAACTGGTAGTGTGTTTTTCTTAATTAGATTATCTTTGCAATAAATTCAAGTATGCTGCAATTCAAATAGTTATTGAAGTCCCCAGAAATCCCTTTGTGTAACATCTTGGTTTTAGCACAGAAAATTGCCTTCTCTGTAAAGTGGTGTCCAAGGCGAGACACAGCGTCACCTATCACTTGTACAAAACCTGCATTTAGACAGCTCAGTGCATCACACTTTCACACCTACAGTCCTCTGGCTTAATAAGAGTTTTCGAGATACAGAAAAACAAGAGCACCAGCAAGAAGCAACTCTACTGCTTTTACCTACTAGGTTCTTTTATATTCCTTATCTGTAGGAGTAACCCATACCAATGCCATTTAAGATACAAAATTTATATTCTGGTATGAAATCCAGGGAATAATTTTCCACGTTTATCTTAGTTACGGTTTTCCACACAAGACTTACACAGATCATTATTTTGCTTTTGTATTTCTCCAAAATGCTACAGTACAGGTGACGTCTTCCTTAAAATTTCAAAACGTTTCCTCCTTGAACTGACTTGTAATCCAAAGTAAAGCACAATGAAGTTCAGTGCTCAGCCACCATCCAGTGGCCTTCCTGTGGTCTCAGCTATTTTTTTGCAGAACACTGAAAAGCGTAGGTGTAAAAAGAACATAGTACAAACTCCCAGAGACAAGATGCCAGAGTCTCAATGGCTGAAAGACTCAACGTGGTGAAACCACTTTAGATGTCAACGCAACAGTGTTGACAGTATATCAACTTATCTAAGGCTTCCAGACACCTTTCTTTCCAGAGTAATACTGCAAATGTCTATTTTATGAACAAACTTCATCCAACAAAAAACAGTCATAGCACTGAAAGGCTACTGGTAGCGTTTTCAAATAAACTTAATGATGCTTTATTATGTTATTACAAGTCGTATTTTTCATCTGATGGAAACATACCTTTGTTCTCTTTTGTACACAAAAATCCCAAGGACAGGTAAAATATTTCATAAAACCTGAAAGAGATAGTTAACCAGTCTATTTTGGAAGAATGAGATCCTCTGAAGCACAGCATCAGAAACAACAAATAATGAGAAGAGGTATACATGTTGCAATATCTACAATTAAATGTGTATTTTGTTGTAAGTAGCTTAAAAAAAAAAGAAAAGGCCATAGCGCTGACATTGATACTCCTTAATGCTTCCTCTTAAGGTAAGCCGATTAAAGAGAAAGTGAACATTTGACAAACAGTAATACTTTGCACATAGAAATATGTTTACCATTTCAGGATCATGACAGTGGTTAAACTATAGGATATGAAACACTTGTATGATTTTAGACAGTAAAATTCTCAAATCTTGTTGAAATATCACATATAAATTTCAAGATATTTGTAACAATCAAAAAGTAATATAATTTGATTAACCAAAAGTCCCATATAAGCATGGCAGAGTACAGGACAGGAAAATATTTCAAAGCAAAGCCAAAGAAAGATTTTATTTACTTTTTCCCTTTACGGGGCAGGAAAAAACAATCAAATGCTGAAACATCTGATATCCCTTTCAGAAAGTTTATTTCCTTTTTTTTTTTCCACCAGATCATGGGAACATCCTCAGTTGGGCAAACAATGAATGAGTAAACAAACCAACTTATTATTACCTATTTCCAGTTATATACATAGATAGGCCAACAGTTGGTCTTCAAACTGAAATTTTAACCAAAGCGTCTATGCTGGCCAAAAGCATGAAAAATAATTATAACCCACACAACAATGCCGCCAAAAGTTTTCATACAGATGCAGTTATACTGGCAAAAGACAAACAGAAAAAAAATATTATTTTGCCTGAATAAAGTAATATATACACTGCCAAGTAGGGTAAACATACATAATATTGGGTTTAAGTGCATCTGCACTACAGCAAATTTGTCCTAACTCAACTCCCATCAAAAGTGCTTATATGAGTATACAAGTCTTGAACAGTCAGACTCTATAAATGAAATTACTTCAAACTTCCATACATTTTCTAAGTAGAAGTTCTATTTGATTTTTAATCAAAATGACACATATCCTTCTTTTTAAGTGTGCTGCTTTCACTTCTCCCATTTTTTGTTTGTATGCTTGTTTGCTGAAGTTTTGTCAGTGTGCATGATGATAAAAGACAGACACCCCGTTATTTCCAGTAATTATGAGAATTTGCACCAAACTGGCAAGCATGTTTGTATATAATGTAGTTTTGCGCAATGGCAAGGTTGAAAAGTCTACAACTATCTAAGTGGAATTTTGCACTGGTGCCAAATATGGCCCCAGTAATACAGTTCCCTCCCGTTGCACTGCAGAAGAGCTACTGGGAGAGACGAAGAGAGGGGCTGAGCCACCAAAACAGGAAGAACTGAGCGATCAGCAAGCAACAGCACTAATTAAGTACAAAGAGTATGAGCAATTATTTGGCAAAAGTGCAACAGAAGAAAACTGAAAGCTAGTGTGCTAGACATCAAATAAATAACATCTTCCTTTCTCATGGGAAGGAATTCTGATGTCCTAAGAATCTGATGTTCTCCTACTCAAAAAGAAGAGGAAGATACTAAAAAGCATTAAATCCTTCCTTAAAATTGTTTCTCTGGCTTCCCTCCCCACTTCCCCCAGCAAGCTTTTTTTCTCCCTGAAAGACTAATAATTGAGAGTTGTTCAAACAAGCATGTTGGTTGTGAACTTCATTTGAATCCAGCTGTAGAAAAGAAGAAATGCCATTTATGTTATGCAGTCCATCACAATATGCAACAAATAGGCCTCATTCTGAACGGATTTTTTTTAACAGAACAAGAACAGCCAATAAAAGACTTAAGAGATCACTTCATACACAGACTCTACAGGAAGATCATAGAATCATAGAATCATAGAATGGTTTAGGTTGNCGCACTTGATCTTCTTCTACAGTGGGCGGTTCTCCATTTTCCCAATCCTGGCTTTTGCATTCTGCATCACGGGCAGTGTGGCTGCAGTCCTTGCCAGTGAAGACTGAGGCAAAAAAGTCATTGAGTACCTCAGCCCTGTCTCTATCCCGGGTAACCAGTTCTTGTGTTTCCTAGATGGACATCTGAAGACAGTATGGTTCTTGTTTCTATTTGTACAGGAGCATTCTCCTACCAATGTACTTTTCCTTCCAATGTTTTTTCTTATAGGAAGAATACCTTAGGAAAGGTGACAGGCAGGCAAGGTCATGAGAGAGAAGCATTTCAGCATGGCCTAATCATGCTGATGCCATTCACTGATGGCTGATCTTCTGCAAACTGTGGTCAACCCCTGGAACGGGCTTCCTAGAGAGGTGGTCGATGCCCCACGCCTGTCCGTGTTTGAGGCATTTGACCATGCTTTAACTTTTGGTCAGCCCTGAAGCGGTCAGGCAGTCGGACTAGATGGTCATTGTAGGTTCCTTCCAACTGAAATACTCTATTCTATTATATTTTGAAAGATGTTTGAGTGGATATATTAAGATGAGGCTGATGAACCTTGTTCCATTTTTTTCTTAAACAGTTCTTAGAAAAACGGAGAAGAAAAAAATCAAACTGTTGTATGTTGCTCTGTATTTCTTCAGCCTGGAAAAGATTGTGCACCCCAAATCCTATGCTCAATTAAAGACATGAGATGCTGTAACAAAGATACAGGTGAACTCTGATGAAAATATTAGTTTCTTCTCAGTGATCACAATAATTACAGTTTTTGAGAGGGGGGAGATATTTCAATTCAAACAGTGAAATAAACCCCATTTTACACCTATATGAAAGAGACATTTGCAAAAACGGCCCATCTGTGCAGAAATATGAGGCCTGGAAAACTGCCAGGGTTTCCAAGTGTGACCTGCTGTGCAAATGCTGATTATGCAAGTTAAAGCTGTCTGGGGTGAATTTATGTTCCCTGTTTTCCAGGGCTCCAAATAACATTCCTTTACTTACAGAAACCATGTCAAGCTCCAAACTTCTATCTGACAAGTTTTCAAGATTCTTGGAAAGTTGAGTAAAGCACAATTCCTTTCCATTTGCAAAATGAAAATGAGTTTATTCCAAATAAGAAACTGAGACAAAAATGTATATCCAAAAACTTTAAGAAGGATCAAGTCTTGGTCACTTTTGTTCGAATCATTTGCAGAAGCATTTACAGACACTTCTATGGTTTATTTCAAAACAACAAAAAAATGGGAATGACTGACAACCATATCTCTTCTCAGTATGAATAATTATGTAAGCATGCATATCCATCATTATCTTGAACCTCTAAAAAAAATTTCTTAAAGGTCAGCAGCTGCCTAGAATCATAGAACAACTCAGATTGGATGGGACCTCACCTTCGTCTTACAAAGCAAGGCTAATTTCAACAAGGCTGCTCGGAGCCTTGCCTAAACCAAAACTATGTATTTCCAGGAATGAAAATTCCCCCACCTATGTGGGTGACTGCTTCAGTCCTTGGTCACCCTCATTGTGAAATTCTTTTTTTCTAAAACCCAAAATGAATTTTTCCTGAGGCAATTTGTATCCATTGACCGTTATACTTTCACTGCGCACTTCCAAAAAGAATCCATCTTCTCTACAAACACCCATTAAGTAGTTGAAGACAGCAGTAAGATGTCTCCTTCACCTTCTCTTCTGGAGGCTAAACAAACCTCGCTCTTTCTGCTGCTCCTCATACATCACGTCTGCCAGCCTCTAGCTATCCATGTGGGCTGCGCTCAGCTGGACTCATTCCAGTTTCTCACAGCTGTTACTGTCATCATTTCTTGTCATTGAAAAAATTTCATCATACTAATGATGACCAAGCAGTAAGGTGACAGTTATTTAAACACTGAATAGTTACGCCATGTGAAATGTCTTCCAAGCAAAGAAAAATACGATGGTCACACCACCTTGGTTTTAAAAAGTATCAAGCAGGCTTTACGCACTGAAAAAGCTCCGTACTGCATTTTTTCCTGCCATTTTATTAAGAAAACACGGTTATATATACACATGCCTATTAAAACTCAACAACAAAAAGCTGTTATGAAATATACGATATCAAAGTGCTGTTCACGCAGCTGACAAGAGAGTGATTTGTGACCAGGGCACTCCTGGCAGTAGTGACAGTGCTAAGCTCATGTTTCCAAAATGACTGGTACTTATAAAGTTCTGGTATTGACTTATTTAAGAGATTGTGATGGCCTCAAATTTCCACCTTGAATATGAATCTGCTCTGAGAACTAAGTTAGTGTAACTTCACCAAAAGGGTAGTTGCAGTATGTCAATAAACACTAGTAGATAATTTTAATAGCCGGGGGTCATCTTTGTCCACCGAGCACGTACGCGAGTGGTTTTCCCCTTCCGAGAAGAAACTATGAAGGGAAATGACCCGGCTGAGTGTAAAGACAATGTCTCCAGTGAGAGTCACAATAAACGTTTCAGTTGTAAATTCTACTGGTCTGGAAAACCAATAGATTTTACTGTCTACGATATTTGGGCAGTAGAGTTCTTAATTTCTGATTATTAAGGACTAATGTAGAGCTAAGTTTTTCCGTTTAAAAAAAACCCCAACCTTTAAGGTTCAATACTGCTGACTAAAGTAAAATTGTTACATTTCATCTAAGCTTTATCTTCTGCAATATACATGCAGTTATAAAATACTGCAAATGAGCTATTTGATACTTTTAGAACTTTTAACAGCACATGTTAACTTACCTTCTGTTTACATTTAGAGGTTATATTTGTAACTGTAAGAAATGAAAATGTAATTCATATTTAAATGAAAACACCAATCTCAGAAACTTTTCTGGTACTTGCCTGGAAGAAAGGACTCTTCAAATCATGGTATTTATTACTTAGTTTCTTGCGGTGCTTAGCAGGCTTTATCTAAACTAGCAACTAGTAACTACAGTTCTGGCCACAGAACGATACAACTACTCTCAGTGATGTCCCCTTCAGCCAACATAAATTCATGCTGCACTAGAAAAATCTCTCATTTGTACACAGACATACTAGTTACTATGTAATATTTATAAGTTTTAGAACAGATTATGAGTTGTAAGTTTGCACTGATTTCCTATCTGTTACTTACTGTTAAATTTATTTTAAAACAGATTTTAAAAAGTTCTTTGCAGAAGAATATTTGACCAGAACTAGAGGATCATGATGACAACAAGATTCATCTGTTTAATGCTAATAGCTGCTGTGGGAGCTACTGCAAGCAAAACACAGGAACTTGACGGCAATGACGAGGAAACAGAACAAGAATTCATTTATATGAACAGATATAAGCGTTCCAGCGACACACAGGACAAATGCACTTACACCTTTATTGTACCTCAACAGAGAGTGACAGGTGCCATTTGTGTTAATTCTAAGGAGCCTGAAGTTCTACTTGAAAACAGGGTAAATAAACAAGAATTACAGTTACTTAACAATGAACTTCTTAAACAAAAGAGACAAATAGAAACTCTCCAGCAACTGGTAGAGGTGGATGGCGGGATTGTTAATGAGGTTAAACTGTTAAGAAAAGAGAGCAGAAATATGAATTCTCGTGTCACACAACTCTATATGCAGTTACTACATGAAATTATCCGAAAACGTGACAACGCCTTAGAACTTTCTCAACTTGAGAATAAGATTTTGAACCAAACTGCAGATATGTTGCAACTTGCAAACAAATACAAAGACTTAGAGCACAAGTACCAACATTTGATGTCAATTGCCAATAATCAGTCATTAATAATTGCCCAACTGGAAGAACACTGTCAAAGAATGCCATCCATAAAGCCACTGCCACAGACTCCACAGCCACCAAATAAAGTGTACCAGCCTCCTACTTACAATCGCATTATTAACCAGATATCTACTAATGAGATTCAGAGTGATCAGAACTTAAAGGTTCTGCCACCTACCTTACCAACCATGCCTGCAGTCACTAGTATTCCGACTTCAACAGATAAACCATCTGGTAAGTAATATTATTGATGTGTCTACATTAGTTTATGCTAATATGCAGTGGGCAACATTTTAATTATAGTATCAGAAATGCAGACAGAATTTATTTATTTAGAAAAAATAAATGCAAAAGAATTATTTTGAACTAATTGAGATTTCTCAGATCTGATATTGTCTGTGTATCTATCTTGTGCATTTTTAATATACATGTTGTAGTACAAGCACAGAAAGAAAGCAAAGAAATGAATTCTGAATGTCTAAGATTCCGACACACTAGCCCCACAGATTTTTCGCATGTTACTTTGCCAAGAGAAACCCACCATTTATATAAGATGTATGAGATAAAGGTACTGTAGAAAAATCTTACTAATCAACAGTCAATCATCTAAATTTTATTTACTTGTGCCCTAGACAGAACTGCTATACTTCATGGCATCTGAAGGGGTTTGACACTTTCTGTGTAAACATTTATAAAGTTATTACAAGTTTGTTGATCAAGGGTGTGGTAATTTTTGTGCTTGTGTAACTCAAAGTAATACGTATCTGCTCTGTACCTCACACAGGGCACTTACGCTCCAAGACAGGAGCAAAGGGAAGCAAGTGGTGGAATAGTAAGGGATATTATACAGCCCTCATTAGGAGTCCTAAGAATTCTGCCATAAGCAAGATTAGAGGCATCTGAAATCACATTAGAGATCAATTGTTCTACATGATAAAGAAATAACAGGTAAAGAATCCAGTATCACCTATGGTCTCATGTATTTTAAAAACATAGTTCAAATATTATGTGTCCCATACAAGAGAAGTCTGTTCAGTGTGTGGGCAGCATGTACTTGCTTCAGAAAAATGATAGGGGACCCACAGACATCTGAGACTAAGACTTGAGACAGACTAAGGCACTGCACTCAAAATACATTTCAAGGCTGTTTGCAACATATTCCAAATGACATCGTCAGACTGTTTAGAACTATCAAATAATGCAACATTTTAAAAAGGGGAAAAAAAAAGACTTCGCTCTCCATGGAATAGCCACAACGAAAGAAACTTGAGCAGGTGTTTCAGTCTAAAGCGCTCTAACACACTTTGCTACAAAGCAGTTATTTCACAATATTGCCAGAGATGAACTCGCCGAAGTGTGTACTGTGGCATGCAGAACCTCAGCCAAAACTATAATGATTCTAATGTTCTATGTTAAAAAAAAAAAAAAATCAGGAGAAAATCAGGTCTATTACAATTTCTCTGGAGCAATACACTACAGGATGGCCTCTTTAATAACTACATTTTTACTTTGATCTCAAAGTAGGTTCAAGCTTAGTACAGTATTTCCCTATCTTTCTGTAAGTGAAATATCTTTCAAGCATTCTTTTAAGACCTTTCCCTTCCCAGTTATACTCTTCTGAAAACTCATTAATTGGTCTACATCCTCCTTACACTTTTAAGTAACCAAACTGGAGCTGAGCCTTCACCGCAGCTGAACAGAAAAGTTAATTCATGTGCATAGTACTTTTGTTGGTCTATCCTCATATAGCATTTTCCTTTTTTGCAAAGTAGAACGTTGACTCATGACCAACTTGCAACCCTGTAGAACCCCTAGATGAAGCACCCTTAGGAAGTGCTGCTTCTCCAGCTATTTTTTATGTTGTTCTCCAGAGGTCCCTTTCAAAGTCCATGATTCTAAGATAAGATTTGACATCTGCTACTTCTCCCTTATCTACATAACTTATCAGAAAAAAAGAAGTTTCCCATTTCTTCTGCACAAATCCATTGTAATATTCATTTCTCTTCTTGTTTTCTCATTTGCAGCAGTTTGATTTGTCCAAGCAAATTTCCAACAACTGAAGTTAAGCTATTTAACTTTTCATTTTCAGGGTATCCTCTTCCCCTCTCCCCACCTTTCTTTTTGGGCAAGGAACATTTAATACCTTTTACTCATCCTCCAGAACATTCTCCACTCAACAAGGCACCTCTCAAACTAAATCCCTCCCCACAATTAACACCATAAGTGATGCTTCAGCCAGGTGTCTGGAATGAATTAGGAAAAGCCCATAAAAACACACCCCCCTCCCCACCACCACCACAACTGCACAGCCACTGGGGAAAAAAAAAAAAATCTACCTGTATTTTATCCACTCCTTTCTGTACTGTGTCTTGAGTTCTCAACCTTTGTCAGAGCTCCTGGCTGTACTAACCATCTGATCATAGCCAACCTGTGCAATGAAAACTCAAGCAAAATGGAAGAAAAATATTAAATGCCTTCTCAGTTTAATCTGTTGACAGCTCTCCTTCCTCACAACACAGCAGACCAGTATTCTCCCTTGATCATAGACTTACTACAGTCTTACTACTCTCAGTAGCCTTATTTCATTTTGTACATTTGTCCACATTGTTGATTTTGGTTTTTTTTTGTTGTTGTTGTTGTTTTGTTAAAAACAAACCCCACAAACAACCAGCCACGCTTAATACTTTGAGCTGCCATTTACTTTGTCTGAGCTTTCTTTGTGTTTTCAAAGCTACTGGAAAGGATATGTTTTAGCCAGGTCAGTTTCTGCCCATTTTCCCCAGCCACGTTCTACAATGGCAAAATCCACTGCAATGTCCTCAGAGACTCTTTAACAAACTTGTAAACTCTTTGCTTGGACTAACTGTCTAAAGCATTTTCTCTGCACGCTTTCCGAATTTGCTGAAGCCTGTTATATTTAAGTTAATTTTCTTTGTTTTGCTTTTCCCTTTCCTAAGAACTGTGGCCTCCATTATATTTCATGATCAAGATCACCTACACTGCTTTCCATTCCACATTTTCAATCAGTTCTTCCCTACATACTAGGTTCAAATGTAATATATCCTGCGTTTTTTTGCTTTCTATATTTTAAGTATCTAAGAGAAACCTATCCCTACCAAATTTCAAAAACTTGCTATATATTTATCTGCTGTATTCTTCTCCCGACAGAGAGATAGTTGGAAGTTGGTACGTCACTGGAAGAGGCAGGCAACAAGTGTCAAAAAACAAACAACATTTACGTTAATTATGCACATAAACTGCATAGAAAGCAAGACTTAGGTTACTTCACTTTTTTAAAACAAATCTCTTATTTCCCTTTCATTTGTATTAATGATTTTAAATTAATTAAAATCTATGTGGATCCAAGCTTTCAGTTCCCCATGAAGCACTAGGTATGATTACAGAGTCTCACCAAATCCATAAAAGACGTATGTAAGAGCTTGAAATATGACACCTCATTTCTGCAAAACATCATGCAGTGTGAAAATATCAGTGCAAAGCAGAATTAGGTGAATCTCAAATTCATAAGAGCAATTACATGGACCTGTTGGAGCAGGGCCAGAGGAGGCCATGGAGATGCTGCGAGGGCTGGAGCCCCTCTGCTGGGAGGACAGGCTGGGAGAGTTGGGGGGGTTCAGCCTGGAGAAGAGAAGGCTCCGGGGAGACCTTAGAGCCCCTTCCAGTGCCTAAAGGGGATCCAGGAGAGCTGGGGAGGGAGTTTTTAACAGGGTCTGTAGTGATAAGACAAGGGGTAATGGTTTTCAACTAAAAGAGGGGAGATTCAGACTAGGTATAAGGAAGAAATGTTTTATGCTGAAGGTGGTGAGATACTGGCCCAGGTTGCCCAGAGAGGTGGGAGATGCCCCATCCCTGGAAACATTCCAGGTCAGGTTGGACAGGGCTCTGAGCAACCTGGTCTAGTTGAAGATGTCCCTGCTCATGGCAGGGGGTTGGACAAGATGGCCTTTAAAGGTCCCTCCCCACCCAAACCACTCTATGATAATCCTAGCCTGCTCCCTCCCGCCTTTTTTTTTTTTTAATTACATGTTAAAAAAAAAAATTGACAAAATATTTTTTTAGTACAACTTCATTGTTCAAGTTAAGGTCAAGAAATAAAAAATGATTAGAGAAATCCTGTAAGAATCCAAACAGAATTAATGACTGTGGAAGACAGAAATTCAGGAGATGCAAGACAAAAAGACAGGGTTGGGAAGAGTAATCACGTGGTTTGGGTTAGCAAAATTACAGACAATTTTAAAAACTTATTTCACATTCTTCAACTTGGCACAGATGGGTGCAAGTCCAAAGCAATACAATACATCTCACACAATCAGTTATCAAAACCTATTCTGGTCTTTATGTAACATAAATGTGTGGTCTCTTCATTATACAGCTGTGTCTCCATCCTATACATCCAGTACTACAGAAGTACTTTTGTAGTTGAATGTGTTTGTGCCAGTGAACAGGCACTGTTCAGATTATAAAGGTACTGCTCCTCAAAGGTCTGCTTCACTCCCTAGAGGTGATTTTATCAAAACTACCTACCTGAAAGTCAGGATGCTCTCAACGTTTTCAAGGAAAGATAAAATGACCTTCGCTTGTAAAGCATGCTAATACTTCAGAAGGAAGATTTACATTTTATTATTATAAAAACACTAATTACCAGAACAGACCTAGTAAGAGAACTTTCCTTTTCTCCTAAGAGCAGCATATACGCTATAGGGGAAGTTTACACAATTGCTGACCAATATTTTAAAAAAAAAAAAAAAAAGAAAAAAAAAGAAAAAAGGGGCAATATCTGTTATTGCTGGCCAATCAATAATATGACTGGCACAGTCACATTTACCTCAGTCAAAATCCAGGAATCTGAATTGGAGAGCATAAGAACTGCCACAGGAATTGATTTAACCAACTTACAGAGAGTTCTATACACTTCACTTGTCATAAAATAAAGTGCTCATCTTTTTTCTACATGAGTATTTTTGAAACAACCTACTTCATAAATTACTTATAATTTAAAATCTTCAGAGCAGTGAACCTTCCTGTAATGACATTATTCAGTACTAAGACACTAGACCCCTATGCCTACACTCAGAGGAAGGGACTTGAGAACAAAACATTATTATGACTATGATCTAAAACAAGACAGTTATTTAGAAGTATTTCTCTGTTATGTTTGAATTGTCTTGCCCTACCTGCTACTATAGATTTACTGTGTAATGTGATTTAAATGTACAGCTGAGTAGGGATGTAGCACTATGATACACCAAACCCCAACAACTTTGCACGCATTAATGCTCAACAAATACAAGCTTTAACATGCCAATGCAAAAAGCAGATGTGGTTTGTCTACAATGGGTTTTAGTTTATAACATCAAAAAGTTTAGCCCACAGGGTCAATAATTCAAGTAGATCTGAAACAGCAATTTATTACAGCGTAGAATTCTACGTGCAACAGGACAAACAGCATTATGTGAAGCACTGCTACATTTTCTGTATGAAACAGACTGACACGAACAGTTTATCAAAATAGTCTCCCGTGTATAAATTTCCCAGTGCAACATTGGAAGATGACAGTACTCAAGACAAATGAAAGCTGAACTTGAAAACAGAATTAATTTGATTCATCATCCTTACCCAACAAATCAACAAATCTTTTTCTGGGAACAAAGCATTTAGTAGCCAGTTATACCAATTATGAAATGTATGTTTTCTTGTGCAACTGCTATAGGAAATACTATTCCTATAAAAACATGCACACAAACCAATTTATTATACTCTATCACATAAAACTTGCAAGTTAACATTTTAATCCCGTGCTCATTATAAAAAAATAAAGTTAAATAGTTGAATAATAAACATCAAACCGCAATGCTAAGGTTAACGCAATATTAACATACAGTGTATTTTATATGGTCACACACTTTTTCAAAAAAGGCATTACTAGTATGCAAAAACAAACATACATAATAACATAAGACAGACAATATATTCATACTGGTAATTATGGCTTAATGAGGCAGATGGTTTAAACTGATATATCCTTTAGGTGCAGCAATGCAGATTTTGTACCAGCAAGTAAAATCTTTTGATAGGAGCAGTGGACAAAATTCAAGTAAGAAATGCTGAAGTGTAATCTGAAAAACAGGTTGTTTAAACAGGGCACAGAAATATTAGGCCAGTATATATATGTGCAAGGGCAAGCCAAACATGTATATACTTCTAAACAACTATTACCACTTAAACAAAAAAAACCAACCAACCAACCAAAACAGCAACAACAAAAACCAAAAGAAAAATACAAGAACTAGGAAGTTGGGGTTTTAGCAAGATTTGATATAATAGCCTATCAGAAACTTGGGAAACACAAAGGACACAAAATAGCAGAATATTATAATACCAATGTACAAACTAAAAGTGATAACTGGAAAGGTAAAATGTTTTCAAGTACCACAGAGACTACTTGAAGATACCATATTGGTAATTCAGAACTATCCATCCATCCGTCAAAAAAAAGACTTTGAGAGGACCAGGAAATCTTGTCACGGTTAAGCAGCTTGGTAAAGGCAGTATTGTTAAGAAAGACGACATTATTCAGAGCACTAAGGTCATGTCCAAATGAGGAAATGAGAAAAGAACATACTCTGTCAGGTTAAATCAGACACTCAGACACATTAAAATCGTAAGAACGACTTGCAAAAGAAAAAAAAAAGACATAAGTCTGATTTCTAACACATCAGGAACAGGAAACCTGACTAAAAGTTATACGAAAAGGTATACCCAGAAATCAAGGCAACAGTAGAAAAATCTAAATTAATTTTGATATGACTATTCAATGAGGGGACACTTGGAGGTTCCTCTGTTGACTAGGGTAGTGGCAAGGAGGATACTCTGCAGGATTTATCTCAAACTGAAATGTTGGTAGAAGAGGTTATAAAGCCAATGAAAGAAGTGAATACTATCAAACTGCAAAGAGTAAAGCACATTCCCCAAGAGTTCTAAAGGAAACTGAGTATGAAACAATTAAGTACTCTGTAATCTCTCAACAAAAATTGCCTTAGTATGTCAGGAATGAAAGGTGGCAAATGTGACATTGAGAAAAAACAAACCCAAACCCCAAGTTCCACTAACTGGTAGAAAACATGCTAACAACAGCAGAACAAGCAGCAAACAAATCTGAATCATGTACCATCATCCAATCTCCTTGAATGAGAATCAACTTGGTTTTTGTAATGCCCGTTTTGTATCACTTTTAGAGATATTTGAAGGGTGCAGTGCCTATGCAGATGGAATTCTGGTTGACACACAGTCCATATTTATTTCCAGAAAGCACTGAACCAGGTTTTTTCGTAAAGTTGTTTAAATTAAGCTGCTGCAAAGTACAAAGAAAGAGCCTGACATAAATAGACCATAAAAATCCTTTAATAATTAAGTATTTTTTTCATTAGGCAGAGTTAATCATGGTGTCTTACAGAGATCTGTGCGGGGGCCAGTTGTCTTCCCTTTCATTTCTGATGCCAGATGACAAAGCTCCTTAGTCAAAATTTTGGAAAGTTACTATCTGACAAAAAACCACCTGTCATGGAAAAGTAGTAGCAAACTCTGCTTTGAAGTATTTGTAATAGTTTATCTTCATCTTAAAGCACTTTCAGAGAAAAGAGTCACGCTGTAGAGCACTGTTGCCAGGTTGCCTAGAAAGAAACTGCAAGATCAGAAAGCTGTAAATACTACATTATATACTGCTACTGCTATATATTCATTTTTATGAAGACAAGATCAAAGACCTGTGGTTGACTATCTTAGGAGTTCCTTCAATAATGACGACTTTGAACTGACATGTTCTTTTTTGTTTTTAGTAAGTGCCACTACGTACACAATGTGATAAAATAAACAAGAGCAATTTGAATTACCAGCATTCATTACATTTCCACCTCTCTACATCTAAATTGCCAGAAATCTGAACGGTTAGCCACAACAGCAATGGAGAAGGGGCTTAGAAGCAGCACTCTAGCTACAGTCTGTGAATATGACTAAGGAAACAAGAACAACACAGCATGGCCACAGACCAAAAACTTGGATTGCCTCCTGGTACACTGACTTTTTGATTAACTAGTTAAAAAGAGCAAAATAATGCCAACCCCCCAAGACACTGAGGTTGCTTCTATAAACTAATTTATCACTAACTCATTTACTGAGTAAAAGGGTAGCTCTACCGTTACCAGCATTGGACAGTGAATTATGAAAAAGGGTAGATGACATGAAATAATTTAAAAGATAAATTACTCGATAGCGTCATATGCTTCAGTAAGACTCCTCACAAGAAGACAAGACAAGACTTCCTCCTTCTCCGTGTGTGTGTAAGTCAGTCAAGGGTCTCTAATCCTGAGGATTCTTGTTGACATCGCTGTTCTGTTTAGACGACATGAGAATAGCAGCAAAGCAGCTGGGGAAGTCTATCTGCAGATATCAGCACAGACTCCTAAATAATTTAGATCCAAATTTCTCAGACTCATCAAAATTCAATCTAACTATCTTCCTATTGGAGAAAATTTCTTTAAAAATCATGAATGTAAGATACTTTCAAAAAGAGTAAGCCTTTATGGACTCTACTAAACTCACGGAAAAATGCATTCTCTTTCTGAAAATAGGAGAGCGTTATCTCTAATCTCTGTAAATGCAAAGTATTTTAAAAGTATTCTCATTTATCTACAATTTCTCTCACTATATAAGTGAGCACTCCATGTTACAAATCTTACTTTCTATTTTGTGTTATCATTTATTAAGGTGACAACAGTAACACCTACATTCTTAATTTATGTTGCCGGGTCCATTGTTAATGTCAGAGCCAATGACATTTTTGGAGATCTAAAAAGCTGATTTTCTCCAAGACAGAAACAAAGTCAAACTTACCATTTTGTTTTCTAAAGAAAAATTAATATTAATACTTGTCTATGGGGTCATTCATATTTAGTTTCTTTGAAGATATAATCAATGTCGTAAGTGCAGTTGCCTTTAATAAAATTAAAAAAAAAATCTACCTTTATCAGTAATTCATTGTGAAATGTTGCAGAAATTAACTTACAAATGAATCTGTTTGAAAACACTTTGTGGACACTGTACCTTCAGTAAGAGGAAAAACAAAAGCACTAGTCAGCAGAAGCAAATCTACCGTAAAAAGCTACTAATTCAAATACCGCCCTGCATTAAAGATCTCCTCAATTGCATTTTGATGCAGAGTCCTTCTGTTTTGATACAGGGCCCTGGAGAGACTGTCTACAAGCATTAGAAGATGGCCATGATACAAGCTCCATCTATCTTGTAAAACCAGAAAACACGAACCGGCTTATGCAGGTCTGGTGTGATCAACGGCATGACCCTGGTGGCTGGACAGTCATCCAGAGACGGCTGGATGGGTCTGTCAACTTTTTCAGGAACTGGGAGACATACAAGGTTAGGACAAGTGAGCAGTTTAATGTTTTCTACCCTCTAAAAATTATTGGTAAAGTTAAATCGAAGGGTGATTTTAGAGTCTGGCCAACAGCTTACTTGAAAAGGAACCTGTGTGTTTACCCTTCCAGAAGGGGAAGTCTCTATAAAATAAGATACTGTAGTTTTCTACTTAAGAATACACTCAGATTTACCACTAGAACAGATGCACAATATTAACATGCTTCTCTTGCTTCCTTTACAGCAAGGATTTGGTAATATAGATGGAGAATATTGGCTCGGATTAGAAAATATTTACTGGTTAACAAATCAAGGCAACTACAAACTGCTCATAACAATGGAAGACTGGTCAGGTCGAAAAGTATTTGCTGAGTATGCTAGCTTCAGACTGGAGCCAGAAAGCGAATACTACAAGTTGAGACTGGGACGCTACAATGGCAATGCGGGAGATTCTTTCACTTGGCACAACGGTAAACAGTTCACCACGCTGGACCGGGACCATGACGTGTACACAGGTACAGAGTCCTTCTCAGTTGCCTTGCCCCACCCCCCACCCCCCTCCTTTTTTTTCCCTTCGTTTTTTAAAAAGGAAAAATATTTATGGTGATACACACACACAAAAAAGAAATTACATTTTTAGAGATTTGTCAATTAGTAACTTATGAAGCACAAACTGATGTATCAATGCTTATACATACTAACACTGAAACAAAAACTCTCATTGAAATATTTGTCATTTACATGAAACGAGGGTCTGTAAAATATGCTATAGGGGGTTATTTGAGACAGTAATGAGAACAAATTTTCCATCAAGGGAGGGTAACATGAGTCTATCTGTAGAACGGAACTACAGAGCTGGTTCCCAAAGAAACCTAAATTCACCTTGTACCACATGGCATCTACATGTTAAACACAGTTAAAATAAATTGTTTTGTGCTTAGCTTGCTTGCTTGCTATAAGGCTTTTCATTTGCTCCTACGACTGAATCGGAGCTTTCTCTTGCAGGCAACTGTGCTCATTACCAGAAGGGAGGATGGTGGTACAATGCATGTGCTCATTCAAATCTCAATGGAGTTTGGTATCGTGGAGGACACTACCGCAGCCGGTATCAGGATGGTGTTTACTGGGCTGAATTCCGCGGAGGATCATATTCACTAAAGAAAGTTGTTATGATGATAAGACCTAATCCCAACACATTCCACTGAAATAATTCTTCTCTTGGTTTGCTTTCTTGTTCTAAAAATCACATAAGGCTATGATGTTATTATCTGGAATTATCTTTTAAAAAAATGAGGAATGTAAGATATTGTACATTTATTGCTGAGATGTGAGGGCTTGTATATTGTTTTTTCAAGAATCACTCCAGGGAAAAAAAAGCAGAAAAAAAAAAAGGAACTGAAATGACATAACATTCAGAACACCTCTTGGTAGTAAAAGTAGTTATATTAAGCTTTTTAGAACTGGCAGTTTAGATGGAATGTAGATAAACTTTCTGGGTTTTATTCCCTATAAATTAAGTCTGGATGGTAAAAATACTGCCACAACATTTAAATATTTTTGTATGTTATATTATGTATAAATATTCTCAAATACAGGAAATATTACAAACTGTACAGCAAGAGTTTTATTATTATTGTTGTTATGAGCAATCATTTGACACAGGAAATCATATCCTTTGAACTGTGTAGCTGGTATATGTACATTAGTGTGAGTATTCTAATTTAATCTTTGTTAACTGACATGAATAAAGTTAGTACTACATAATTTGATTTTGAGAGCAGATACTCAAACAACTATTGTTGTGATAAATCCAGTCTCTCCCCTTCACTTTGAGCATTTTAATAACCTGCTCATATAAATTAGAATTCACATTCCATTCAAATATTTTAGATTAAAAACACTACCGATTTTTCTTACCAAAATGAAGTAACTACCTGCATATGGAAGATGATCCAGATCTACAACAGGTATAACGTGCTGTATAGCCAACATGTTATACTACACAACTGTCACGGTATTTTGTACCTGACTTCAGTCATTACCTGCTGCGTAGCCCCTGTAATCAGAAACGGCTGGATATAAGCTAAAGGGACTATCCAACTTTGCAGGCAAATGATGGATACCAATACATAAGCTATTTAATGTCCTTAGCCAGTAGATGAAAATTATATAAAGAAGTTACCTGTAGCCAAAGGAAGTTATATGTACCATATTTCACAATTATAACATATTACTGTCAAATTATTAAATAGATTTACTCATCTATATTTAGAGGTCAGTCACAGCTATGAAATACAGACCGGGATAATTCTAATACTCTTCTGAGGTAGGTTTCTAGAGCAGATTGTTTTAACACCCATTTCAAAACAGCAACTAATATGAAAAATATAGGTTAAAGAATGCAATAATATAATGAATAAAGAAAATAAAGAATGCAACAATAAGAGGGAGAGTGAAAGCCTCTAGAAGTTCAATATATTTTTCAGTAAGCCTGTAAGATATTACTGTGCGTCTGTGTGTGTGTTCTTGCACACTTTTTCCCTTATTACCTCATCACTTCTTTACTACAGTATGATGTGCATTAAACTGACGTGTCATGTAGCATGTGTTGTATATAACTGAAAGTAGGGTTTTTAATATATTAGATTATCCCTGCACTATTGTAATCCTTTAATAAAGCAACAAATGTTATTTTGACATGTTCAGATTCCATCCTGTTTTAGTTCAGATTAATCATAGCAAAGAACAGATAATTAATACCTGCTGACATCTACAACTAACCACTAGTTTTGTTAGAAGAAAACACACACAGTAGACTCGCGTCTCCCTTAGAAGAGTCACTTATGAGTTCTTCAATGTGCGTGGGGTGTATGCACGTTCAACTTGTTATATGTCTATAACTAAACGATCAAAACTTCCTGAAAATACTTTAGCATAACAGTATCCTTAGGTCACGTTCACACACCACCCTCTTGCGATCCTTTGGTAACACGGCAGCACAGCACATCCAGGTAGAGCACAACACATAGCCCACGGACTAAGATACTGGGGCAGAAAACCAAACAATGCATTAGCCACATGTATTGGTTTGGAAGAACTTCACACTACTGGTAACTACCTACTCTGGAGTGTTTGCGCACTTTTAAAACATGGGTCACTAGGTACATTACCTCCCTACACTCACAGGCTGCATGAAAAGGACTATCAGGAGCTTTATGAAGATAGCAAATTCAAGATACTTTTCCAAGTGTTACTTCATGCTTGGCTTGGTGAAGGAATGCAGAGAACTTTGGGTATCCATTGTGCAGATCTCAAGAATGGGGCGCTGGCTACACAGGCTGTTACAAGTGCTTTTCTGTAGCAGGAGATATGGCTACAGACACATCTCGGTATACAGCCATGACAGGCTTTAAACCCACGTCGAGGCTGACAGTCTTTTCTTAAAACAACCATATTCCTTGACCTTTCTACTGAAAAGGCAAGCGATTTACCCAGACTCTTGTCCATGTAATTAAAAAAACCATAGTGCACAAAAGTCAGTGTATGAAGACGTGTTTTAATTCTGGAGATACTACATCTGAGAAAAGAACTTAAGCAAGCTAAGTTCTTAAATGAGACTAGCTGTGCTACACCCCTCCTCCCAGGAAAAGGATAGGAAGAAAAAGCCTTTTAAAGAATGCTTCGTCATAGGGACTTCATTCTTCTCCACACTTGCAGCTCATATGATAGTACTCGCAGATGCTATTTTCCACGTGCTGAGGGCACAGTATGTTTCATTGCCCAGGTTATTAATGAAGATATTAAACAATATCAGTCTCAGTATTGAGCCCTGAGGCACACCGCTGGCCAGCGGTGTCCAGCTGGACTTCATGCCACTCATTACAACCCTTTGAGCTCAACAGTTCTGCCAGTTTTCGGTCCACCTCGCTACCCACTTACCTAGTCCATACCAAACTACAATTTTGTCACTGATGATTGTGGTAAACAGTGTCAAAAGCCCTAAAATAGAGGAAAGAGCCAGGATTTTGGGTGATAGGGCAGTGTGGGTAGAACAAGAAAGCTTGATGTATCTACACTTAGATTTAACAAATTCGCTAGCAAAAAAAAAGTTGCAGAACAGAAAATGGAGGAGAGAAAAGATTGTGCTGTTGTATCATTGGCCAAGAGTGACGTTCACAACAAGAACTGTGGCTCAACTGGCTGACAAAGAAGAGCTGAGGATATCTGACACATTCAAACCAATTGGAGGTGGGAAGGAGGGAGAGGAAAGGATGCAGAAAACAAGGTCCAAATGAACAAGAATTTATGTCCAGTTGTACCTAATGAGTTAGTTCCTATCAGATTTAAAAGGTCATATTTACATCATAATAAAATACTTTGCAGAAGTGTTGTAGGGCAACGTTTTAAACATACAGATTTACTGAAATTAGAGGCATTGGAAAAAAGCTTTCTACGTTACTACACAGAATCTATTCAGGAAAGGTGTTTACTGATTGGAACTTTGCTTGGCTCAGTGTGGACGGCTGAAGTAGGACAACAATAAGAACCATATCATTATTTCATAATTTAGCCAAGGCTTGGTCAGATAAGCCCTCTAGAATATAAAACAACAAACCAACAAAAAAACAAAACACACAAAAAAAACCCCCCAAATCATAACCCACATCCTGATGTTTAACATGGCTTCTTTTTTTTCATAAAATTTGCATAAAATAATTTTAAACAAACTCAGAGGCAGGCACATAAAAATTAAACAGGGGATTTGGAACTTATACAGTGAAGGTATTGGCAAGTACATTGACAGAATCACAGATTTGCAAAATTTCACTCTGCCTACTTTTTTCAGATTCACACAACAGAAATCAGTTTGCACTAGATCCACCATTTCACTACTATAAGCTGTGAAAGGTCTTATCTTTTCCCATTTCTCTAATTATTTCCAATTCTTTCAATTACATTCCTGTTTCATCACTCCCCAAAGAAGTACATCTCTGACAACACTACGCTGTCTAAAAATCACATACAAAACATTTTCCTATCATTTGCAAAAGCACATCAGGTGTGTTTATACAGAAGGAGAGAACTGCAGCACAAAGGAGAAGAGTTCTAACAGCTTCGATTCTCCCGTACCACTCCTTCATTTCAAAGAGTACTGTAGAAGTAGTCCCGCAACTGCAAACCTCCTAAAAGCTTAGCTTACTCTTCTGACTTTTTGAAATATCTCTACCTTTTTCAGAACGGTAAAGACAGTGCTGTTAACTAATACACCATCTGTGTATCAGGAACTAAACAGTGGGGCTCCACCTATAGCATTTAGACAAGAGGTTATCTCACAAGATTTAAGTTACTTCAGAAGACAACTGATTATTCTCTCATACACATATTTCGTAAGAGTTCCTTCCTGAAACTGTTCTATTATCATTCATAGTTTTCAGCATTATCCCCACTGTTACATTCCAAGGAGAAAAACAGCAAAACAAAACAGCACAACTCAGTGAAATTTATAGATTGTAACAGAACATATCCATCTTTCTCCTTTCTGTAACACAGAGATACAACCTAAAAGATCACCTACAGTGAAGACAGGAAAAAGCTGTAGCTAGTCTTCACTGCACCCATGAATTTTCAAGACAATGCGACTGCTATTTTTTCTTAGATCACACCGTGGCTAAATGCTTCCAACAGTCCAGACCATAGCCTTGCCAATCTCATGATTTTTTTCTTTTTCTCTTTCTCTTTTTAAACTTGGAAGATCTGTCTGAACAGAAAACAACTGTTGGATGTTTTAACGTAGTAGTTTTAAACATAGTAAGGAATATTTTAATCTCTTGTATTATAGCTTGAGGTTGTAAACATACCAGTAGTTGTCTCCTATATTCATCTGGTTACACAAAGGCTCAACTGCACCTCTTATGCAGAAGGGAAACCTTTACTTTAACAGAGCAGCAACACTGCTTAGTCTTTCGCAATCACCAGGGAGAGGCTCTCTGTGATGTACAAAACCTGAGGTACAACATATGCAGGAGGATAAGAAGTCTAAAGGAAGTTGGCTAGACACCAGCAGCAATTTCAGATTCAACCCTGCAACTCAGTAACACGCGGATTTTCTCCTTTCACTGTCATTACCTATGTCTTACAAGCCTAATAAAAGACTTTTGTCCATTTCAGAAAGATTTTAATTTAAAATTTAATTAAAATTGGCTTGGAGTGATAGCCCGGTAACTGGATAGTACTAAAGCATTTCTTACACAAGGCTGTGAGCCAGTTCTATAAACCAGAGTATTTGGTCAAGCAGTTGTGTAACTGCCCAGCACATTCCCCTGCACATCTCAGACTGCCCCAGATGGGATGAGAACTGATATCGCATAACAAACTGTCTTGCAGCGAGAGACAAGAGGCTCTACAACGTGAAACAGAAGCCCCATGAACTCTGCAAATCTTCAGAGACTGTGTCACTCATTCAGTGTTGTTCACTATTTACTCCTAACATAGATATACTAGTCTACTTGTTCACCTAAGCAGACAGATTAAAGAAACTGTTCCATATTGTGTCCTCTGAGAAGGTATTTATTCACTGGAAAAAAACCCCTTTGAATATTCTCCTTTGATAAGCTAAACATTCCTTCAAACCTGAAATTATTTCAATTTTCAACAGTTTAAGTACAGCCATTAGGGATGGCCGTCAAATTTATTTAACAAAAAAATATTTTATACAAGCAGTGCTGACTGTTATCCACAGGAATTTGTGCTGGGACTCATGCTGTTCAACATATTCATAAGTGACCTGAAAATGGGAGTGAACAATGGAGCAAAAATCTGCTGATGATATTAACTAATTGAGGGGAGCAAAGAGAAGGGCTGACCGAGAGGAACTGCAGAAGGATTTATGAGACAGACTGCTTGGACAATAAGACAGAAGATGAAAAATCTACAGTGATACATACCAGGGAAAAAAAGAAGTCCCAAATTTCCATACAAAATGAAAAGATCAAATAATCGCTAATAAAGGCAAGATCTTGGGATTACAATAAACAGTTCCTGGAAACAATCTGCTTTTTTTTGATTGCTACTAAACTTTGACCCAACAGAATGTTAGGAATTATTAAGCAGAACACAAAAACTTTCTGAAGTCACTGTATAAAATTCAAGATAAAAGGGCATGTTAGATTTATGTGTAGTCCATGTGCACTCTCTTCCCCTAAAAAAGGATACAGAACTGAATCGCTGCCACAGAAGGCTGTCAAGGATGCCAAGTGACATCTGTACAAGGCATGATCAAGTAATCCACGGACTCACCCCTTTGGAAGACAGATAACTGAAGATGTGTGAAGTGTGAAGATAACAGAGATAACGACTGAAGTCCATAATGTCAGAAGTAGCCTCAAGAAGTTGCGTAAAGAACAAGGTCGGGTTTAATCTGGTGAAGGTAGAAAATGCCATGTTCAAATCCAGCAAAAGAATGTGGTACTGGACAGAGCTGAGGCAATCCTTCCCAGCTGGGTGCTGTGGACACACGGAGTTTACAGTGCTTAAAGAGAGAGTGCGCGAGTTCACGGAAGAGGAATCCATTGAGGGTCACTGATACAAAGACACCGATTCTGGCCCAGGACGCCTATGCAGAATAGGCTCTAGTTATCCAGGTTCAGTGATTTAAAAACATTTACCCTTTTTAGCTCCAGCTTAGCATTATCCTAAATTACTAATAAAGCCAGAAAATAGTCTGTTATATGAGTATGTAACGTAGTTTTTTCACAAAATAAACCACAAACGTCCTAAGCTCTTCTGCCTTTTTGTTTTTTAAATCTTTTCTGAATTCTGATTATTTTTTTTCTGAATTCAGATTTAGTCTGAATCAGAACTTCCATGATAAAAGAAAAATGCAGTGCAGCAAGTGTATGTAATCTGTGGATGCCCTTTTGGGTGTCCTATTTGAAAAGATTTTGCTACTTCTAGAGCTCTTTGCTTACCATCTTAGCAGCAAAGTGAAGGATTTGACACAAACCAAACCTCCGTTTTCCCGCTGGTAAACCTTAAAGTCACAAATGCCCCACTCTGACAGGATAGTAGGTCTGGTGCTGCCTATGGAGACCAAGCAAGCCAGAGAGTGCACAAAGTCTCAAAACCACCTGGAGGTTTAGATTGAATATTAGGAAAAATTTCTGCACCAAAAGGGTTACCAGGCATTGGAACAGGCTGCCCAGGGAAGTGGGTGAGTCACCATCCCTGGGGGTATTTAAAAGACATGTAGATGTGGTGCTGAGGGTGGCGGTTTAGTGGCAGACTTGGCAGTGCTGGGTTGGACTCGATGACCTTAAAGGTCTTTTCCAACCTAAATGATTCTATGATTCTATGACTACATTCACTAACAACCACCTGTGTGCAGAAATATTCCCAGGTGAAATACTGACAAAAACCCAGTTCATCAAATGGCTACTTTGTACATGTCACAAAAGAAAAGGAGATTATCAACACTGGATGGTGTTTTAACTGTAGGTCTCTCTTTTTAATACATCATCAAGTTGAACTATACATATATTTATTTAGCACCTGAGAGAAATACTCATTCCAAAAGTCTGTACACCTCTTCTCTTATGTACAAGAAGTGTTCATGGATACCCTTTCCTGTTTTTTATTTGTCTAAGAGGTCTGCTTGGTAATGCAAATTGGACAGATTTTTCAAAATCTGCAAGTTATACAAGAACCTTATGTTTTGTCTTTGTTGAAAGCCTTACTTTTAAATATGATTTGCACGTTTTCTTGATCTAATAGATAATCTAATGCTTCAGGACAGTAGAGAAGAAAAAGTATGAGTAAAAGGATCATTTAGGCAGGTTTTCAGAAATACGTGTGCGTCTTACTCTTGGACACTATCTGCAGGCTGTTAAACACCTATATGCCTGTGAAGACACAGTCTCTTGTTCAGACTTCTGGTTTTGTTGTGGCCATATACCAAAGTCTCCAAAAAAATTTTTTCTCTATAATTCAGTACATAGTCTTCACATGTCTCATACTTACTACTATCACCAAAAACTGTTTCTGAGACTGAAAGAAAGCATGTAGACCCAATTTTTTAACTTTATGAAAAAAACCCACTTTTTTTTAAAGTTTTTTTTTTAATTCTTACGTATTTCTTGTAGACCTAGCACAAATTTTAAGCAATCATCCCAACTTTCTGCAGGAAAAGTGTTTAAAATTCTCCTACTGCGTGTTCATGTTGTGTAATAAACTCTGGGGCTTAAGACCTAGCTTAGTTACCATTAAAGCTTTCCAAAATCTTCCCTCAGGCCACAGCACCACCTAACCTGGGTCCTGGAATCCTCAGGGATCCAAGGGTTAGAACCTTACAGGCCTTGTCAGTGTACCCCAATTGCACAACATAAACAGAAAACAAGTTACATCTAAGAAACTATCAGAATGCTCATAGCGGCACTACAGTTGATGCTGGAGGTACCTGGGACAATCCTTATCAGGTACGTATCTCATCTATGCAGAACATATGGTCCCTACCACTATATAAATTCTTTAAGGATAATCAGAAAAACCACGACCTTGTTTCCCCTCAAATGTCCAGATAGATGCTCTCCAGACTTACACATCGTTCATTACAGATGCAGATAAAGAATAAGGTATGTTTTATGCACATGTAATGAGAAAGCCCCACTGGGAATTCCGCTTTCAGTGGTCATTAAAGACACCAAGACTTCTATTCTTCAGCCAAAAACAACAGACAAAAAGTAGCACAAACACAAAATCAATACAAAAGCAACCATCAACTGTAACCACTAGCAAAACTGCTGTCATGCAGAAAGGCTTAATGCAAAGAGGTTGCATGATATGGGAAGTCTGTCCAGATGACAATTTTGAACATGCTTGAAAGAAATGGATGTGAGCCCTGGTGTCATGTAGACACGACCTTTTCGGACTTACGCAAACAACCTTAAGGGGACAAATCAAACCAAACTCAAAGTTCATTTCTTCAAAGAAGAATGAAGACAGCTTAACAGACTAACCGGCAGGACAGCTGTATACAAACAGTACATAAATGCAAGAAAATTTTACAGTCCTGAATTTATGCCAGTCTTCCACTTCATACATACAAATACAGTAAGCAAAACATTCCCAGCAATTGTTCATATCTTCTACATATTAACCTAATAAACTGCATTTTCAGCTTTTAAATCAGGCTGTCCATGACAACATATTTGTTAACAAAGCTTGGTGCATCTTTTTTCTTCTCTGTTAGAGACTGTTAGTCTCTTGGTAAGGAACAAAAGCAGTTCTGCAAATGACGATTTGGAAAGGATCTTACCTTTACGGATCTATACCCCTTTCTTAGAAGGCGGGCCGCGAACAAAAAACCCAAACAAAAAAATACCTTCAAACCACTTAAAATAAACACAATACCATGTGCCATGGATTTCTGCTAAAGAATATGCACTAAATAAACAGAATAAACAGTGAAAAAGCCAAAGGGATGAAGATTCTCAAAAGCCTACTGTAAACTAGATTAAGCTACTTATTGGTTTGAGCGCTTACACATCCAATGAAAGGGGATGTTTTTGTAGTCCCCTGAATACTTTCAGACTACAAAAAAGTTTGTGGTGCTAAAAAGCCTATGCAAAAAGTAAAGAGTTTTTCTCATATATCTTTTTGAAATTCTATGAATGTGTCGGGTTGGCTTATGCTGAGTCAGAAGTATCACAACGATGAGAAGCATTCCAGGAATACAACACGGTTCTCCAAGAACTGTTATATATCATTCCTAGAACACTTAAAATTTTCTTCTCATATGTGTGGCTGTAATTGTAGATCATTAACTGGAATCCCTATGTCCGGAATAACAGTTATTCCTAGCACTTTAGGTAAAGGTATATTTCACAATTGATTTTGTGGAGTTCATGTGGCTGAAGCACAAGGCAGATGATGTCAGAGGAGGAAAAAAGCTGCATTAAAAGTGGAGTTTGTGATTATACCAATACTTTAAAATGTTTAAGACACCTCTTTACGGTGTATTCTATTGCTTATAACTTTTTCAAACGTTAGTGACTTGTGCTGAATATCTGTGATGGAAATTCCAGACTTAAGACTTTTTTTAAATATATTTTTTCTGGAAGTCATATTTACGGAACATTGAAAACAATTACTTCACCAGGAACACGCTTTGCATACGTGGACTGCTACAGAAAAAGCACAGTATTTGTCTTTTCTTGAGCACTAGAAAATAATTACAATAAATTATCTTATTTTTTCTATTATACTGCTTACAGAAGACATGGTTAAATACTTCTTAGATTAACTTTTTCTTTTCAAAAATACATGACTAGAAAGACATTCCAGTGTCTGAATGGCCTTGTTTAACAGGAATCTGGTTCTTGAAGTGTTCCTGAGGAATGCTAGCACAGTTCAGTAATGGGCAGGAACTGCGAATTAAAAGAGCTGTTGGGGAAATAATGATATAGTGCGTCTACACGAATAACGCAAGGGAATTCTGAAAGGACAAGTCAGTCACCTGAACTGACCGTTCAGTTTGTATCTCTTTTCAAAGCACTTACAAGAAACTGACACAAAATAACGACTACAGCTTAGAGGTACCCGGTTTTGAGGTACCTGAAAACAGTCCAGCAAAATTGAAAGCTACGACAACGGGGTCTTGTACTCAGTGCTGTACTCAAAGACATTTCTGAAACCCAATGCTCTTATAAATTCTGAAGACATGACAAGGACAGTAAACAAAGACATATTTGTAGTTAAAGATGTCAGTAATGCACAAAACTCCTACACGTCAGAGATCCTAGACAGTGTATAGCTTAAACATCTCCACCAGATCTCATTTTCCTAAATATGAAATGAAGTGAATCCCACCGTCTATATAGTATTCTTCAGGTGCACAACAAGATACATTAGTGCCTGCCAGTCAAAACGAGCTACAGATAAATAAGGTAATTATTCACACTCACCTAAATATGGAATAGTAGGAACCATTTTTAAGCTTCTGATGTACTCTCGTGTCCTTTTATAATTATCTTCCTTAGACAGTAAATAGTCTAACTTCTCAAAGGTCGTCTTGTCTTTGCGATTCAAAAGCTATATAGAAAAAAAATGGAGATAATAAAATTTTAATATTTGTAAACGTGCTACCTGTTAAGAAAAAAAAAAATTAACTTGGCATGTGTCTAAGCTATGAACAAATATGATTGTTGTTTCTGAATAGTTTACCAAGAATCCATATATCACTACCTGAGAGTTTTGAATAACCTCAGCAATATTACATTTTTAGAGGAAAAACATGTTATTATACAGTCACCAACATTCTCATAGTTTATCAGAATTGCTAAAAATCCTTTTGAATTTGAAAGTAGAAATAGCAATGGAAAATGCTCTAAATAAATGCAAGTTGTGCCATTTCAACAGTGCATTATTAAAACTATGACAAAACCTTTTGGAAAAAAGCATAAGGAAACTAAATCACTATGAAACTTGTCTGTTTTCTACTAATGGACTTAATACAGAAAAATCAAAAGAATATTTAGCAATGTAAAAGATCCTATAGTGACAGAAGATTGAAAGGTAAACACAAAATACATAACTGTAGCTATAAAAACACATTCCATATTTCAGCTGGTTTTGGAAACACCAGCAATATCTTTGAGATTACTTTAAAAGCCAATTAAATCAGAGGGAGTGGAGAATTACAGAACTGTACACTGGCTTTTGCAGTTGTACTTTCTGACAACAGACAGCTGTTCCACAGAATGTTTCTTAATATACCTCTTCCTCTGTAAAATCCCCACTCTTGCACTACAGAGCTCACAAGCCTCGCTGTTCTGTTCCTAGAGAACCGCGAGTCTGCCCGTCGTTACAGGAAATACTGCAATGGATATGCACAAGTTAACGGCTTCATGCAGTCTTGCTCAGAAGAGGAAGGGCTTGACAGGAGTCATCGCTAAGACAGCGCTGTCAATGGGAGCCCTGAGGCCCTTCGCAACTCTGCAACAGTGCGCACCACATCACAGTTAAGTAACAGTGCAGAATATAAAGTAACATAAAAGGTACAGGAGTGAAAAGATTTCAGAATAATTTTGCTGTTCTCTTTCTAAACAGCACATAATTCCTTCAGGCCCTAACTCTGCACCGTATTGTATTTCTGAACTACTGTGCCTACAAAGAGTGATTATTTTCCCTATTTCAGTTCCAACTTGGTCAAGCTGCTCAAAACAGCAGGCACTTACGCTTTATTAGACTATAGCCTAATTCTGAGCAATCAAACCATAAAAGAAGTTACAGGCATTTTAAAGACATAATAAACTTAGGTGAAAGAGCTAAGTGCAGCCATGTTTGTTTATCAGTTCTGAACAGTTAATGTGATCCATGTTGGGTGGAATACTAATTTAATGAGAATTACCTAATCTTTTGTATATTTAAAGATTACATACAGCAGGACCACATTATAATTGTGTATTCCGCTTAAAAGAAATAGCAAAATTTACACTAAATTTAATGACAAATTCTGCCCTCAAGAGAGCAAATTTCTGAAAATGGAATTATCAATGCTTTCAATTTCTAAAATAAATGAAAACTGAAACGCATTGTACAATAATCACAAAACTAATGCCTCTATATTTGTAATAGGTTTTTCTTTTCTTCCTTTCCTTTTAGGCAATGTATTAATGACTCGAATAATGGGATACTGACACACTTCCTATACGAGGGTCTTCTAAGATTACTTAACAACTCAAGTCCTCTTGAGCATATAATCAGTGGCATCTAGAACAGACAGGAAAACAGGAAACACTTACAGGAAAAAAGATTGTTTAAAAATATGCAGCCATTTAAAATCTACTTTCACAAAACATGTAACAGATCACTACTTCTGCTATGACGGTACCACAAAAACAAGCACATAAATGAATCTCCTTCCAGAGCATGTAATTTGACAATTCAGAGGAGCTTAGAAAACCTCACAATTCAAACAAGACAGAAAAGACAACGGTCAAGGAATAACTTACAGCCCAGGTTTTGGTCAGTCTGAAGATAGGCGCACTTTGCAGTGCTGACACCACGGACATAAGAGAATGAAGGTTATTCAGTTCTAAAAGCTTCTGAAAAAAGGGAATAATAACTTTTAGCACATCGAAAAGGGAAGCAGGATTAATCAATCTCAAAGTTGCATTAATAAAATACAAAATTTTTTTCATTAAGAAAATAAAAAGTTTTCATCAGGGGCAGACAACATTATCCAATGCTGTCAATGTACAAAATTAAGATCACTATAAAAGTTGCAAATTTTCCAAATATACCCCTCAAAACAATAGACAACTCAGTTGTGAGAATACAAACTGTATTTAATTTGAATTTGTTACTTTCTGAGGCCGTTCCTTCAGGAACAGAAAATATGAAAACATTATTTGATGCATTAGTCCTGAAAATTAGTATAATTTTGGAAATTAAAAATTTAATCAAGCCAAAAACATCAAAAATGCTGATGACCCTTTCAGATTTAATACAACTTTTTATTTTGTAATCTGTTTTACAGGACACTTTCCTCAACTCAACGTACTATAAATTCACTCTGTTGGCAATTACTCAAAACACATTGATCTCAAAAAGAGATACTACTTCGGAATAAAGCTGTCTTAGATGATAAAGTTTCCTACAACGTACTTCCAGAAATTTAGAAAAATGAGAACTGCTGTCATGTAGCTTCTTTGTAAATCTTAAAAAGAGGCTGGATTCATCCTTGAGTGATCGATTCACTCATTGCTCAGGAGAATTTTAGATCTGGATTTTATTGAGGGAAGAGAAGGAAAGGGGGAAAAAAAAGAAAAGAGAAAGAGAGGGCAGTGTTCTCCTTTATGCAAGGGGGGGGACGGGACGGGACCGGACCCAAACTCTTATTTCTAAGAACAATCTAGCACCTCTAGGTTGACCATTCTCCTTGAACTTGGACTACGCATTTGTGCCAGGAACTTATTCAGATACATTCTCTTCTCCATAAGCACAAAACTGCTAAGTAAATGGATCAGAAATATTCACGATACCAAAAAGATTGATTTTTTATTACATGGAAAATATTATTCTGATTACCTACACACACACAGTTTCACATGTGCAAGATTAGCACTCAGGCCTTTGATCCAAGTGCTGTCTTCTTACCAATATTAGTAAGTGTCACACAGGGTCATATAAAATAGAATGACCACAGGTCATGAAACAGAAAAATATTTTTTCAAATAAATATATTTTTAAAAAGTGTTAAGAATGACTTGTAAAATGCAGTGCTCAAACTCATTAAAATAACTGAGCTTTAGCAGTAGAACTTTAAACCAGCAACTACATGTTACAAGTAGGAATACAAGTTTCACAATAGCTGTTTTAGAAGCAAGAGATTTCTTTTCATAAAAGGTAAGTTTGAACGAGGGGAAACAAAAACCAGAACAGTTTACAACTGTCATGGTTTGGGCTGGGCTGGCCACTAAACGAATGAGAGATGCTCTCTTTAACCTCTCTCCCCCTTCCCAGAAGAGAAGGGAGAGAAAATAAGGGAGAGATTATCAGCTGAAAACTAAAACTACTTCAATGAAATATTATTAATAAAAAGAAAATATGGTAATATCAATAAGAAAAATAATGAAATATACACAATATACACAAAACCAGATCAAGCTCCCAGGATGACAATCATGTCACCAGCAGGCAGTGGCAAAGTCCCAGACTGGACTCAGCAATGGGCGGGAACTGGATTCAGGAATGCACGGATCGGGATCAAAGGCAGAAGAGCAGACAGTCCTCCTCGGACACCGGCCATTGAAGAAAGAGGCTGACCCTTTGATCCCTCAGCTTTTATACTGAGCATGAGGCAGATGGGATGGAACACCCCGTTGGTCAGGTTTGGGTCACCTGTCCTGTCCGCTCCTCCCCGCAGGTGGGACCCCTCTATACTTTTCCTCTTCTGACCCTCCAATGGGGCACACAAAGTTAGCTGGCCTTGGGGGTTACAGCAATAAGTATAAGCAGGAGTCTCTTTGCATTCTGTTCCTTGATATTAACTATAAACATCAGACCTTATCTGCTAGAAGCAGACACTGCCTGAAAAACGCCCCGTTAATTTCAGTCAGTTAGAAGAGGCTTAAACAAAAAGTAAAATAACTGGAAAGTAAAATTACTGAAAAGAAAATTGATTCTGTTTTACCTCAAACCAGGACAACAACCGTGTTCAGTGCTGGCAACACGTAGCTGGCCATCAACAAGACAAACCGCTTTTAAACTTGTTAGGCAAAGGTACAAGACGAGTCACACGGAACTGGGTAGTTTTATTTAACCAAGTAAAAACAATAAAAGTCATACCTTTATCTTATTCATGCGGTACAACATAGCAGATATGCTAAAAAAGAACGTTACCCTCTGTAATCCAACAACGGTTCATAGGAGTAGTGCAGAAACAAATAAAAAGGAAATAAGATTTTGAATGACAGTACAAGAAATTTGCACTTACTTTAGCTATTTTCACAAAATGGCTCAATATTTCTGCCCTTATTTTTAAGGTCTGTGCTGTTAATATTTCTCGTACAACCCAAAAACTGACCTATAAAGTAAACACATATAACTGAATTTATTTACAAAAAAAGGACTATATTAGATGAAATATTTGTAAGCTTTCGTGATGCTCCAGGAAGAAGACAGAGTAAGGAAAGAAGAGAGTTCTGATTCCATGAATTCTCATCTGTATAGCTGCAATTACCCAAAAGCATTACCACTGCATATAATAAGTACATAAAGCAGTGAGGCAACACAAAGATAACTAAATAAGCAGGTGAAACAGAAAAATAAGGAAAGTAATTGCTAACATTGCACCATGACACATCAGCAAAAATTATTAGGAACTAATGGTCTAGAGGAACAACAAAAAAATGTGGACAAAACCACTGAGAACAGGAACTGCCATTTCAAAATCTTCATCTTTGTTTAGAAAAATATTCTTAAGTTCTAACTCACAGGACTAGTTCTATTTAATGTTATACTCGAAGACAACTGTCAAACAGTACCTGTTCATCACAGTAATCAAATAATTTACCTGGTTAAACCTCCTAGTAAAGGCAACAATATTTGGAGCGAGGATATGTTTTTCTTTTTTATTCCATCCACAGCTGGCTAGTTCCTAGGAAACACATTTAAAAATCTCCTTAGAAATCAGTAATGTGTAAAAACATTTAAAAAGCGTAAAAACTGATGCATGACAGAAGCATCTATCAGATAAGTGCTAAAACCAATCCAAGGCACCAATTCAATGACAAGTAGTATAACCAAACACTTCTGTGTTTTCCTGATGTACATAAATGATGTGATTCATATATTCTGCTGATATAGACATCATTATTAATATTCAGATACAGAGAGACTAAGTAATCAGCCACAACTGACATCTCTGAAGTTTCATTCTGCATTGATTATTTTGGTCCAGCATTCATTCATATGAAAAAAACAGCAGACACAGGAGTAACGACTAGTATATAATCTTATCTGGTTCAAAATTGAAGTTAAACATATCAATAAGCAATATTAGAAGTAGTTAAAGAGTACAAAATTCAGCTGTGCAATTAGAGGTGGTAACGTAGCTATTATTCCCAAATGTCATCCTCATTATTACAGTTAGTAAAACTTCCATGAACACACCACAGCTTAGCATAGTCAATCTCTTTTTTTTTTTTATTAAAATGTGAGATCTAAAGCATTTGAAGAACACAATTTTGGAACTGGAAAGTTATTTTTTACAGCAGTTACAAATTAATTTTAAAAAACCTGAGATCTCTGTACATGATACTCAGACCGAGAGAATCTATCATTTGAAAAAGGCTGGACGGTAACAGTCTTACATCTGGTCTTCTGGTCAGAAGGTTGGGGTTAGAACTCTTTGTTTTATTTTGGGTTTTGAGTTTTTTTGGCCGTTTTTTAAGCTGTAAGAGTTGAGCCAGACTTGACTGAAGCATGACATGTACTTAAAAATACAGACCAGTACTTTGGTGCTAATAAAACAAAAAGTTGCCAGTAGGCTGCATAGTTCAGTCACAGTATATGAAACAATTTTTTGAATGCTCTTTCATTACAGTAACTACTTCAAAGCCAACCCAGTTCAAAATAGTAAGAAAAAATAAATCACAAATTCTATAGTATACCCGTAACCACAACTAATCAATTTCAATGCATAATAAAATCCCAGTGCTCTATGGCAAAAAATAACCTTTCACCTAAACTGCAAAATAAATAGTAGAAATCCCTGTGGAAAGTATAAAATAAACAGAAGAGCTGAAAAGCAGATTAATGATTTTCTCCTTCAATAAACTGTATTAAATTATGCATCAGAAGAAATTTGAAATTATAGCTACAAATTTGATTTAGCCAGAAAGAAAGTGTCCATTTTCCGATAGTTACTTCAGGCGGTTCCCAATATATTTAGACAGCCTGGCCCTTTCTAACTACAGATTCAAGTTACCACGTATCTATACGGTCTTTATATTCAGATCTGACAAGTGGTAGATACATACATACTGGAAATGAGTTCTCCGTAACACCAGTTCTAAATCACTCTTCTGTTTTTAGAACCACAAATTTCAGTTTCAATCAAAATGCCATTCAACTTTCCAAATGTACACTATTAACTTTAGACGGCTTCACATGAAAATGCAGAGAGTCAGCCAAGGAGAACTCTGCCTCTGAAAAGCACTTTGTACATTCTGATAAACAGAACACGCTCTTGAGGGTCTCTGTGTTCCAGTGTGAGCACCAGGAAAAGCATTTCCAGTTCCAAACATATTTTGTATTCCCATCTTCCAGCATTTAAGCCTTCTGCAGAAAAAAATGCCAATTCACATCTGTCAAGGCACTGATTCTCCACATGATGGGTGCACGTCTCGTCTTAAGGGTCTGGAAATTACACGTTCATGGGGAAAAATCTCAGCCATTCTACTAAGGACAGCAAAATTTACATTTGTCACAAAGTGGAAGAGGTCAGTAACCTAAGGATACTAAGCAATTGCCAGAGGGCTAGCAAGCAACAATGGAAAATCCTGTGTGTGGTAAAATCATTTGACTAGGTTTAAAATTTGGACTGAATAGGAAGGTTGATAAAAGTAACATGCCCCTGCTGATTTTTTTTTATACTGGTAAAATATACTGCGTTCTAGCATTACAATTCATCTTTTGTTATGGAAGGATGCAGGCAATTTCCTCAATGCACAGTCACAAGAAACTTTCCAATGAAGTGTGCAAGAACACCCTGAAATTTGTGGAGATTGCAATTTCCAGGACTTTGGAAAAAAAAAAAAACCAAAACACCCAAACCCAGACAACTAAATAAAGTTACATAGAAATCTAGAATGTAAGCATAGTTACAGAGAACTGTTAATCAGAATTGTTAATGAGACGTCCTCTTACTGAACTCTTGCAAAGTAATGTGCAGATGTGTTTTTTAGTAACAGCTCAATTGAAAAGCAGAAAAAAAGCCTCAGCAAGTGTTAGGTTTAAAGGATGTTTGTGTGTTTGAGATAAGATTTTCAACTCTGGCTGCCAAGTTTTAAGTCTTTCCATCAATGCATAAGCTCATGTTAAAGACTAAAACCTGAAGAAAAAAAACAGTATAACACTCTTCCCCCAAACACAAAATTCATTACTTCATTGTTCATTTGCCATTTTTTCCCCACAATAAAGAAAAGCCTCCCCAACTGCCTGGAGAAGACATGTAATTTCAGAAGCATGAAAAGTGTTTTCAGCTACAAAACTGTCTTGGTGTTCTTGAAACAAAATTAATTTATGTGACAGGAAGTCCAGACACCAAATAGATGAATTCTTATTTTCCTTCCTATGCTTCCTCAAAATAGAAAGCTGCTATTCTCTCTGAACCACTGTAATATACAACGAATTGTTTTGTTAGTGACCAAATTAGGTGAATTGAGCTTCTACTAAAAACCTTCTAAACTGGACTGCCTTTTCTGATGTTGTTAAAAATTCAGTTCCACTAATATTAGAGCTGTTTTTCCCCTTTATGTGTTAATCATATTCCACCTAGGCACAAGAAGACGATAAACCATAATGGATCTACGGACATGGTCTTATATTAAAGAACTTGAAGCTGGAAACACGCAATTCTTGTACCTTTTGTAGAAAATAAATTTATTTCATCAAAACACTGAGATAACATATCACTTTTATGCAAATTTAACATATTCTGATAACTACCTTCATGCTCTGTTTTTGAAGTTCTTATTTCTGATTTTCAAATATCTATGTTAACTTTGATTGCTTTTTCTCAACAGGCCTCAAGTTTTTTCTGTGTTTTTCTTAAAAGTTTAAAACATTAAAGGACACTACTACCTTAACTTTTAAGGGTTTGGGCTTATTTATTCCCTCAGAACAGAACCTTAAACATGATAGTACAAATTAAAAAGTTTACCAAGCGGCTCATGCAGCCTAAAATACAGGTTATGACTAAAGATATAAGTCAAACTCTGACATCAGACGTGAACTGAAAAACAGGAGCAGAAGGGAGAGAAGAGAAGTCTGACACGTGATAAATTTGTCCTGAAGAAACACTCAACACAAAGCAGGACAGGAAGACTTCCAGAAAAGCATAGTCATTTCTTTTGGCAACAGATGACAAATCAAAGTAAACCAGGATGGGTTACAGATTCACAGTGCTAGTAAGGAATAAGCCTAGAAGAATATTAACGCCGTGCAAGAAGTTGAGCATTTTTGAATGAAAACGCATTATTTAAATGGTTACATTTCCTCAGGCACTGAATTCCAAAGATGTAAACGGATAGTTTAAGAAAACCTACCTCAGGCTGTATAGCTTTAAATACTGGCATATCCATCAACGTAATCTGGCTCTGCAATATAGATAAAATTTTAAATAATATAATACGAAGAGCTAACAATCATGTATTTACATCTGTCCTTTAGTAACTACAAACCACACAATCACCGTTTCTCCACAGACCAGCCCTGGCCAGTCCCGAACGGGTCGGCGCTGCCCAGGCTGGCACTCCACAATCAGGAGGTCCACCACCCTCCAGAATATAACGGCGTTATATTCTCTTACGTTTCTGGCTGTAACCAAGGGACAGTTTTCAGTACCTGCAGCAGTCTAAGAGGAAAAACCCGTGTTTCAGAGTCTTACTGTTTGACCCTTTATTGACAGAACAGAAATGGCAGGAAGAATTACTTGCCTTTCACACAGAGACCAGCGTACATTTTACATTCACTGGCTTTAAAGGCAATAAAGCATTATGGTGTGTTAATTATTTGTGATTGGAATATGCTTTAAAGGGGTCATACACAGATTTTCAGTCACTGATAAGTATGTCCTGATAAGGCATTGTAATGCTGTTTCAAAGCCAAGGATTTTGAAAAAAGCATTTACAGAACATTTGTAGCATCTGAGTGATAAGATACTTGAATTGCTTCAGTGATTGAATGACAGTATACATTTGGAAGTTAAGTAAATTATGTTTAACCAGTAGGTACTTCAATTATACTGTGAGTGTATAATATGTACTACAAAGCTTTGAATTTTGTAATTTGCATGATTTAATGTGTAAAAGAAAGTGTCAAAGAACACTTCTTTGGGTCTTTCCCCAGCAAAGCTTCTCTGTTGGCGATTTTGTTATGCTGAACCCAAAACAGCAAAAACTTGCTAATCCCTTCTTGAAGTGCTCATTTGATTCCACCAATTAAGGATGATAACTATCTAAATATAATTTTAATAAGGTTTCTACTATTAGAATGATTCCTCAGACATGAGCCTAGGAAAGTTAATGAGGCCCATAAAATTTGACAGACATGAAAAAAATTTCCTTCCATGAACTTTCCATCTAACTATCTCTTGCTTTTATATTATGCCAAGTCAAAGACTTTGTCACAAAGCCCTAGCCGAACATTCTTAGCAGCACTCAGTTTTGCGATTTGTACTTCTGAGTAATGTTTGGGTATTTACAAACTCAGATGTAATTAAGATCTCCCTCTGCTCCCAGAAAAACTGCAGTCACAAATGCCTGTTTGCAACTTGACTGTCACCTAATAAGATGTACAGCAAAAGCTTCAAAAAGCTGACTATAAGCCATATTATGTGACATCAATAAAAAGTTTTCAGTGAGAAATATTTATTACTTCAACAAGATAAGGGTTCAATAAAAATCACTAAAAAGGTTAAAGCAAAATTAAGTAGTATTGGGAAACTGATGATTTTTTTTATATAGGTGATTACCACCAGGGAATTTCTCCTCTGCTGCTTCTAAATTTTAAAAAAGGAACACAACACACTAAATTTGGAAGTGAACTTAACTTGGCTCCATTCCCTTTCTCTAAATATTTATATTCAATACAGCAATCCCATCTACTACAGATTTCTGCCCTTATGTCCAGTAACCCAGTTGTACTAAATACAGTAAACCCAGACGCTTTTTTTTTTCTTCTCCCCAACTGAACTGTTTCAAGTTATTTGAAACAGGCTACTACAGTCTTGAGAAACAACAAGAAATGGTAAGTATAATTTACTGGTTGCTATTATTTACTGAAAAAAGAATTTATCTGCTTCTCTGGATGTAACAGAAGCAGTAAACATTACTTGAGCCGTTAATAAAAAAAAAAGAAAGAGGATCAGGCTAAACCAATGGAAAGGTTTTAATGTGGCACAAGGAAAACAGCTACTCTGGCTAAGAAAGCCTTGGTGTTCAAAGTTTGTGTGACCATATTAAAATCAGCATCAACAAACAAGCCAACCCCAAACAGTGGCATTTACATATGATCTTTTTCAAGCCTCACTGCCAGCCCTACAGGCACACATTTCATTTTTTGGTTTCTTTGGGGGTTGGTGGGTTGGTTGTTTTTCTTCTTGGCTAGGAGTGGAACTGGAGAGAGAAAAGCAACTTACAGAAGTCTGGACTTCAGAGTTAAAAGGTATGTTACAATGACATAAGGGGGGTGTGTGGACATATGTGTGCATATTTTTAAAGTGCACCGTTAAATCCAGACCCCCATCAACAAGCTTCCGTCTCAAACCAACAGCAGGAGGAATTATGAACATAATGGAAAACTGATGAGTTGTAACTGGCAAGTTACAAGCAACTTTACCTTGACTTGATCATTTTATAAATACAGTTCTGAGATCACCACAAATTCATTTTCGCTGGTGTAGACTGCACACTATGTCCTGGGCTGTCTTTGGACTTAACATTCAGTCACCTCTGATGAAATTAGACATCTCTATTTTTGTGTGATTTTATAGACCTGTCTAAACTGTGGCTCTGTTCATTTCTGAAGGTAGTCCTTGGCCATGGATCATCCGAACTTGGACCAACAGGAGCAAAAGCATCAGGCCATTTTTTTAACTGAGTTGATGCAGATTCACCAACCAGGTATTTTTATATTTTTACCTAACAGCAGCTCTCATTTGTGTACTCCGTATTCGTGTTAAAAAAGAATCATCAGGATTTGTTCCAAAGTGACAAACCTATAGGAATAACGTAGGCATATCTTCAAGACTTTTTTGTGAATAGGTATTAAACGACCTTATGCCCAATGAGGGAAACATCATTTTGATGCCGAGAACATTAATGAAAACATTGAACTTGGTTCAATAGCTTTCATCCTCACTCCTTCCTGCGCCCCAGCAAGTTAACATTAAGTTAAAAACAAGGGGCCGAGCATAAGAACTGTATTGGACTTTTGCCAAAACTGCAGTTCTGCTTTCAGTTTAGTACTGAAAACTTGTTATTAAGGAATGTAAATTGTTTCCTCTCTACAAGCTTCCTTCCTGCTTTTAAAAAAACCTGAGTTTTCTGAGAAACTGATGTTTCAGCAGAAAAGATGAGTATTTGTGGTTTCAATTAAAAAAAAAAAAAAAAGAATCAGACTGTGGATAACTAACATCTTTAAACCTATGCTAGGGTCTTCTAAAACACTAGAAAAAATTCAAATGGCTTTACACAGAACAACAAATATGCTGTGTCAGGTCAGTACCGAATGATTAAATCCCAAGACATGTTTATTTTGTTAAAGTTTATGTAATCAGAAATTTCTTTCTGAGAACATTGGAAGTTCATTTAAAATAGTTTACTTTAAGAAAGAAATTTCTGTATTTTTTAATATCCTGCAAACCCTGAATATTATACAAGCTTAAAGGCAAAAATAACATTTCTACTTACAGCAAACTCCTCAGGAGTTACTTTCAACACATCAAATACAACTGCATCGTAGCTTTTATTGGCATAATCTGAACTTCGCCCTTCCAGAGAATCTGAGCTGCTACTACCCTACAAAGAAAAAATTAGTAGGCTTATCTGCAGAATGATGAATTTCATGCAAATTTCAGAAAACAAACGTGTAAAAATATTAAGAAATAACAAGAAAATGTATGAACTTCAAAAAGCTTCAGACACTGAATTATAAAATTTAGGTCAGCACAGTTCACAATTGTTTCCAACTAAGTTTCTTCTGCAAAAACTAGAGTGACATACTATTTTAGCTCTATGAAATTTCCAGCTTTGGAAAGCCATTTTTAAAATCACAGACTAGATAAAAGATCTGTCACACAAAAGGAAATGTGTTGGGATTTTGAAGATTCATACTCAATTGAAATTTTTACATTAAATATGCAAGGTAAAGAGTGGGTAGATCCAAATCATGCTGCTCTATCCATAATATTATAAAAAAAGAAAAACTGACACATACTGAAATTTAACCCAATGTTAGCTCCAGCATACTGTAGAATAGTACTGTGTCTTGTCTTAAAAATTGGTGCCTTGCCTTCCTTTTGAAGTTTCTGTCCTTGGGCTCAGATGCATGCACTTGTGGCTCATTTTCCTTTCTTCAGGAATAATGTGATGTAATAATAATAATAGCATTATTTTTCTATTTCTTATCTCAAAACTACATATTAAATAAAAACATATGCAGGTTAAAACTTAAGCCCTTACCTTACTGAAGTTACTTGTTTGCTAGAAGAACACTGTTGTCAAAACAAGATGTTTTGGCATCTTAAACTGTGACATTTAATTCTCACTTAAAACTGACTTGGTTGCAAAGAACTGGAAGGCGGTAAATGAGATGCTGATGGGTTTTTTTCCCTTGTAAAGTATCTGGGAAAATACTGATAGGAAGCCTGACATCTGTACTGGGCAAACCCAAGAAGAGAACAAAGGGGAAAGAGTAGAAACACAGACAGGTATGCTGTATCGGGAAATCGCCAAGTTAGTATTTAGAAAGAGAAGCGCTGCCTCGGCATCTACAGACATGTGGGTAAAGGAACATGATTAACACAATTTTGTTGGACTTCCAGAAGATTTTTGACATAGTCCCTCACTCTAAAGACCTTAAGGAAACTATGCAGCCCCAGCACAGAGACTATCCTTGCAATGATAAATAATTACAAGACAGTAGTTACAAGCACTGAGAATATGTGAATCAGCACAGAATCATGCATGGATAAGTGACGATTATTATATATTCAACAACCCTATTCAACAGTGAACAATGAGGTGACAATTTGTTGACGACTATGGATCTTCATTTTATTTATTCAATGTGGTAAAACAAAACCCAAAACCTGGCAATGAAAAACTGAAAAGGGACTTCACAAGATTTGGTAATTCTGGAAAAGGAGAGGAGAAGATACGTAATAAGACTATGAATATGCTCCTTTATAAATCCATGGTGCACCCAAACTTGGAATACATATGCAGTATTAGTCTCCATCTTAAACAGGCTATCAAAGGACTGGAAAAGTTTCAGAACAAGGCAACAAGGATGATCCCAGGTACGGAATGGCTTCTTTACAAAGACTGACTGGCCATGCTAGAAATCTTCAACCTGGAAAAGGGGCAGTGGGTTGTGGGGAGGAAGTACAGTAACCAACAAAGTAAGAGAGAGGAAAGATAGCAATGGTCTCTCTTTGCTTCATCTACCACCAGGTTATCAGTTAAAATTAGAGATGGATTTTAAATGAATAAGAGGATACAGGTCCTCACACAGCATACAGTTAAGCTGAAAAACAGCTTGTTACGGGATTCTGTGTGAACTAAAAGATTACACAGATTCAAACAGGGGACTAGGTAAATTTATGGAAGACAAATACACTGAGCAATGGGAAACAGGACCTTCCCATCAGGAAGTCCCTGGGTTGCAAACAGCTGTGGCCAGGATGTTTCTTGTGCTTGCACTGCTCTTGTGCCATTCTTCAGGCATTTGCTGTTGGCCGCTATCAGAGGCGGAATAATGCATTAGAAGAATCTTTGGTTTGACGACGCTGGAGACTTCTTATGCTCTGATCTACGACAGATATTTCTGTTCTGAGAAAATGGTGTGTGAAAGCTTTTTTTTTTTTTAATTATTTTGAAGAGGAATTTCAAAATTGTGTGTTTACATGCCCAATTCAAAATGTCCCCCATCTTAAGAGAATGAAAAACTACTTTTGTTAGTCTGAGGGCATTTATGCTACATTGGAGAAAATGATCTTCTGCAGGTCACAGCTGTATTACGTATTTTTGTTTTGTTATGCGATTTTTAAAGATCAGCTCACAGCTGATTTTTTTCAGCTGCTTTGATAGGTTCAAGTTGGGCATGCAAAAGGCACCACTACAATGGAAAAACTTGATTCACACAGCTCTTCAGCTGTCTTAAGAGATGAAGAAGTAGAATTTTTCAACCAGGGAAGAATTTCATCAAAATGTTACCCTTTTAAAAAAGCAAAAAGTATCCCCAGTCATACATTTACAATGTGGGCTTTACTGGGCAAGCTTTACTATAGCTGATTTACAATATTTCACTATAATATTACATGAAAGTAAAAAACCAGAAAAACTGAGTAGAGTGACTAATTCCCAAGCAGTCCTCAGTTGGCTGTCCTGGACCTCCAAACACAGGCAGTTAGCTGCGCGCAGCAGCTCAACACAGAACTAAGTAGTTTTTGGAAATATCACAACAGAGCTGCCTGGTCTCCAAAGGCTACAAGGGGTCAAAATGAACAAAATCTTACACAGCACTTGCTTACTTGTAGACTAGTAAATTGAAAAAAAAAATTCAACTGGAATATTTCTGACTGCCTCCATTTAGATGGTACGTTACATTGCTCTTAACTCAAACAGCTTCTGTAAGTTACGGAGTTGCAGATCAAAAATGCTATTTAAACTAATCTAAATGAGTAACCATCATCAGCAACAATAAAAAAATAGGTTGTGAACACCCAGAACCATGGAGTGTTCTAAAATTATTCTGGTGTTAAATACTGCACTGTTTATAAGAAAAAGGACTGACATGACTGGTAGTGGAAAGGGCTCCTGTGAAAGTTGAAACAAGCCAAAATTTCCATTTTGATACAGGAGCTAACAAAAACCAAGGCACTGTACCTCTGGAGTGGTGGAGGTGACCATCACATTGGCCATGAGGTCATTCCTTTTGTACATGCTCTCCCCAAGACGCAGGAAGTTTCAGCTCATCCAGCACCAGCAAGACAACATGATGAAAACAGAATTCCTGCAAAGCAAACATTTTTGTGCACATAAATAAATAAATAAAATTTTAAACCCCCAATAATAAAAGAGATTTCACTGCTCTTTCTCAGAGAAAAGAATTTCAGAAACAAGATGTTCTTAGGAGCTAGATTCTCTTTTCTCTTTCAGGTGCCAACTGTGAAGGAGTGTAATTGAATATTGCTAAACCCATGACAAGTCCTTATCCCCACTTCCAATCAACTCAAGAAATGCAGGGGAGGGGGGGGAAGTGTATTATTTCTCATTTATGTTGAATTAGGTTTTATATGAAGTTCATGCTAGGTAGTATTCATCCATAAACTGTCGGTTACCGTAACATATTTTAAAATAAGAAATCCAAGCTATTGACTGACTAAAAAAATGATGCTTCCTCACTCTGCCCTGCTCATCACTTGAATTCATCTCATAACTGGTGATTTAAGCCCCACTGTACTTTCTAATGCACAAATCCTATTTGCATCTGCTTAGGCCTCAGCTATTATCTGTACAGACAGGTGCGCCTGAAAGCGTTGTGTCAGGGCCCAAAGAACACATGTTTTCCAGAGAAGAGAAGCAGCCAACATCACCCTTCTTAGCTGGAAGGATGAATCTCAAGGACCTTGGCTAATCCAGCAACAGCGCTGTCTGAAGTGAGACTTTTTCCCAACTGCATTAAGCAGACGTATGCAGTTCCAAATTGGCTCTGGATTCCACATACGTAATACAGATTAAGCTTCCTCCAGAAACCAAAAGACTGGACTGCAAAAAACATACGAGTACGTGGTACCACAAAGAAGCTGCTTCTGCCCACTTGGGTCAAATAATCCATTCCAGAATACAAACTGCTTAATGAAAACTGAGAAAAAAAAGAAAAACCACCCCCCCCCCGCCCCCCCCATATTGCAGTTCTGAATTAACAAAGCTATTGATCACAACAGGTACCTATAAGAACCATCAATCTTGAAATAAAGCACAAATAATTACCAGACAGCATATTCCTGAGTATTAAACAAAGATAATTAAGTATTAACAAATATTTATCTCCCTGGTATCAGGAAATCAGATTTTGTCTTCTTGGATATATGATAATTATTATACACTAAAGGACACGCACCATAAAAACATAGGTGGATACATAATTCCACAAGTCTAATTAAGTTGCTTCTCATTCAGAAAAAATAACATTTGTATATAAATAGGCACAACTAAAATAAGAACAACTGACAAGATTATAGACTTAATTCAGATAGCAAGGGTGCTCATAAAAGAATCACACACATTTTTAAGTAAAATCACTTACCCGATGACAACAGATACTTCCAGGCACAAAAGCATTCCTTTTGGTCAAAATTTTATGTAAGGGGAAGTGAAGGGAATCCTAAGCAACTTTATTTTCAAATCTACACAGCAAAGAAAAATCTGACCATATGACTGGCTAATTCAGAAAATCGCCCCGAAGGCTTTTTCAGGTCACTTAAAAAAACTGTCACCAATGGATATGTGTGATCCCTCCCTCACACTGGACCTCTGATTATTGCTGCAAAACTTAATAATTCATTCATTGTTCCTATAGAAGATACTGTTTGGAGACAAGCTTTCTCTGTATTTATCTGAAATGAAGTAAATGACAGAACCAAAATTCAAACTCTACTCTCAGCAAAAACATGTTTCACAGAGATACTGTACTGAGCCCATTTTGGGCATCCATTCTAACTACCAGTTTAACAGGTTAAAGCTGCCGTTTCATTAATGGTACGACGACAATTAGCTCAATGACACAGCACCTGCCAAAGTCCTTCAGTTAAATGTTCAACACGTTATGCTCTTATCTTAACTACTGAAAATTTTGTCAGCTAATACATCATAATGATGTATTTGAAGTTTATGTTCCTTAAATAATGAATCGGAGTCCACATAACCTCAAATCTAAGACTGCTCTTATGTTGTAAACGATCTTCTGGGAATACATTAACAGACCCTTAGGGCTACAACGAAATGGCTGATGAAGTGACAAGGGGACAGTGGCGGGCGTTTGCAAGCCTTACTGAAGTCACGGTGTTCAACGTGACCCATGGCTGGCCTTCCTCACAGAGGAGGCCGCAGTGCGGGGTCTGCCTCTCTCTTTGTCAGGACGGCGACGCTTTGTGCGATTCAGATCTGAGAGTCCGAAGGCAAACTTAAGGGAAAGCTTGCCGAGACGGGCACGGAAAAGCTGACACGGTTCGGACCCGCAGGACTGCACAGAAGAGACTGCTGAATCCAAACACCTGTCTCATCAAAAGAAAGAAGAACTTTTCCTCCCAAATTAAATAATCAGCACTATTCCTGTGGGGTGAAAATGAACCTGCCTGACTATTTCTAATTATTAAACCTAAGCCGGCTGCTCGGGACAGGTTAAAACACAGACACCACATAGCCCTGTTTCACTGTTCAAAGGACTGGAAGCGTTGCAGGATGTTCACACACACACACAGTTTAAGCGCACTGCTAGTAGACAGCGAGTAAAATTTTTCAGAGACAGCATGGACGTATGTCCTACGGGTAGAACTATTCGTGTCTGTCTCTGCACCGCTATGAGCGGGTGCACAGACCGACCAAGGACCGACTGCAGAACTGCCGAGTCAGCTCAAGCTCCGATTCACTTTAAACAAGCAAACCAACAGTGTGGTGGCTCCACCGCTCCCCACGCAGCCGCTGGCGGCTCCAACACGCCGCTGGGGACACCGCCGCCCCCGGCTCCCCCCGGTCGGCGAACAGGGACGCGCTGGAAAACCGAGCAGCTGAGAACAAAAATAACCTCTTATTTTACTGCCTTGAGAAAGACGAGGCCTTCACCCCACCTGCCATCCCTACAAGGCCTTACGCCGCCTCATGGGCATGCGCTGAACAAACCAGCAACTGTTCCAAACAACGCCAGAATCTCCTCGGTTAAACTAGTCAAGAAGCAATTTCCTTTATCTTGTGTCCTGATAAAATTAACTGATATTTTGAGCGCTAACAGACTGCAAAGTATTTCTAGGTCTGGAGTTGCTCCTGTTAATAGTCCTTAGAGATACTGAAGTGGAAAGCAATTTTCATGATGTAATTTCTTTAAAACGTGGCATTTACATCAAGGCCACAAAAATATTCTCGTCTCCTCCTTCTCCGCCTTTCTGACTAGGCCTTCCAGTGTGCGGGGGCTCAAAAATGCTCTGAAAGGGGAAAGAAAAATCCCATATGTGATCTTGTATCCCGTCCAAGCTCAGTTTTACTCCAAGTTTTAACATTCACTAAACCAAAAAGAGACAAAAGTGCTTTATTATCTGAAACCAAAAGCACTAACGGACTTTTGCCTTTCAACATTCAGTACATGGAAAAAGCTTGCAAGGTTAGATACTTTCATTCTGAAGAGGACCAAAACGGATTTTTTGCCCCAAACGTTTCAAATATAACACAAGTAGGAAAAAACAGTGCATTTTTAACATGTGCATAGCTCTCTCAAAGATTCACATCTCCTATGAAAAAATACTTCCCTACACCCCCACTATTTGCTGCCTTGAGGAAAGTCATAGGGAACAATTATCCTTTCAAGTCAAATCCAAGAGTTCCTAGTCTTATGAAATGATCTGGCGATTTGAAGTATTTCCACACCTGCTAACACAAGAGGTATTATCCTGCAAATTAAGTAACACTGGAGCTACTACTAAGCCTACTGTAACAAAAGGTTGTCCGACTACATACAGAAAGATATTAAAAATAATTAATAGAAAAGCTGCTCCCCCATACTTGCAATATTTCCCTCCAACAAGATTAAAAAGAAATTGTTGAAATTCTGAAAATTATCAAAGGTCCAATATGTTGGCAATAAAAGGTAAAAAGTCACCAAAATAACATATAATTTCTTTTCATAGCTTTTGCTTCTTAAAAATTCTTTCAACTTGCTCAGGCTAATCATTAAAATGATGCATTATACAAACATTGCTAAAAAAACAAAAACAAAGAAAACACCTTATCCGTTTATACAGAAGGTTCACAGGTACATTGCAGCAGATCTCATTCATAGATTGCCAGAAGCGAAGTGGACAAATCAGGATGCAAACATACATACCACCAGAGGTTGTCTGTTCTTCTTTGCCAACTTAACAAACCCATTTAGATATGTAGTTCTCTCTGAAGCAAAAGTGAAGACAGTGCAAGAACAACTAAACTGGAAAAAAACACACAAAATACAAAAGACCACCATCAAAGCTGAGCAAAAAAGAAACTACTATAGCCATTATTTTACCAGCATTTGTTAAATTTTGTCATTGATGGCACAGAAGTAACATTCTCTGAAAGCAGAAACCCAAATTTTACATTTCTGTTAGCAATATGCATGTAATCAGGTTACAATGACCATAAGTTCATTCCCATTACTAGTTATCCAACTCACAAGAAAGTCACTAAAAGACTCCTAAGCACAGATACCACCTCTGGCCAAGGAAGTCCCTGTGCCCTAATTCCTGAAAGCTAGCAGAGCAATCTGGGGAAGTTACTAACTGTTCACACTGCTCTCGGCAAATATGAGAATAACCATGTTAGCAACCACTGGTGACCCTTATTCTTATTGATTTTCTTGTTGGAGGAAAAAACATTGAGCTAGACAGGCTTTTGATCAGACCTGGTACAGCCATTCTGGGCTCCAAAAGCTAACTGTCTTAGCTGATTTCAAACCCCATTTACTTATTACTTTCATTAGTTCATTATGGTTTTCCTAGTATCACTGATTCATTAGCTGCCAGCTGCAGCACGCTTTTAAGAAAACATACTTCAGTATTCTACCAAAAGATAACTGTTCTTTCTTAAGCTTAAATTAGCTGCACAACTGGTTCAGTTGAGACAAAGAACAACACTAGGGCCCCGTTTGGGCACTGATAAACTTGGCTGCAACCAAAAGTTACTAGTTGGGGTTTTTTTTTTTAAATAAATTTAGAATAGAGTATTTCAGTTGGAAGGAACCTACAATGACCATCTAGTCCGACTGCCTGACCACTTCAGGGATGACCAAAAGTTAAAGCCTGGTCCAAATGCCTCAAACACGGACAGGCGTGGGACATCGACCACCTCTCTAGGAAGCCCGTTCCAGGTGTCGACCATCCTCTTGGTAAAGAAATGCTTCCCAATATCTAGTCTGAACCTCCCTTGACTCAATGTTGGAACAATTCCCACATGCCCTGTCCCTGGATCCCAGGGAGAAGAGCTCAACACCTCCCTCTCTACGTCCCCTTCTCCGGAAGCTGCAGAGCAATGAGGTTGCCCCTCAGCCTCCTTCTCCCCAAACTAGATAAACCCAGAGTCCTCAGCTGTTCCTCACAGGACATGCCTTCCAGAATTTGGTATCAAACACCAGAATGGTTCGCTGTCATTAGCCATGACAAGGGAACAAAGAATACTGGAAGAACCTTGCTTTCTATCTCCAGCAAGATCAACTATATACTGTTCCACTTCACTGGCAATTGCCACAACTTAAGGACACATTTACAATAGACCACATAGAGCTCCATATTCAATTCTGAATTATTTTTCATCATTGCACTCATTTTCCGCTTTCTTCACTCCGAAACTATTCCTCCAGATGTTCACCATTAGAATGTTTCTTTCCTTGATGAACCATGAACAAAGTCATACTCAGATGCTGTGGAAGTAGAGTACAAATGAGAGTATGTTAGCACAGTTAACGTACTGGAAGAGGAAAATAGGACTGTATTATCAAAACAGGATGAAACAATCATGTGGTTATAATTGTGCCCCTGTGCTTGCATTCAGCCACCGATGTGAAACTTGTATCACCATCTACATCACATCCAGCTTCAGCCCAGAGGCTCATAAGAGGGGGGAAAAGTCCCATCTTTTTCTGTTATTGCTAAATAAAGAGAAAAAGGCAACTAGCATCAAGGCATCTAAAACCATGTGTTGCTTTTTCTCCATATCTAAATATTTACATACCTCCCCCCCCCTCCCCCGCTAAGTTTCTTTTGTTTGGTACCATCGCTTTAATATTAAAAACAGAAAAAAAAGTAAATTTTCCAAATCCTTCTGAGTCTGAGGAATTTACAGCTGTTTTGTCATTGCAGTGACACAGCAAGCCAGTCTGGAAGGATTTCTTTAAATCTTCCAAAGAAGCAGCTGCCGAGTGCTATGTGGATACTTGCTAAGTTAATGCACAAACCTCAGAAGCACTGGGCAACACGGGTGTAAAACCATGTTATTACTGACCGACAGCATCCCCTCCCAAAAGTTTAGTACATTCAAACACTGCATCATATCTTCACTTTCCTGAGTGCCCCTGTCCAGTCGCGTATCACCTCTCAAACCCATTTCTCATTCCCTCACATATGACTTCTGGAAAACGGAGAGGAAAAGGACCACATCTCCCACAGTAAAGGCAGAAACGATCCATCTGAACCCTACTTCCTTCAGAAAATAGCAATCTTTTGTATGCCATTCTGAGCCCTTTCACGACACACAATGCATGCACAAACTGGACAGTTGAGTTGTCTAAATACTCACAATGCTTTATATGACAAAGGTCTTTTCATTTCAAAAGTTCTTTTGAAATAATTCAACATTAGACTTCGGTGGCCATTTTGTACAACATGAAAAATTCTGAAGTATTCAAAAGCCTGGATTTGAATAATAATTGCCTACTAATAGTTTAGTAATAAAAAAAGCAATTAGGCTATAGAAGATTAAAAAGCCATTACATTTATATGACCAAAGATCCTCCTAAGCAAAAATTGCCTTGTGTATTTTCAGTATCCGTTTCACCAGAAAGTCTCTAATATACTTCATTATGCTTTAGACAACAGTACCACCTATAGATAAAATATGCCATGAACAATTTGCTAGTTTCATGCACATTGTTTTCTGAGAAATTCCTTACCATAGTTAATGACTAATAATGAAAATGTAATAGAAATAATATTTATAATTTAGTACATAAATCCCTATATTGGGCTGTGTCAAGATCCAATGATGATACACCTTTTGAAGGGAAACAGCATTCTGAAGTTTAGTGCAGCAACTTATACCAGTCACTGTTACCCTACCAGCACAAATACAGAAGTTGAGCAGAACTGGCAAAGTGTGTCCCAGATTTAGGATCACTAGTCCTGTCAATCTTCAATAGATTGAAATAGGATTTTAACCAAAACCACTATAAACATTACTAAGGGTCTGCGGATTAACTGTGTGTTAACCCCACAGATCTAGCCAACCACAAACTGAAATCGCTGAAATAGAAAAATATTCTTCAATAACATGCATCATTCCTGAGAAAACAGGCTGAAAAACTGATTCTCGCAGCACCTCCCAATAGCTGCCAAGGAATCAAGCCCAACTCATGAAAAAGCAGATTCGAAGTTGATTTCTTACTAAAATTGCCTCAACTCTCCTACTTCCACCCCTCTAGTGCACGTACACTAAAAAGAGTTCTATCATGAGGAGAGAAGCAGCTGCTGTGATGAGTTTAAGAAACAACTTCAGAATCCAGGTCCCGAACTCCTTGGGTTTTACGAATACTGATTTGAATTATAGCTAACAGTAGGTTAAAAACAAGATACAAAGATCAGGTCATGCTCTTATGATACGCTCTACTTGACTAGTCCCACGTTACACTAGACTGCCACAGATTCCTTTGTCATAGCCAGGTTGCCCTACAACAGCCCAAATCCTGGATTTTCAAAATAACTTACATAGTTAACTTCACACGTTAACTATAAAGTGTTTCTTCTCCACTCTCCATTCTGCTGCCTCTACCATCATTAATGCATCAAGATGTAAAGTAATGGTATGATCAACACTACTTGTATAAGAAAAAGAAACATCACACAGTGACATTCTACCAAGAAAGATCTCAGGCTGGATACCTAAACTAATTAAGACAAGAAATACATTTCAGGGTTCTAATAATTAGAAACCATTTGAAGAACTCTGCATAGACTGTGGAATTTTACCCATATCTGGAAATCTTTACATCAAGGTTGAATTTAATTACTTGTATAAATGAAAATGCAAAACAACTCCCTACAACAAGACCGAATGAGAATTTGAGGAAGTTTTATCACATACAGTATAGATGACACCAGTGATTATTACCAGAGTCCTCTCCTATTTTCACAATTCATTAATTAGATTATGACAGGACACATATCAACAAAAGCTTTAATGCTGAAAATCACTTTCTTGAGCAACAGAAACTGCTAAGAATAGCACACAACTATACTTGGCAAGTTCCACCAGCACTGACAAAATGAAATTGTCACTGCAAAGCCCAGACTCTGCAGTAAACATCCGTAAGAAAAGTGGGAACCAGTAAACAGTTTGTTAATTTGTCATACAAACACAGATTTGCTGGGAAATGGCAAGGTGACTTAAGTCCTCCTTTAGCTTGACACTCCATACCCCAGTGTTGCAGATCCTCCTCCCCAAGTTAGATAAAAGTTGCATTATGGTAAGTTATTGCCATCTGGAACGTATTTTCTGCTTCTGCAAACCGAGCTTTCCATTTACATTGTGCAACTGACAAAAATGCCTCTCAAGTAAAGCAGTAATTTCTTGTCAAACACTGCATTCCGATTTAAATTTCTCAGCAAAACTAGCCAAACTTTCATAATTAGCACCAGTCTCAAGATCAGAAGACACCCTGCCTGCCACACTAAACATCATTAACATATTTTGAAATAGTACAGAAGCAATATATTACAGAGAAGAACTAGTAAGGACTAGTATTTGCAGTATTTGCCACAAAAGCACAACAGCCTTTGCAGCTTCTGAGTGTTCCATTAATAATAAGCTGGTTTTTTATTCAAATGTTAGAAGTCAGCAGAGTATCTCCTGTTCTACTATAAATGGAGAAGAAAAATAAAAAAGCTGTTTTTCTTAAATGGAGAATAATGACTACAAGCTACTCCAAAAAAAGAAACCTAGTATCTTTTGCTGCCACTTGGAATCTCTCATTCTGTGTCAACCATAAAAACCTGTGGACCCTCCTCTCCAAATCTTATTTATTTAACCAAGTTTTAGAACGCTTCAGAGTTTTCAACGTTCCACTAGGTGGCAGCGAGTCTCAACTTATTACAGGCCTGTTTGCAAAATATCTGAAATCTTTTGTTTTAATATGTAATTGTAACTTAGAAAATAATATGTACTCATCTTTGACAGATTAAGAAATGAAAATGGAAGAAAGTGCTTTCTATGTTTTAGGTTTTTGATGCAATTACTCTAAGAACCTATTTTACAGCATCCCTTAGAAAAATAATGGAAATAAGTGTCACAACTTGGTTGATGTGACATCGTTCAGAAGACAATGCTAGATTCTGCTGTACTGTCCTAAGCCCTGAAGAACAGAATTTACTCAACGCTAGACAATAATTTACCCCTCACAGTTTCCATCATTCCAAACTACTTTCATACTTTTATTAATTTTGTCAAATCATTTTGGCTGAAAAAGCAAATATTTTGGAAGAGATGTGCAAAGTGTAGGAGGCAGTGATTACCATTACTACTTTGCCTGTGATTTAACCCATACACCAATGATCAAGATGTTCATGTAGGACTGTGATAAACATTCCTTCTTTAGCACGAAGCATTATTCACCACAACTATTGCCGCGTTCCTTCATCGCTTCACCCGCATGAAGTCAGTTTAGAAAGCCTGCTGTCTCTCTCAGACTCTGCAATACCCACAATCTTAGTAACTACCTTTTCACAGAAACACTGAGGCTGGAAGGGCCCTCTTGAGATTGTATAGTCCTATGCCTCTGCTCAAGCAGGGCAGGTTGCCCAGGACCACGTCCAGTTGGGTTTTGATTATCTCCTTGGATGATGCAACTTCTCTGTGCAACCTGTTCCAGTCTCACAGTAAGTGTTTTCTTGTGTTTAGGTGGAATGCCATGTGTTTTCCATGTATTCCATTCTATTTTAATTTGTGCCCATTGCCTCTTTCATTCACTGGGTACCGCTCAGAAGATTCTGGCTCCATCCCCTTTACATCCTTTCATCGGGTATTTCTATATGTTGGCGACATCTCCCCTGAGCCTTCTCTTTCCCAAGCTATGCAGCCTCAGCTGTCTCAGCCTCTCCTCATATGAAAGATGCTCCAGTCCCTTAATCATATTTGGGAGTCTTTGTTGAACTCTTTCCAGTAAGTCCAGTAACTTCCTTGAACTAGGGAGCCCAGAACTGGACACAGCACTCCAGATATGGCCTCACCAGTACTGAGCAAAGAGGATGGATCACATCCTACAACCTGCTAGCCACGCTCTTCCTGGTGCAGTCCAGTGTGCTTTTCCACAGTATCACAGCAGCCAACAAATAGAATCATAGAATCATAGAATGGTTTAGGTTGGAAAGGACCTTGAAGATCATCGAGTTGCAAGCCCCCTGCCATAGGCAGGGACACCTCCCACTAGATCAGGTTGCCCAAGGCCACGTCCAGTCTGGCCTTGAACACCTCCAGGGATGGGGCCTCAACAACCTCTCTGGGCAACCTGTGCCAGTGCCTCACCACCCTCACAGTGAAAAACTTCTTCCTCATGTTCAATCTAAACCTGCCCTCTTCCAGTTTGAAGCCATTCCCCCTCGTCCTATCACTACATGCCCTAGTAGCCAGTAAATAACCAGTAAGGAGGGGGGGAAAAGGCAGGACAAAAGTGAAGAGTGCCTTAATTGAAGACAAATGGATGAAACAAATTCCCTCTTCCTCCCCCTCCCATTTTTTAATTGAACTAATGCTGAGCTCTGTGGTGGCAGGGGTTGATTTACAATAGTCCTAAGGACCTTTCATCACTGACCAAGGAACAAGAGTCTTTGTGTGAGGCACAGTACAAGAACAAATAAAACAAGAACTTATACAGAGCTATCAGGACATGAGCAAACTGCATAAAACAAGAAACAGATAGACTTGCAGACTGCAAGAATATAAGAGAACAGAAGAGGATCACAGTGTGACATGAGCACTTCTGAGTTCTGAAAAAATACTGCAGCTTTATTTCTTACAAAAAACAAGAAGCAGTAAATTGGGAAACAGAAGCAAAAGCTTTGACAACTATCCATTTAAGCAAACAAAATAATGGTTGCTATCCAGAACCAACCAGTTCTTTGGGTCTGAATTTTTTAGGTTGGTAACTAGAAAATTGCTGGGTAATGGACTTTTGAGTATTTGATGAGGCCTATTCTGAATACCCTTGACAAAGAGTACTACAGTTCAATTAGAGGAACGCTCGCTCTCTTGCGCGCGGTGGGAAGGCAGGAGCGAGGAGAATCGGTACACTTACTGCACAGGAAAGAGATTGGATGACTCTGAGAGAATTTAACTGTTAGAAGTCCCAACGGAAACATAAACAAAGATCACAAATGATGTAGAAACAGAGGTACAGAGATGTTTATTACTTAGACAGTATTTAAGTACAATGAAGACTTTAAACAGTGTGAATATCTACGTATTTCAGTTAACATGTTCCAGAAGGTAACTGTAAATCTGAGGCTCCTGCAACAGAGAACTCAGCAAAAACACACGCATAAGGGAGGAGCTCAGAGATCATTACTGGTTACGGGGCTTACAATCACTGCAACTGCAGTGGGTTTTGCATCNTACCAAAAAAAAAAAAAAAAGCTGACAGAAACACTAAATTCTAGCAAACAAAGGATGCATGATTGTGTTTGTTGTCTGCAAGCTTATAGGAATGACTCGAACGTTCCTGTATTTGTCTTTAAATCCCAGGACCTAGGAAGGAACCACCTATTGAGGAGACCAAGATGACAGAATGAGGAAGGAAAACAAGAACTACACAACAGAAACTGCAAGACATTTACCTAAGTAGGTATGTGACAAAAGTTATTTGTATGAGTACTTTCTTATGCATGAGAGGATCTGAAGACAAGAAAATGAGCCAGGGATATGTACAGATGGGGATTAAGAAACACACGTGAGAAAGGAAAGAATTTATATAGAAAACTCAAGGTTTGCAGAAAATTGCCAAAACCAGATCCTGAAGGACAGAAAAATCAGCATGAAAATGAATTATCTGAGAATATGACCCTGTAAAAAAAAGCAGAGAAATTGACAGCATACCGGTGAAGGAAAAAAGAGGAATTGGTCTGCCTCTGCTGTAGAACAAGGAGTTGTCTAATGACGGGATTGCCAGAAAGTAAGAAAAGGAAGTTAGCCTCACCAGAAAACAGTCAAGGAGCTTGAATGGCCTGAATGCCAAAGTTCAGATGCACCAGAGGTTTAGAATTTTTACAAAAGCTATCCAGAATTTTCAATCCAAACAAAAAGAAGTCAGTCAGTGATGCTGCTCAAGATCCACTAAGATAAATCATCGTCTCAAAAATGGTACTGGGAGTAAAAAGTTGACAGGAAAACAGGGGGTGTGTGGAAACCCTGACTAGAGAAAAAAAAACCCACAAACTTACATAGTGGAAATGAGAAAATAAAAAGAAAATAAGAATAGTCCATAGCCAACCTGACATGAAGTCTGCAACAGATATCAAATACAAAGATTAAATAATTCTTTTGTTATGTAAATAACCGCGCAAACGGTTCAGAGACGAAGAATAAGCAATATATAGCCCAGAATTATAGAAGTCTGTCCTTTTAAAAAAAAAAAGTCGAGAAGAGTGTGGAAGAACAGCACTGTTAATGGAAGTAACTATAAAGAAGTGGAAATCACCACATCCAATACAGTAAACTCAGCAATGAACGCTTTAAACAGTATACATACTAGAGCTGGTAATCTAGGTACCAGAATAATTTCCCAATACTCTAAACCAAGAATTCAATCCGCTTCATTTTCTTAATTGATTTCCAAATACTCCTAGATGACAGAAAAACTATTTTAGCAGAACATTTATATTCCATATGATAGAATGCCTCTAGTTGACTGAACGTAATATGGCTGGCCATAACAAGCCACATAGATATATATATGCTATCCAGAGAATATGCATCAACTTCAGAAAAGCTCCATCCTCTCCAAATTGGCTTTCAGGTGCACTAGCAGCTATGTAGTACTAGCAGTTTTTCAGGGCAGTAGCAGATATGGGAGGAGGGGGGAAAAAAAAAAGCTATCTCCCCAGAGCTGTGAAGATGTGGGTTTATAGGAAGGAGGGAACACTGGCACAACAGAGCCATGTCTTGGACCCTGCTGAGGTTAAAAGAAAGTATCATATCTTAAGATTTTGGATAAAGAAAGCCTTTAACGCCTTGATGGTCTTTGAAAGCAAGATTAAAGCACCAGCTATCTATGTGCTAAACTGAAAACTAATCCAATGTAGATATAATACAGAAATGCACATTCCAAAATTTTAAACACTGTGTGCAAGAATCTGAATGTTTTATGCGTACAGGTCCCAGAGCTGATTATTCAGTTAGCTAAGACACTTCTCAAGAGCATCAGACTACCAGTTTCAATTGTCTCAGGCTTCCTCTAGACTTTTGACAGTAAATCTAGCATAGAGATCTACCCGTGCATCTCAGAAGACTGGTTTACAATGAATTGGTCTGGAAGCAATCCTCATTCCAAACAGATGATTGTGTGAAGACATCCTGACTTCAATACACACATCAGTTCAAGCAGGCTATCAGACCAGATTCTCCAATCTAGTCTCCCACTGACATTTTTTAGAAGTAATGTCCTTGAACTGCTGGTCTTACTTTCCTGGAACAGTGAAAGAACACTATATTGCTATTTCAGTGGTGACTTCTTTCCCATAACGCAGTTGGGGAGTTTTGCTGTGATGCACTACATTACTTTATCTTAGTCCAGACTACGTGCACTTGATATTCTGCAGCAGTCACCCTTAGAAAAACAGCTCATGCAGGTTGCCTCTTGGCAGCTGGGGGGAAAAAATTAACTTTTATAACCATGTAAACATAGTTACCCTATGTTAACTGGCAATTACTTCATGTAAATGAAACATGAACACAAACTGCATCTTAGCAAATTCTCAGAAACTGAAAGATAACTATGTAAAATGAGGAAAAAAGGGAGAAAGTACTGATGCATAACGTTGAAGGGAACAAAGTGAAAAATATTTCTAGGTTAGCAACAGTAAATACAAAAGCAATACTCATCCTTAGCAAAGAACAAACAGTAAAAAACCCACAAGTTAAGAACCCAGTACCATCTTGATCCACATCAAGACAGAGCTGCAGCTCTCTCCAGCAGAAGTCCTCCCTCAAAAGCCATTACCCTTCAAGCAAATCTGCTGCCTTGCATAGGTTAGAAGGACAATATACATGTTTAGGAGAGTTATACTTTAGGGAATCCCAATACAACAGTCGCAGGAAAAGAAATATATATCTGCTATATTACAGTATAATACTATCATGACTCTTAATACGACTCTAGGTTCTCTAAACAGAAAAGAATTGACAGACGCTTCTGTAACCTCTGGTATCAAACGTAAGTGAAAACACGAAAATGCCTGTTACTTTAATTACAGCTGGGTACTTACAGTGGAGTAAGGTAGTTCTGCACTCACTCAACCCATTTTGCTGCACACCACCATCAGTCCGTTGTTGGGTCTAGCTGTGGCTATTCAGCAGGTTTCTCTCTTCTTTAAAAGCATGACATTCCTGTAAATTAACAGGAAATAGGATTACGGTGACATTTATTATATAACTCAGTTCTTCTCAACCTGTGCATTCCTTATCTGAAACACGCACTCTGGTATTTTTATTCTTAGCTCTCCCTCCCAGCTTTGATGGTGAGTTCCCCATTCTTGTTTCATTGGTATGTGACAAATTCTAGAACTCAAAAACGCTAAAGAATATATCACAGAGGGGAGAGCAACATATTAGGAATTTCATAACTAAATATTCTCCAAGAGTACCTGTAACTCTTCCTCACCCTGTCAATCAATACAACATCCAAGCTGATATGGGTTTGCCTATTGGTTTTAATAACTTCTTTCAAGGTGCTTCATAAACAGCAAATGCTACTCATTCTCACTTCATTCTCCTCAAGACTTAACTAAACAAAGCAGAATGGACACAAAACCAAATACAATCATTCTTCTATCTCTGTATCACAAATTAAGCCACAGCTCTTCCACCAAACACAATCAGCAACAAACCTGAGAAAATACTATTTAGGTAACTCACTTTGGTGACATAGCCCTTCCCTTTTCTCCTCTTTCGCCTTATACCAACTTCTATAACAGCCAACGTTTAAGAAAATTATACCTCAAATGAGAAGAAAACAATCTCAAAGACAGATACGTTTGTGTGGAAACTGACATGAAAATCCCATTAAAGCCCGTGTTCCTTTGAGAAAGGTAAAAATCACTGCAGATCACATGCTGTTACTACTGCGCCTCTATTACAGTCTCTATTCTTCTCCTATTGTCAAGGAACCTCCACTTAAAAAAATTACTATCTTCTAGTTTTTAAATACACGTAATTCTTACTGTCAAAGAAAGCTATCTTTTGCTGGAAAAGTAATATGCTCTTCATACACTCAAAACTCATCCAGACTCTGAGTATACATACAGCAGGCACTCCCTGCGTGAGCAAATGATCCTAGTTCACAAAAGAATCAAAATGACAAGCTCTGAATAAATTAGCATCCACTTAGGTATTTCAACCAAAATTACAGACATGATGTATGTTCACATCCCATCCCAGCTTTGACAATCAGATTTCTTCCTTGGCAATTAAGATTTTGCTTTGTGTGTGCGTCTGTAGGTGCGCTCTGTTTTATCTTCTACTTTCACTCCGAATGGCTTTGAAAACTAACTTTCCAAGTAAAATTTTGATACATCTGAAAAAATGGCCTTTGCAAAATCTGTGCTGGCAGTCTCCGGTGTATCTGAACTTTTCAATTAGGCAGCATTAATTCTTCCTGTTTCTCCACCTCCCCCGTGCTGCTACTAGTCAAAGGTCATTTAGTATTGAAGACAGACATCAGTTAGGCAGACAGAAAGAATTTACCAGGAACAGACACACATGCCACCTGATGTCAGCAAACAGAACTCCATGAAAACAGTAACAGGGGAAAAAACAGCCTCTTGCTGGAAAAAAATTCATCAATATTTAGAAACCTGCACTAAAGACGACCTCTGCATCTCACCACAAAATAACTGAACAACTTCTAATGAGATTAACATCCAAGTTGAAGCATGTGTTTCACACAACAAACCCAGTAAAAATATTTTTTTACAATAATCCAGTTATCCACTATAGTTGATGAAAAGCTTTGAGCCAAGGAAAATATCTAGGACTACGTATACAAAGGAATGACAGGAATCAGAAAAAAAAAAAATAGATAATCCCAAACCAGGTCCTAGGTTAACTGTAAAATAGCACAAAATCCTTATGTTTCATACTACTCGCTAAAGGAACTATTAAAGTTTCCATTAGCCTTCCATCTTCCTCAATGTCTTTGGCACAATGTGTTCTATAAGAGAGTATCTAAATGTTTATTATGGATAAATTTCTACAAAATAGGAAATTGTTTCAGACCCAACATGAGAAAATACACCTTTTTTTTAATACTTAAACTAGTTTACTTTCTTAGTTAAAAATACTTGTACTTACTTAAGAGATATGATACTTCGAATATCTATTTCTGACTGCTTATGAAATCAACAGATGTATTCATAAAAGAAAATAATTGAAAGCAACATAATTTAACTGTGTTATTTAAGCACTCTTCTTTCGTTTGGTAAAGGATCAGCTATGCTTTGCTAAAACGCTAAAGTGGAGTCTACATTCACATATCAGTTTAAGATTTTTTTTATTCAACATTTAAAATCTGAAAACACTAATTGGTATAAAAAAAAAACCACCTAAACTTTCCGCTATTCATTTTCTGTCACTTGGAAGTGGCACTTATAAGATAAACCTAGAGGTATTAAAGTAATATTAAACCAAGCATTAGCGTGTTGAAATAAGAGAATTTTCTTGAAAGCCATCCTTATGTAGTTTCAAAAACCAAATCTGGCTGAAGACTACATCTAGCATATTGCTCAGAAAACAGAATATATATATGACATAACTGAAAGTTAGGCTTTCATTGACAAAAAATAAGAAAGAGCTCAGATGCAAGAGGAGAGGCTGAGAAAACTGGGTTTGTTAAAGCGACTACGCTAAGGACTGATCTTGTTGCTGTCTTCAACTGCATACCGGGAAATCACAGGGAAGACGGAACCAGACTTCTCTCCAAGGCAAGCAATGAAAGGACAAGAGGCAAAAGAGACAACTCACAGGAAGGTAAATCCCAATCGCATATCAGGAAAAAAGTATTCCCAATGAAAATGCTTAGGCATCAGAAGAAAATGCCCAGAGAACTTCAAAACACAGGAAGACGCTGAGCAACCTGCTCTAACCTGGCCCTGCTTTGAGCAGGCATTTGGACTAGATTATCTTTGGAGATTCCTCCCAGCTTACATTATTCTATGACTAGAGTAATTCCTTATTCTAAAAGCTGCGTGTTTTCCTCAACATCACTTCAGTCAAAGCTAGAGTCTGTGCATACCTAAGCATACTGTTCCATATCCCACCCTAAATGTCTTAGACTAAGTTTTGCACAGGTGTTCAAGAAGTGTTTGGACAACACTTAGATGTATGGTTTTACTTTTAAATTGCCCTGTGTGGAGTCAGGAGTTGGGCTCAATGATCCTCATGGCTCCCTTCCAACTCAGGATATCCTATGATTCTATGTTACACCACTATTATGCCTAAACTTCTACTCACAGCAATTTAAGCTGTAAGAGATCATTAAAATCACTCAGTCTGATCTTCCGGTTTTAGCGACAGGTCTTTAAATTTCACCCAGTTGTTTGTGTGTTGGCCTCAAAAATTTATCTCAAAATGAACATGGGGTGTTCTTCCTGAAAGATAACGGTGAGATCTGAAGTCTCCTGTTTTCTTGCTCCAGAACTGCATCCTAATTTCTTATTTAGTGTTTCAGCTTCAGTTTCATTTGTTTGTACTCTGAACATAACAGCAGTTGTACCAAGAGAACCTAATAATCTGTGCAGCACAGTTTCCAAACCCCACACTGGTTCATAGGTAGAATGTACGCAAAAAGACAAGATGAGGGAAACCACATAGCATTACTTCCTTAAAATATGTTTTCCAGTCTATCATGATTTGCAGTTCAGGGAATTATTCCTAAGTCACAGATAAAAATCTTTGCACTTAATACTTCCTCTAGACATCCCTCTTACAAATTTATCCAGTTGCCTTGCAAATATACAAAGTTTTTTTGCAAATTTTGGAGCCTCTACAACATCTTCTAACGAGAAATTCTGCAGCTTGTGAGAAAACTAATGTTTTTGTGAAAAACATCTCCTCCTGAAGCTAGCTTTTGTTAGTCTTATTTTATGCCCTCTGGTTCTTCCATTAAAGATGACAAGTAAAACACCAATCTTTCCTGTTTACCTTTACAATTCACGATTTTAGAAAGATACCATACTTTCTCTCAGACATCCCCTGTAGGCTGAGGGCTCCTACTCAGGTTACGCTTTATTCCTTGGGAGTCAACCACATCCTTCAGCTCAGCCCCACTGCCCCTCTCCATAGCTTCTCTAATTTTCTCACATCCTTTTGAGGATGGGGATAGAAGAACACCACACACTGTTCAAGATACACACCCACCGTATACTTGGTCTTTGGTCTTCTCATATAAATCCCTACCAACACTTTTCTGAGCGCTTTGATGTTCTCATAGCTATCCCTCTTGCCTATCTTGAAGAGGCTGACTGCAGCAAACACTTCTCTTTCATGTTCAAGACCCTCCTTGATCCTGCATTTAATCAGTTAGGCTGATCTTGCTCTTTAAGTCTCTTATCACAAATTCTTAAAACATTTTTAATGCTAATTTTGGGGCATTAAGAGCTTTTACCTTCCTTCTTAAAATGAAGATATCAGAATTGTGCATTATAATCCAGTATCATTTTCACCAAAAACTTTAGAACTTTAAAATCTTCTTCCTAATTCTGTTCACTACTTCCTTGACTATTTATTTAGCGCTAGAATTAATCCTTTTCTCCTGTAACATTGCATTGAGAGTTCTTGTTGTGTTGCTTACCTATTTGGACTGCCTGCATCATTTGCAGAATGTCTGCTCAAAACACATTCCCTTGTACTTTCAATGAAGCTTACAGTTCCTCTTCCTCAATATAAAATTTGTTTGACCTTAACACAAACTCTGTTGAAATACAGAGCATGCCCAGTGGTCTACTTCACCCTGTTCAGATTGACTATCTCAACTGTTCACATTTTTAACAAGTTACGTCATTTACAGATACTAACCATGGCATTAACAAATGTATTGCCAGCTGACTGATGAAGTTGTGCACTGTCAGACACAGTGCAACTCCCTGCAGATGCGTTCTTATTAAAAAATGGTTCTTCCATAAGCAGCTAGTACCGATATACTGGATAGACAGCAAACCATCTGTTTATTGCGTTTGTTACTAAAAGGATAATATGCTGTAATTTTTTAAACCTGAGTATCACACAGTATTAGAATGCTTGATTAAGTAAACATATTTATAGTTTTTACCTAGTCACCTTGGTCAATTAAACCTACAGTTGCACACAATAACAAAGTTAGGTTTGGTTAGCAAGACAAATTTCTCGCAGAACCACGTTGCCAAACTACCCCAGTATTTCTGTTCTTCGACATATCATTAAATAAAGCACATCCTGTTTTCCCCTATTATTTTGTTTGATATGGATAACCAAGGCAATGTTAAGGAATAAGCTTCATGGAACACTTGCCTTTCATTAGCTCAACACTATAACTCTCAGTCTTCAAAATCAGGACTGGCAGGCCAGAGATCTCAACTCGTATTTAGCAATGTAAGAAGAAACCTGGTTCTCAGACTTTCAAATTGTTTATCCTCAGGAGATACCGTCTGACATTTATTAACCAGAAAAATATTTCATAGTTCTTATCTGATACAACACCCTGTTTCTTTCCAGAAAAAAAATAAATAGTATTAAACAGACATTAATGTTTTTCCCGAATTTGCCTAGCAATAGACAAGCATATTGCTAAGCTTCCCCCACAACAGGTACCAATTCTTCCTTGCTGTCCTGAGCTCCAGTAAGTACAAGTGGCTCCAAGATCTTTGGTTACTTTTTCACCTATGGTACTTCAAAAATTCCAATTTATACAATTGCTACCTAGTTCCCCTGCTCCCATTTTTATATATTCATTTTTGCTTCTAAACACCTCCATTTTGAAACTGTCAGTTTGAGCCACTGATGAAAAGTGTTAATCTTCTCAAGTACCATAGGACTGGAAAGCACAATTTTTAAATGGAATGGTCACTTTGTTGAATCCCCCCATTCCATATGGGCTAATACCACAAGTATGATGAAAAATGGGAGCAAAAACTTGCAGAATAAAAGTTTTGGACAGAGAAATGTTGTTGAAAATTGAAGTTTAATTAAAAAAAACAACAACACAAGTTTTGGCAGTTGAAAAAGATAAGCATTTGCTGACTGTCAATACAACACATTAGGTTTTCATTCTCTTTGGTTAAAGTAAAAATAAACACAATTCAATTTCACCATTGTTAGTCGCAGAAAACAGTGAATGGGATAGAAAATATAGCAAACATGGTCACCTAAAGACTGTTTTTTAAAGAATGTTTCTCAGTCTCGTAGTCCAACAAAAGCTGTGCTTCCTATATGTTTGCTTTAAAGACGTTTTATATTTGTATACGTGATTAAAATATCTTTCTAAAGTGCTCATTAGTAATGCTTTTAAATATACTATCATATCCACCTGTAAACTTCGGTTATGAAATGTGCTAAGAGCCTGGAAATAGAGTTTACATGGAACAAAAACCAAAGCTCGTAACTACTGCCCATCTTGATTTCTAGATGTCACCCCTTTACTAAAATAAGGTAAATAAACAGAAAAAAAAGAATAAAATAACTTGGTTAAAATAAGAGTTTTTCTAACATTTTTCTTCAAACTGCTGCTACCTCACGCAGGACAGACAACACAGACAACGAACAAAAAAGCGCACATAGTTCTGTCCTTACTACACCCTCCCTGTCCTTCTCACACACGAAGAATAACTACTAGACACCGCGTGAATGTTCAACATGAAAACAAATCTGACTTTAAAAGCATCTGTTGGACATAAAAGGCACAGATTGCTACATTCAACTCTGAGATCTTTAAGGCAAGGAATATATTGCAACATTGCAAGAGGGACCAACCCAGATATTTTTTTTCAATAATAAAAAAGACAAGAGCCTACATATGTACCCTTTTCTCGGGTTCCGAGCGAGGGGCTGAAGACAAAAGGCGCGCTGCGGTTCTACAACTGAGCACCTCGCAGCAGCTCCTTCCCCGCGAAGCCAAAGCCGTACGCGCAGCGCAGCCTGCCGAGGCCGGACCAGAAACCACCTGGAGCGATGTGGAAAGGGATCTCAGCCGAGCAAGGCTCCTTAACAGCACCTGCACAGCGCCATTCCCGCGACGCGCACAGAGTTTCCAAGTTTACTGCGGCGGTCCGGCGGAGGACGCGGCCGAACGGGGCGGTTTCGCTCCGCGCCGCTGCCCCGCACAGCGCGGACGCCCCCGAAGGCCGCGGGCCCGGTCCTGTCCCCCCACCGCGCCCGTCGCGCCTCGCAGGCCCCATCGCCCGCGCCGCCGGCAGCGCCGCGGGCCGAG
>VUYV01000195.1:1592618-1615634 GCA_008711295.1 Anarhynchus alexandrinus | reverse complement strand
GGCCGGGGGCGGGGCCGGCCGGGCCCCGGGCCGAGGCGGCCCCGGGGGGGACGGGCGCGGCGCGCGGGGACGAACCGCCCGTTCTTTTGTCCGCTCATGGCGCGCTGCGGTGCGGGGCTGAGCTCGTCCCTCCCGAAGTGCCAAAGAACCGACAGATCCCGAAGTCCCCCGGAGCAACCCCCGGCTCGGCTTCGCGTGCGCGCCCCGGTGCCGCCGGCGGCCACCGCCGCCCCCTCTCGCACGGCGGTGACACGGCCCTGCGGCCGCTTGAGACGCTCGGCAGCGGGAGCGTTCCCACCGGGCTCCGTGCGGTTGAATTTGCCACGCGCTGAACGCTTCAGCTCCCGGGAGCGGTGCGGGAACCGGTGGCGCCGGAGCGGCGTTCGGCGGGATCCGACGGCAGCGCCCGGTTCAGCCCCTCCGGAGTGCGGTGCGGGGGAGAACAACGGCCGGAGGGGTCACTCGGAGGGGCTGCGGGGTGTCCGGAACACCATTCGAGCTTCTTTCCAGTCTCCCGGTTACTAAAGGTCTTCAGTGACCATCGCACCCAGAGCAGTTTAAACTTCTTCAGACATCCCGATTAAATATGTATGAGCTTTCTTTCCAAACCAGAAAGATTCATTTTGAGAATAAACTATAAAAATAACTTGAAACATAGATTTGGGATCTGCTTGTGAATACTGATGCTCACAATTCCAATATTGACATCAAAGCCAAATGCACTATACAGAAAGGTATTTTCCCTACGTTCCCCCCTCCCCCAATGGCTGAAGAATTGAAATTAATTTAATATGCATCTCCAATCATTTAATAGGCACAGACTATTCTTTACTTATTAGAGTTTATCCTATTCGTACTGCTAAGCTACATACACTTCCCTCTAAAACTTCTAGCATCAGCTCCCACTAGAGCAAGAGTACAGGATTCTCTGGCAAAATGTTTTCCACTCTGTCCTATATCGCTATGCCAGGACATCAGAACAGCAGTTCAGGGGCTACAGTCCTCTAAAAAAAATAAAATAAAATGTGTGTATAGATATGGCTACTGGTATTTCCACAAGGATTCAGCAAAACCAATCTGAAAGCTAGTTACTTCTTGTCCTAATAATTATGAGATTCTAAATCAGAGTTTCCAAACTGATGCTTTAAGTACTGCAAAGTGATACTGTCCACTGCTGAATAGGTCTTGTGCAGGAGACCCTCTGAAATCCTGGGTATAAACACCGCCCTGCGAAGGGTGGAATGACTCAGCAGCTGCTCCTTGTTGAAGGTGTCATAACAAACAAAGATTGGAAACTTATTTTTTTAGTTCCTGTTTCAGGTTTTGGCTATGTACAGCACCTTAAATTATCCCTACGTAACGTATACTTTAAAAAATTGGCCAGCACCCTCTGGTGGAAAAAAAAGCAGAGACAAGATTTAGGGTTGTACTGTACTGAGTTATTTGAAAAGGTTGGCAAAATGCATAGCCGAATAATGTCACTTTAAACAATGCTATTAGCTATATAATGTCCCAAAATGTTAATGAAATGTTTCTGTCTTTAGTTCAACTGATATTTGACTGAATGTTCAATTTAATTTTTTCCTAAATCCATGCAAAGTACAATTGTAACATGCTATTTCAAATAGTTAATGAAATGTAGCATCCATGGGATCAGGGTCCATTTTTCCTGCCTGATTATTGCTGAAAGAAAATAAACTCTATGATATGTCACGTTCATTGGCTATTCTACCTTCCCCTCAAGCTGTTTTCAAGAAGTTTACATTGTGAAAAGTAGATCAGTTGAACAGAACTGGTTTATTTTAACCTAAACCAATTTTTTTCTCAGCTTTCTTAATGTAACTTCTTTACAAAATCCTTGTCTTCTGTCTCCCGCTTTGCTAAAAGTGGTGTTTTATAGCACCTTTTTAACATGTATTCAATCTCAGAGTCTGTTTTTCCCTTGATGCTGAATTCAGATGTGCCGGCAAAGATGAGAAAAAATGGGGTATTTCATAGAATCACAGAATGGTTTGGGTTGGAAGGGACCTTCACTTCTCTTCTCTGCGCTGAACCCCCCCAACTCTCCCAGCCTGTCCTCCCAGCAGAGGGGCTCCAGCCCTCGCAGCATCTCCGGGGCCTCCTCTGGCCCCGCTCCAACAGCTCCGTGTCCTTCTGCTGTGGGGACCCCCCGAGCTGGAGGCAGCACTGCAGGGGGGTCTCCCCAGAGCAGAGGGGCAGAATCCCCTCCCTCGTCCTGCTGGCCACGCTGCTGGGGATGCAGCCCGGGGTGCAGTTGGCTCCCTGGACTGCCGGCGCACATTGCCGGCTCATGGCCGGGTTTTCATCCATCCACCAGTGCCCCCAAGTCCTTCTCAGCAGGGCTGCTCTCCATCCCTTCATCCCCCAGCCTGTATTGATACTGGGAATTATAAGTTATTATAAATAGCTTTAATAATAGCATTATGAATAGCAAACACCAAAATGCACCGGATAGACATTGATGAATTGTCAGTAATTAAATTCAGAATTAATATTCCATTTAGAGTAACAGAACTTGCATCTCTCAAAGGGTTTTGAGAGAACCTCTGTCAAGATTTCTACTGTTGCTTTTTAATTCTACTATCCTCTGGTATTTATCCCATCCCCACATAAGGCTTTGCATGGGAATGGCCACTCTTTCCTTCTGCTGACCCTGCTACATAAATGGTAACTCCCAGCAAAGGAGATATAGATCAGTGCAGTGCTGAGCAACATCCTTTATATTACAAGAACATCTATACTCAATAGCTAGAGTAGATTTAGAATGGTGGATACCCATAAAACAAAAGGTAAGTCCCTGCTTATAATACTTATTCTACTGAAATTACAGGCACGGTTCAGGGAAGCAAGTTATACTGTGTACGAAAGCAGAAAAAATGAACCAAATGAAAGTAGTTCTGTTAAGCAGTCCAGGCTTAGTGTTATCTTGGATCAAGAAGTTACGTTTTTTATTTAAAATGATGAACAATTAAGTAGTTTCAATAACCAAACTTTTTTTTGTGCATACATTTGTCTGTCAGCATTGCTTGAAACTGATTGAGAGGAAAACCTTTTTCAGGCTTTACCAAATTAGTGCTTTGGAAATGTTACTTTAGTTTATGCAATACAATTCTTTTATTGTAAATCTCTGCTGAAATAGCGTATTTTCCAAGTTATTAGGGACAAACTCTAAACAAGCAGGTAAGTTGAAGTTTAACCACACATACTGTACTATGGCACTGTAATTATTGCCATGGATTGCAACTTTAAGCAAATATGAGCTACCCAAGGCCAATGGGGTATCCCTACATAGAACTAGATGAAGTTAGAATCCTATGCAGCCAAAATGCAGCACAAGGTTAGTTAGAAAAAAGGGAGTTAAAGAAAAACCTGAATAATTTCTAACTGTCAAGTGCAAAGAATATCAGAATTATTCTGATAGTCCGGAGACATTTTTTAAATCTTAAAATAATCTGATATATACCACCGCAATTTCTCTTATTTCCACATCTGCATGTGGACAAAACAGACAAAGAAGTGGTGCTTTGAAGCTGCCAGCCAGTTTACACGGGCGACTGACCTATGTTATCTCACATCTGAGCACAGCGGAACTCTCCGTCTTTGTATCAGAAGATTTTTCCTTTCTATAAAAGGAGAGAAACCAATCTCAAGAAGGACTATCCAGATACTGAGAAGTCTTCTGATGTATTACGAATAGCTCTTGAAGTGACAGACGCTGTGTTTTACATGGTGTGAAAATTTGATTGTAACATCATCATTTCAACTTTATTTGATTGGCTTGAAGAGTTTTGACTCATTAGACCTACAAAGACAGTTTTCTAATCTCCTTGCTTTGGTCATCTCTCTTCATTGTTTTCCCAAGTTTTCTCTTCCAAAAGCAATTGTGCATCTTCACTTTTAAAAGCTTTTCCATTAATCCTCAATATATCTATTTTCTTATCATTACATTTCGCTTATATCTAGCCAGGGTCACTGTCCTTTGCCTGCTTACTATGTTTTCAAACAAGCACGTTTGTACTTGCACTGATACTGCCTCATATGGGTGAATTCTCCATCAACCCTGCAAAATTGCCTCAAAACCCCATCCTTCAAGACCCTCCTTTGTTTCAATGCCAGAAAAGGTCCACTGTGGGTGACCAAAACCCTTTTATCGTTTCCTCTCCTGTCTGCATCTGTTGTCTTTTCTTTTACGCAGTGCGAGACTTCTGGGGAAGCCGTATAGGAACACATCTTATAAACATGAGTCTGATTTACTGTACCATGGCAGTACAGACAGACACTTTTTCAGAGCCCTGAACTGCCTTCATAAGCCTTCTGTTACACCCCATCATACAGAAGATCCTCCCCGATACCATTTTACCCTTTTTTTCTGATGACAGAACTTAAGGTGTTTGGCAGAAAGGGAGATCTCTTGTGCCTGCTCAGCATTACTAATTAGCTCCTATACACATAGTTCTTACGTAACTAGAAAAAACGCTCAATTTGCACAGTGGACATAGACGTAGGAGCCTTCATAAAAGTTCAACTTTTCTAATGCCCTTGACCAAACTCCACTACATTCAGGGACAGGTGACCAGGACCAATAGTTTACTGCTATCCACAGTGGCATATTTGCATTTTGCTAATGCTACAATTTTGTGCTTTTCAAAGTAATATAATTTTAAAATATACCAAAAAATATGCAATTTAAAGGAAAGAATGTTTATTTCATTAACAATTTAAGATACTTTTATAATTCACAGCACCACTCGTGCTATAGGGCAGACTATCCAGATGCTGTTGCACACATTATGCACGGATGTCGCTGTGATGGTGTACAGACGTACATCCCATTCTTACCAAAACCACATTTCCAGGAGAACCAGACACGTACCACTTCTACCAGAAAGAAGTTTTGAGTTACTTTCCCTTCCCTCATTGATCCCCAAAAGTTTGGTGCCCTTAGGAATAGTATCTGTTCTAAAGGGTAAATTTATCTAGAACTCCATGACTTAGATTATACTTGCACAGTATTGTAAATAAAATACAGCGTGTTTGTTTTGCCTGACTAAAGCGAGTAAAAAGCAGCCAGCCACAACGAGGAGGAAACTTTACACATGCCTTCAAACAGAAACCACTAAGAGATACTGGGGCCCGTGACTGGCGCTGCGGTGCAGCCCCTCCTGCATCCCTGCATCCTAAAAGCACTCTCCACAAGGCGCCCGGTGTCTGCGCCAGCAGCCAGGGCACAGACTGCCTGCTGGGAACGAACCGACCGCATTGACAACGCAGTTGTTGAGGATCTTGTCAGCTCGCACTCTTCCCAACTCACAAGTCTGCGCAGGAAACAGCTAAAGCTGCTGTTACTGCTGGTCTGTGGATAGACATGTATGGTGCAAACACAGCAAATATTTTCTGAAGGAACTGGTGAGCAGCTTGGCTCTAGAAGTTAACTGCATCGAGTCCCATGGAGACAACCTCGCTGCATCTTATTCCTAACCTTGATGGCCACCCGACAAGATGAAACAATTCTACCAACTCAAGCAAAACAAAACAAAGCAGTGTGGAGGGGAACATAAGACGTACGCTGTGTTCTGTCTCTCTGCTTTCCAGGTGAAACCAACATTACGCTTATTCCTCTCCTAAGGGTCACGTCCTGTTTACCCCGTTCTGCGTTACTCGAGTTTTCAGACCTTACAAGCGAGGGGATTTGAACGGATGTTTTGCCAAAACGAGTCCATTCTGAACCTGCCCACAGGGTCTCGGGGGACCAACCCACCCCCAGAGCCGGCCGAGATGACCATCTCCTGCAGCTGCACCAGCACTATGGAACACACCCTTTGCTGCCATGTGAGTTTAAAACTCATTTCAGTTTAATTCAGCTTTACTGTAGAACAGAAGTCTTTGCTAGCATATGTCTCATATGCAATGAAAAACTGGCAACAATGTTGGTAAACTTTATCCAAATTTAATAGTACCAGCTGTGTTTTCATGAATGTAAAGCAAAAATTCTTTCTGCAAAATTCCAGTTGTCCTGGGAAGGATAAGACTATCTCAGCAAAGCAGCGGTCGCATGCAGCTTGGCTGAAGATACATTAACTCCTCCAAGAAGCTGCTCGTTAGGAGGGCGCTTACAGAGCTGTCGACAGCCAGCTGCCACGGAACCAGCGGAGGCTGCGCCATCGGCCGCGCCATCGCCTGCGGGCGCCCGGGCAGCCGCGGGCCACTCCTGCGGGAGCAGAGCTGTGTCCCGCACTTGCTGGGAGCAGCGCTACCTCTACTCTTACCCACGGCAGAACACGAAATGCAAATGCTGCTCTGGAAATCAAACATTACCTCCCTAACCGAGGGACTCGCCTCCGGCTTGGTGCGAGACAGATGGCCACCACCCGGCCCGGTTTCTTCTTTGCTTTGACAGTTGGACAAGGTTTTGGAGCACAAAACTGGAACGATCATCTGTTCAGAACTAAACAAGCAATACGGGCAAAAAAAGAGAAACTTCAAAAGTAGTTCGCCTCTATGAAGATTTTTGATTCCTAGTTGGTAATGAGTATTAAAGTGCAACTTTTTATAACGCTTTTAGAAAAGCATCTAAAATGCAAGTCCCTTAGTAATTAAATATCGAAACGTAGACACTGACACCACAGATTTGCTCTAGAAGCATTTTAATTTACAAACAGCAACTCCCATTGACTTTATACCATAAAAAAAGCAATTTACAAGCAAGAAACAAATTCATCAGAACAAAATAAAGCAGCACTGAAATATTCATGTCACAAATCTAAAAACAAAGTGAATACAAGAGTAAAATATCATTTGAATAAATATTTTAAAATTCATGCTATAAAATAATCCTTAATGGCAAGTTATTAATTGTTACAGCATCAGCTTAGCTAGCTTCATTTACTTCATATGGTGATGAAGTGTGGAGTTGTGAGGTTACCGGTTTATATTGCAAGATAATGACACCAAGTCAAGTCATTCAAACTGTTCAATTATTTATCATGAAAAACAACCATACAAATAAAAGTTATTTAAAAATACTCTTTTTTCAGTCAGAAACAAACACTGTTAAAATCGTGCAAGAGCTCTACCTCTAATCAGATAGGCAGCCAGGGGCTCGCGATACCAGCCCAAAGGCTGAATTCATACACACGTAAATGGGGGAGACAGCAGTTCACTGCAGCTACCGCAGCAGGAGTCACGTACGTGAACGAGAAGCAAACCTGCTCAGTTACTGATACTCAGCTTCACATCCCCTGAAGAAATACAGGAACACGTGTCCCAGGCTTACTTGTTTGTTTAGCTTTTTTTTTTAAAATGTAAACTTGCGTAACTTAAGTTAATGCTGTCGCAGGGATGTGCAAGTAGTATTAAATCTACAATATTAAATACAACTATTCTGGCACTTGTTAAAATATATGTAAAATGCACACAGATTATAAACTTTGAACATTTTGAATGACTTTACTAAACTTCCAATTCAATCACTGAGTATTATGAAATTTACAATTCATGAAATAAACAGATTCATATAAAGAATTTACATAATTCCCCAAATACTTTCAAATATAAAATTTAATAAATAACCCTGACCAGTCAAAAAGCACCATTCAAGGGTAAAATTCCCTTGGAAAATAGATTAGGTGTTGCATATTTGAGTCCCTTTCAATGGTTTCACGTGAAACCTGTTTAGAAAAATGACAATAAAAGAATCACAGTAAACTAATACAAAAATTCAAATAAGATATATATATATATATTTAAAGGTAAAGCTCATTCAATCTTTTCCCAGCCCTTGATTTTACTCCTGCTGTTCTTCCCATAATTCAGCCTAAACATATTAAGAGGCCTCATTGTTTTGTCTAAAAGTAAACCAAAGGCTTCAGCATAAAACATGAAGTTATGCTTGGGAAGACTGCATTAAGAACTATCGATTTAGGCCTACAGTATATTCTGCTGAACAGTGAATTGACAGTATCCTTTATGCTATTGAAAGGTTTCACACTAAAAAAGCAGAGCCAATCTCGAGGCCTTATTGACCAAACTGAACTCTTAATATACTGTAAGTATTTACACAGCTATTTTCTAAATGTATTTACAAGTTTAAAAGAAATAATATGGAAGATAACTGATTAAGAAAACTAAAATAACTGTTTTAAACCACAAACATTAGCAAAGGTATAAAATCCTTTATTTTCACAGTTTGTCATAATAGGTTAAACATCTAGAGGAAAGGACACTGTCACCGTTTTCACATTTGTCTATAATTAAAAAGGTAGATTAAGAAGAGACTCAATTATGAACCAGCCTATATAATTTCACGATTTATTTTGCTGTCAAATATTTCTTCACATATTTTATTGACTTCTGCATTTATTGTAAATGAAATGTGTAACAGCTCTGTGCTAACTTAAAACTGTACAGACACAAGACACCGTACAGTACTTCCATAATTTGCTTAAAATAACACAGCATACTCTGTTTTGGTGGACTTGTGAAATGAACTTCAATCAGATAATGCTCCGTGTTTCATGACAATGTTAATCCTGGCATACCGTTATGTGACAAGGCACAATTTAATTGCTGCTGCCAGGTTTGAAGTTCGTTTTCTACCAGAGTCGCACACTTGGTCAGTGTAAATGTAATGCTCGATGACGTTTTATGCTCACCTACGTATGCATCCTTTGAAGCACTGCTGAACTTTACAGTACTGTGTTATGGCTTGATAATTATTAACACTGCTAGCAGTGGAAAGGGTAATGGCCTATCACGCGAATAGGAGCGAGTAGAACTTGCAAACTGCTGACTCATGATTCTGTAGAAAAAGCGATCGTTTCCTGCCCCTTAACAGTCCCGTTGCAATGTTTTGAACCTGAACCTGTACAATCAAAGTGATGTTGGTTTTTTGTTTGCTTTTGTCAGAGACAATTTTGGATAAGTCACTCTTTGGTAAACTCAAACCATTTTAACACATTTACAAATACAAAGAACTAGATTTAAATAATGTTAAGATTGTGACACAGAGAAATTCAAGAAATATAAAATTAGTACCCATATCCTGCTATCCTCAACTCATACTTCCACGGAAAAAGTCACACCAAAGGCACCACAGCACAGCTCCAAGATAAAGGGTTAAGAATAACTGTACATTTCTTGGATTTTGCATGTCCCAACCTTAATTTATCAAAACACTTTTTTTTTTTTTTTTTTTTTGCATTTATTTACTTAAAACAAACATTTAGGAAAAAAACAGTATCAGAAACACCAACATGTTTTTCAGTGGGTAAACATATAGACTACCTTCCCTAGACACAGACATATACTTTCCCTTACTGGAAACAAAAGTTCTATTGTTGCTTCAAGGAGAGAAAGGTCTCCCCACCCTCTGCCTCTTTATTTTTGCAATTTTAGGACAAAGAGGCAAATTACATACTCAATTTAACGGAAACTGCTCCAATGGAGCAGGCGGGGTTTACACTGTAAATCTGTATTTAGTGAAATTAATTCTTATTGCAGACTGTCACAACATTAAGAGCTAGTGTATTTAATAAAGCTACTGCTCAAATACGCCCCATCTTCACAGGAGCCAGAAAAAGCTTTACAAGATAGCAAACCTACCTTTTTGCTTTCCCGTAATTTAGGAATGAGCTTTTATTTTCTAAATTTCAGGAGTTAAACAGCATGTTCACAGATGTATTTTCAATGTTTGCTAAACAAACGTAAGGCCCAATTATATAAAACCTGTATTTTAATCAAGCATGTGATTAATTTAATTCTGTTCATCAGGTAGAATTTTACACAGTAGTGTTTGCCAGTTCATGCTTTTGAGGTCTCTTAAGCTATTGTATTTTTTTGTTGTTGTGGTTTCTTTGTTTGGGGTGGGGCTTTTTGTTTGTTTGTTTTTGTTTTGGGTTTTTTGTTGGTTTTCCTTTTTTTTTTTCTTTTGCTTAACTGTTACCATTAGGTTTCACATTTTATATGTTATACTGACCTAAATGAGGAAGTTAGCACCATATTAAACAGAACATTTGGTGAAAAAAAAAGATTTAGAGTATTTTTAAAGTTGTTGGTAGTTCCTTTATGCAGAAAACAACCACTGAAAATAGTAGGGAAGCCATAGCAACTCTGTAATACTCACACATGAAATAACAGACATATTGCTCGAAATTCCCACAGAGTATTTGTTTTTATACAAAAAAAAGTACAAATTCCAAGTGCTGACATATCACTTGGAGCTTTAAGTAGGAAGTCAATGTGCACCTGAAAACAGCTCTCTGTGAAGAGACCTATTAAAACACTGCTTGGAAATACTGTAGTTGAAACTACAACATCTCTCTCAGGTTTGAACAAACCATGAAGAGTGAAGAAGTTAAATTTAATTACCTGGTATGGTTCTACAGTACGAAATGAAGGTAGATTCTGAGGCCAGTAAAAACACATTTAAAACCAAAATGTTACTTTTAGGTTTGCTTTTTTTTTTTTTTTTTTAATATATATAGATATATCTATCTCTATATATATAAAAAGGTCAGCACCACAGGTTGTCCAGCTTGCGTTCTAGACAACTAACAAAACCCCTCAACAATTTAACCATAATTTAATAGATTTATGGCATTTGGTTTACATATGTTATAAAGCAAAGCTATTAAAACAAGGTAGTTCACTTTGCTCACTTTTGCACACAAAGTAATAGTTTAATAAAATGAAAACCAAACAACATTCTTTTAAAACCAAAACCATCCTCCCAAAGTCTGAAGTCCTAGATCCTAAGCAGAGAGGAGACCTAGCAGTTGGAAGTCGTACATAGTATAAACCTTGACATACTTTTTACATTCACCTCAACCAGAATAGGAAAAGTGAAAGCGTTTTATATATATAAAGCAAATTTATATATATAAACAGACTAACTACCAAAACCAGTTAGTAAAAGCAAACAGATTTCATCATGACACACGGAAGGAATCAAAGCTCCAATATTCCCTCTCCCCACTGCTGTGTAACTCATTACCAGCAACAGGATTTAGGAAATAAAATAAGGGAGACTACAGCTTCTTGGTGTATCCCGCAGAGCTGCCAGTCTTACTCTAATATCTTTCTGCACTGGAATTGGTGTCTTGCCAGATCAACCAGTAGGGACACTTTAGCAGACTCTTCCTATCCCTTCCCCAGCACACTGTCTATTATATTTTGAGCATCTTCAAAAGTAAAAACAAAACCAGAAAACCCAGCCTCCTTCAAAACCAAAGAATACTTATGTAGTCTTCTCCAGAGACCATTCCAAACTGATTTCCAGAAGGTCAGGAAAATGAAAAGGCTGTTATACTAATACTGAAGATTACTAAAAGAATAACAGATTTTTAAAAATACATTAGCAATGTGCTTGTTTGTGTTGCACTTAGAATGTAATATTTTAATCAGATGTGTTAGACATTGCATGAATTTCCATACTAGAATCCATAGCTTCAGAAGCTGAAGCATCATTATCTCCTTTCTGTTCCACAAAAGCTTCTGTTCTGTCTGGAGACTCTACCCTGTTTCTTACTTCTGTTACCCCAGGGTGATTTTTTCGCAAATGCTGGTTTAGCGTACCCTGGAAAGGAAAACATTTTCCACAGATCTCACAGCGAAAGGGCTTGTCATCTGTGTGACCACGAATATGATACTCAAGTTGGTCCTTGCGGGTATATTTCTTCCCACAAAACTTGCACACGAAAGGAGTTATTCCCATGTGCAATCGCATGTGTCGATCAAGGCTCCCTTTCTGGTTGAAAGACTTTCCACAGTAAATACAAATTAGCCTCTCGTTGTACGGATACCAATGACCTCTTGTATTTCTTTCCCGTGGACTGTTTTCATATCCTGGGTTACTCACCAAGGATTCACTGTCAGCCCCTTGCACCAAGCCCTGAACATCACTATGCAAGTGACCAGTGGATACCCGTTTTTGGCGTGCACGACCACCTCTGAAACAGCTCAGCATTGACCTTGAAGGACTCGTATTGCTCAGGCTTCCGAAGGTTTCAGACACACCTGTAGCCTGGGATGAGGCATGGGTAAACGAATAAACATGTTGTAAGACAGACCCATAGGAACCAACATTTACTGCCACCACTTGCTCTCCATCCACCATTTCAGTATGATATCCATCATCACCAAGGGAAGAGCTATCAGAGCAGCTTGGCCTGTCAGACTTCTCCATTTTAACTTTCACCTCTGCAATCTGACTTTCCCTTACTATCAGATCTCCTTGCTCATGATCACCTTCAATCTGAATCTCATATTCAGAGATACTCCCACTGCTTCCTCGATCTGAATGCCCTTCTTCTTGCAGACGACTACGTAGGGTTTTGCCTGGAGTAGTTTCCATCCTAAGATCGCTGCCTGCTGTTGACTGTCGCACCTGAGAGCAATAGGGGGGAGATATCTCAATAGGATTGGCAAAGTAGCTGCTGTCTTTAACTCCATTGCGATTTTCTGAATTTTCTTCAGCACCAACAGTGACAGAGTCAACATCACCAACACTAATCTTTGAATGAATACTCTCCAGTATCTGTGTGCATTTATCAATGACGCACTGCATCTGTAGAAAGCTAGCTGCAGTTAGAAAACTAACAACATCCTTCAGCTGTAAGGACATCCTTCCAGTGTAACAAAAAGAAAGCAACTGTTCAAAAACATTGGGATTTTTAATAACCGATATTGATAAGCCACTCATGGTGCTTAATGCTGAATGGTCACGGAAATACGGAGAACTGGCAGCTAAGACAGCTTTATGGGCTCGAAATGGCTGACCCTGAATATGCACAATTATGTCACATAGCTTTCCTTGCAAGCGGAGTTCGTTTAACTGGCTCAGAACAGTGTTGCTGTACTCGGGCACATCAAACTGAATGAAACTGCTGCTGTCCATTTCTACTGATGTAAAGAGTAATCTGAAAGAAAAATGAGAAGATTTACAACTGAGAATGAATACAGAGCTTTCCATTTCAAAAATGAATGCTTGAACATATTGAAGTTAAATCACCTAATTGATCTGTTTAAGGTGTGTTACAATAAAACAGTTGGTATAAATACTTGATATAATACAAAAAAGTAGAGCCTTAATCTACCCATTTCTTGCATTTCTATAATTTGAATTATCCCTCTGCAACATTCACAATGTGATTGCTCATAATACATTAGAGGCTCCCTGGGACAGTCTATGTCCTAGAAGGAACTTCCCAATTTCACTCCCTGGAAAGAACTGCAGAACACCACCCCCACCCTCCCAAAAGAATATTAATTTTATAGCCACTAGGCAAGTTTTAAACTTCAGAACCTTTAGGAGGTCTCCAAGCCAGATACTACGTTGATATTTGCAGGGAACTGCACTGTTAAATTGCCCAAGAACGATTTTTGGAAGATATTTCATCAAGTTTGAAAAACCTGCTAAAGAAAAGCCACAGGCGCATATGTGTGTGTGCATACACACACACAAAAATATTTTAAAAAAACATTCCATATGTCAAATTTATTTCAGAGGACATGAATATACTACACCAGTGACATTTCTGTTTAAACATTTACCTCCTTAGAAAATAATCTCAATAATTATTTTAAAAAAGTAAAAATCAACCTTTCAATATTCACATCACGAAACAATGAAATTCTAGTGAAAGGAAACATTTAAGTGTGGACTCAATTCTAAACTATTTACCCAGTGTGTCAGAGGTTCCCAGATAATAATGAATTTGTGTCAATATGCGAGGCAGCATTTGAAGGAAAAGCGTTTGAGCCACCCATGGACCTTCAATTTTTTAAAATTTCCTTTTGTGATTTTAATTAAAGAAAAAACCAAAACAAACACACACCATGATGTGAACTTTTAAGCTCATCTGACACAGCAGTGATTTCCTAGCTAGCATGATTTGACATTTAAATTCTAACCTAACTCAAAATCCACGGGTAGTCAAACTTGCCTGACACACTGGGAAATGATGTTCCAGGAGGCTTTAGAGAAATGTATACATTTCAAAACAAAATCTAAAGAAAAGCATTTTTTCATAGAGTATTACCATAAAAGCACGCACACACTTGTCCCCTTGAGAGTGTCTATCTGTAGCAGACATCACCTTACATTTCCAAGATTGGGCCCCTAATAAAGTGCCCATGAATCTTCAGACTTTTATTGCTATTCTTTTTCTTATTAATGCAGAAGTCTAAACACATAATATTGCCACCATACCTGCTTTTCCAATTGAACAAACAGATCTCAACATCATCCATTGACTTCTGATGCAGGAAGCATGTCCAATGTATCACAACATACTAGTGGATATTTTTTTTTTATTTATGTCTTATGTTACATGCTGTAATGGGACATATGAACAATTTAAATCAAATTATGAAAATTCAGGCACTCCAAAACAAAATCAACAGGTAGGAATATGATAAAAACCCTACAAGGAAGAACTGGAGCTATATCAGCTGACTGTCACTTAAAACTAACATTCATAATCTTCACAAATGGAACTTCTTTTCAGCAGAGAAACAAGACAGCCAGCTTCCTGACTTGACTAAAATAACGTCTGATTTAGAAAACTGTCAAAAACTCACAGAGCATTCAAAATCAGGTTATCAGAGTTGCTAAACGTGTTCTGTAAGTTACCAATGTGTCATAGATTAAAATGGGTAAACCAGATTTCATTTGAGTTTTTACAGTTGCTATGTAAAAGCAGGGGAAAAGACGTTTTCTATGCTCTTACATCCGATGAGGGAAATAAGGGCTAAATGGTGGTTAACAGAAGTTATATGATCACAGCCATCTATACAAAGATAGCTTTGGCAGGCCAGTTCTTTTATTCAGCGAACAAAGCTACAAAATTACTCAGATCTTGTGAGCTGATGCAAGTCAGACATAGGTCAGAAATCAAAAACTACAACAAACAAATAAAACCCAATCTAACAGTGGAGTAGGTAAACGGCAAGATTAACCTTGTTATTCTGAGCACCCCTGCGTGTTGTGCACTGAAGCACTGTTCAAGTCCCTAGCAGATGCACCCACTCCGTTGGGAAGACAGAAGTCTCAGCAGTAAGGATACGTGTTTGTCAACTTCCCTCTCATTTGACAGGGCAGTGGGCTTCCTTACAAACCCAACATAGGTCACTACCTTTAATTTGTGGGGCTTATGAGCTATGCACAGATGCAACATCAGGACATTTCCGATTAAGCTGCTCTTTGCTAAGTGGGGGAAGAGCTCATGTTGACCTGAAGAGACATGAATTGACAAGTTGCCTAGCTTGAGGACTGCGTACAAACTACAAGACCAGTCCCCAGCAGCAATAATTTGCCATTCTTGCATCTCTTCGGATCCTTGAGCTAAGGAACGAGATCTTAGTCAAGCCTCACTCAAATCCCACCAGACATTACTCCTATTTTTGTGTTTAGAACATACAGAAAATTTGTCATATATAGAAAGTGGCCTTCCTCTTTGCCCCATACTACCCTAAGGGCTCTTACTCAGCAAAATGGAGAACAATTTAGACCTAGACAAAATATTAAAATACACACTGTCACCACTAGCACTAGTCCAGACAGAAGGAATGAATTAAGGATAAGCACCTGAGTAGAAAGAAGATGGAGATTTTATGCCTTACCATAGTGAAAAAAAAATAAAAATGTTCTTTTGATCATGGCATCTTAGCATCTCTAGATGAATTCACACTCCCTAGGACATGGCCACACATTGAAAATGGACCGTGAACACATACCATGAGAACTAGGAAAAGAGGGACACCAAGAAGGAAGGGATCCTCAGTGATCCTTCCACATCACAACTCTGTTAGAACATCTAATTATCTCCATAGGCATATACATATATCTATATCTATAAGCAATTCTACATCCTTGTCCTCAGAGTTCTTTAATCTTTCTTTTGGGATACAAAGAAGCTAATTCTCCTTAAAATGTTAGGAGTAAACAGTACAAATCCTGGTAGTGAGTGGAGTGGATGGTGGAGTTAAAGGTCTGTAAGTCTGGCTGTCAGTGTAGCAGATAAGCAGTGAAAAGCAGAAATAGGGATCAAGGGAATATACAGTATTGCTTTGAAAGCAAACAAACAGATCAAGTACACAAAACACAGTCCGAAAAGCAGTAGACAATGAGTTTCTATACCCATCTGCTCTTCAAAAAGAAAGTGAACAAGCTACAGCACACACTTGTTGTGACTACTTTTCCACCTTAGTTTCTTCCTTTGAAGACACATGCTTCCTGTGATCTTGAAAATATCTGTGGAAAGCTGGGGTTAAATAACAAGAATTTTGAACAGCAGCAGCACTTGACAGAAGGAAACCCTTCTTTCGCTTTCAGCCAAACTCTGAAATCTCCAGTTGAAGAGGTCCTGGAACTGACGAGGTTGCCAATAAACACCACATTCAGGAGTAGGCAGGACTGTAGCAGGAACAGCACTGTGACTGAAGTAATTTTGCTGGGGTTAGTACCAGTGCACCCCGGCTTTCTTCCATCGATTTGGGAAAGCAAGACCCGAGGAAAAATCTGGGCCTTACACACATCAGGAAAGCAGGCACCACTAGCAATGCTTTATTGATAAATCATGGTTAGAAGAAGAACGATCTTATTTATTCACATAAATCCCCAATGTCACTATCTAGAAAATAAAAGTAATCTTTAGATTATATTCCCATACACAAGAAAGTTTTATTTTATTTGTATACAGAATGAAGTTAGCAGTTCCATAATCAAATTCCAGTAGCGTTAACCAAAATATTGCTCAGCAGGGTACCGTACCATAACAATACTCAATTATTCATCAATGCTGGCAGGCCAGTAGCTCTCTCAAGACAATATGATTTATGGTTGAAGTATTCTTGAAACAAGTCCTGGAAGATCACTACAGTTTGAAAAGGTTGATAAGAACCCCCCAATTTTTTAACAGCTTCCTCCAAGTTGAAATGCCTCCCTAACCTCTTCTCTTGTGGCGTGAGGCAAGTAGCATTAAACTGAAGCAGAAAGGTACTCTAAAATGCAAGTTAACTTTGAATGCATCCACTGTATGCTCTAAAGAAAAAAATTATCTCTACAGTTAACCAGACAGTCATAAGGAAGCTTTGCTTCCCAAAGCAATTAGAATGTAACTACTTTAATTCACATAATAATTCTTTATAGAATTAGGAGAGGTGAAGAAAAAAAATTAATGAGTAGTCAGAAGTCATGTCCAGTACCTTCCATGATACTTCAGCACACACAGAGGTAATCTGTGTTCTTTAGGTCCAAACCCACTCTATAGTAGTTCAGAATTAAGACAGTTTTACTTGTATTATACAAACTCAAGCATTTGGGGGGTAGTGAGAACTAAGACAACTCATAGCAATGCTAGGTACTCTCATTGTTAAAAAGTAATGCATTTTGTCTTGCTTTAGCTTCCACCCCTGCCTGTGGGATAGTGTCATGTCAGGTTAAAGTCCTGAAGAATTTAAGTCCACCTCTGGGCACCTGTCTACGAACAGGTCTTCTCTTAACCTTCCTGCATAAGTAGATCAAAGCGTTTAAAGGTTTTCATAGACACTATGCATCCAAGAAATTGGCTGAAGCCTCTCTAGTTTTAAAGCACAGGCCAGAACTGGACACTAAGTTCACTGAGTCTTAGCAGTGCTCTGTGTTGAGCCTCCTGTCTATTTCTGTAGGAGATGATCCAGTCACACTCAAAAGAATCGTATCAATTCTCTTTGCATCTGCATTACATTTATTCATCAGGGTCTTATACAGCAAACGTAGGCCATAGCATGAATTTACTAGCAGTGGATCGCTGCCCTGTCTTCAAACAAAAGTGTTCATTGAAGTAACCTGTGAACATGAGAGTGATATGCATTTAACATTTCTCATTAGATTTCAAAAGAAACTTACTTTAAAAATTATGTTCTATGAAAGCTCTTATTTTACTTAAACAAACAAGAATAGACGGTGACAAAACACATTTGGTATTTAATTTTACTGACATCATACAGTAGCAGCAGGGAAGCATCATATAACTACAACACGAAGCTGTGTGTCTGCCAACGTCGTATTAGTTTCTGCTTCTAAGTCTGCACCTGTTTAATTTCATTCACTCACTGATGTACGATTCGTCGTTCTCATAGACAGGTGAATGATACAAATTATGCTCATTTTAACTCACACAAAGGTGTGAGAAAAGATCCCTTGCATTTTCTTTAGTTAGCTCAGCAACATGGGTTCCTTGGGAAAAAACACACATTACAAATCATTACTGTTGTAGCATGTGTCTGAAAACAGAAATACATAGAAAAGTTAGGAGGATCATAATGAAAATTAAGACTAAACCAAAAAAAGTGCTCCATGACACCAAGAACGGATACTCCATACATTACCCCTCAGGATACAGAGAGAAAGCAAGAAAAAAACCCAAGTATTTGTATAAATCAGTGCACAGCTCCCTTGCATTTGCTAGGATTTGGTATTTACTACACCATCTGTGAGAATTTAACACATAATTGCAAAAACGTATCATCATTCAGGAGAATTTTAACCTAGGAACGTAACCCTATAAGCTGTGATCATGGAAGTTTTAGGGCAAAAATCCTCACCACTCTCACTCCTTTCAGTTTGCATTTGCCTTAGTCCTCAGATTACAGCAGCCACAATAATTAACGCTAGCTGTACCGAAGGAAAACTGCTATCAGATAAGTCACAGTCTAGAGGCATTTCTAAGACAGTCCTCTTTAAATAGTCTTTGAAAACAAGGAAGAAACTGATCATATAATCTTCCACCAGCTTATACCTCTCATAACAGTAATGTATTATATTCTCTTTTAAAAGCCAACATATAGTGCCCTTGGAGAGCCTTATGTAGCATGACACACTGCACTGCTGCTTCCCTGAAAATCTGCCCCCCGAAGTATGGTAAACTTCCCTACAACCAGAAAACAGATTTTAATATCACAGTCATTAAAAAAAAAACAAACCAAAAAACAACAAACCAAAAGAAGAAAAAAAGCTACTCTCCCAACAATTGAGATAATTTTGTGCAGAACTACAACACGCTTATTATAATATAAGCAGTACTATGTAAATATGTAGCATTGTTTTTTGCTTCAATTCTTCCTAAATTCGAGCAGCCATTTTCTTAAGAACTCTCCACCCTTTAAAGATCATGATTTTGTATTTATCTCAGGTGAGATAATCAGGTACTACTGTTTTTTACAGAATTAAAAATCAATGGCATGAAAGGGTTTTCCAGAAACACACACAATAAATAATAAAAATAGAGCCTTGTGTATTTCCAGCTCACCCATGCAGTCTATTTTGTGGTCTATACAACACACTGACAGAGACATCTTCCTGGTGACAGAAAATATACCTAACGACACACTTCTCCATGTAATTTATGCACTAAAATCATAGGCATACAGATACATATATATTTATAAATTTAAAACAACTCCTTTAAACCAGAGAAAGGATGACTGGGGGAATGTTTCCACTTGATACTTAAGGAAACAGTTGGAGGGATATATAAAATAAGTCTTTGTGTACTAACTAGATTTTTCTAAACTTTGCACTACATAGAACTAACATTTAAAAGCTCTTTAACATAACATTTATCACACAAATCATAGCACTACAGTAAGCAAAAAATTGTTGAAAACTTTAGTCTTTCTGAATTTGGTCTCCTACATGTTATCTTGTAGCAGTAATTCACAAGCACGTGACTGTTAACTAAACCCAAAGAAATTATTGACACAAAGCAACAGGCTTTAAGATTGGTCAAGCAAATACTTGCAAATTTACCATCACATAAAGTGATAGTTTCATGCATTTTCTTTCAAAGCTTCCCTTGAATGGAACACTAAGCAAGTATGGATTTGCTGCTCAAGTATTTGTCATGTCAAACAAGATAATTTCCTAAATCACTCTTATTTATACACTTCTTTTGTGAATTCTTGTTTCCAGAGAATCACAAAGCTGAATTCTAGCAGCATCATTATCCATAGAAGAATAAACCAAGCAACAATCTTTGCTTAGGTTGATTTGTATTCTTTGTTTTTAAACTCACTCAAATGTATTTAAACTTAGACACGCTGGAGATACAACTAGAGAGATTGCTGCATATAAACGTGAAACGTTGATATCTCAGAATAAATAAGTGACTGTCATGGACTCAGATGGAAGTTTAACAAAGAGTTGATATACAGATCCTAAGAGACGCTACAGCACAACAGAAAATTCTGTTAATATTTCTGTTGCAGCATGAAATTTCATTTTGTTTGCAGCTTCTCCAAAAGGATAAAATGCGCTATATTTATGGCATCTTTTATACCTACAGTGACCTCAAAACCCTTTCCAGCTCAGTTCAACACACCATTCTGTTAGATTTGCCTCTAACAAGTAAATAAAACTGCCAGTATGATTAAAAACAGCACAAGCCTATGTTTGCATATAAACTCCCTGCCCATCCTTTTGTTGAGATCAGTACCATTTTTCGACAGTCTACAGTATAGACAATACATCCCTGATTCCAAAGCCACCCAAAAAATCCCTAAATGAGAACTAAGCTACCTTTCTAGCAGTCTAATAACAGAGTAATGCAAAAGTTATGGAAACAACTACATGTCTCAAAAATAAATGGTTATGTAAGCAATTAGTTCCTTTCTTAACAAAACAGTATTTCAAATCCTCATTCCTCCAAAGGTTAACCATTCACAAATCACTCTATGGGTTTAACTCACAAGGTGTGTTAAGTTTTGGGAAAGTTTGAACTACGCTAAAAACCCCACTCATTGGAATCAAAGGAAATACAGACAGTTTGGCCAAAACTTGAGATAGTGAATCATCTGTAGTAAAGCATAAAATAAAAGGTGCATATTGCTTATTATTCATTGGAAAACAGCTTTGAAAATGAGTCTGCTTCACTTCTATCTTAGACTGATGTACAGAATCTGTTATTGTAGTGGAGACTACACAACAATTTAAAACTTCATTACATTACCTCATAAAAACGCAGGAACCCCCCAGTTTTCCCAGAAAGTGAAGCCAGTTAGTACAGGCTGAAGCGTAGTTTCTAGAAAACTTGGTTCTTGCACACTTTCATCAGTAGATATCAGAACACTACAGTGAAAGTCAGTGTCATTATTCCTCCTCTGCAGACAGAGAGGCAACCCTCTACTCAAAGTACTAAATATCCACAGTGAAATCGAGAGTAAAACTCTCGTCTGTCAGGCAAGCACTGCTATAGTGTCGCAGAACACAATCCCATTGTTTGCATGGGTGAGCAATACATTAAACTCCTACACTTTTTGCAGAAAATTTTTTACTAATTCAGACTTTTGTCTAACAAAAACTGAAAAGGATTTATTTTTACCTCACCAACGTTCACAACATGATGAATAGAAAACCACTTGAAGGATTAGATGATTTTAATATCAAAATTAAAACCAATTAATTTTAATTTATATGTATGTATATATATACACACACGCTAATATCAGTAACATGACAAACCTATTCTCAATGCTTAGTATGGTGCAGCAGGGAAATTATTTGAACTGCGTATTTAGCATTTCATAGAAAAAAACCCAGAGGCCTCTGTTTTGAGCAAATAGCCAAAGAAAGCAGTCGTGAAACTGAAGTCCAAGGGCCACCTTTGTCCCTTATTCTCAAATTGTCTTCCTCACAATTGCTTGCCTGTATGGAAGCGATTAAAAGAGTAAAAATAAAACAACTATCCATGCATAAACAAAGTTTCACCCAACAATTAGAAACCTGAATACAAATAATCTCTAAATTTTGGCTCTAGAAGTCCAGTTACTACAAAAGCAGTTACACGTATGTATCTATTTCTGAATACAGAAAAAAAAAGCTACTAGAAGGCAAACTGGAGATAGCCAAAATCAGCAAAAGTATTATGTCAGATAAATAAAACAAAGGGGCACATTTATGTTACATACAGTTTAAATCAGCAAGATCTTACAAGTAATGATCACAAACTTTTAGTTTGTGCAAAAATTTCATAATATACCCTGTATATAATCCTAAATAGTTACTGTCCACATTTTCTGAGTATCTGACAACTTTGAGATGCAGGCTTTGAGAAGCCGCTGTCAGTATAAACAAACCCCAACTGATAGCATGAGACCTGCAATACACCCAAGCTTTGAGAAGCGGGGAGGGAAAAGAGGGGGAGAGGGCTTTTGTACCTTCTGCTACGACCATAATAAATGATTTGCTTGGTTAGTATTATGCATTTTAATCCATCTACCTTTTTTTTTTTTTTTTTGAAACTTTAGTCACTCTTCATCAAACCATAACTTTTTGGCTCCAATGTTTCTTCTAGGCAATGAAGTAGCTATATTCTCTAGATATCAGCGGCATTTTTTGCAGTAAAGTAACTCTGAAGAACACATTTTCATAGCATTTTCCCAATTCATTACTTCTGGTAGACCGAATGTTTTGTAGCTCTCATTGAACTGGCAATGAAGCACAGGCACGTCCCGATTCCAGATGTCGAGAATTCTGTGACATGCAACAACTGTAGTGCAGCTAATTACACCACCTTTTCTTTCTGGTAACCAGGCTCTCCCATATCAACGTTTCGGAGGCTGTTCAGGCTTGTTCCAAATTCACTCTCAACTTTGGTTTGTTATAGAATAAATCCAATTCTGTATGCTATGCACACCTGCAGGGATTTTCAAGGGGCTTCTCAGTTACAGAGACTGAGGCTTGACTATAACTTCCAGCTCCTCTAACGGCACAGCAGCTGCAGCGTCCGCGAACTTCTGCAACGGCGGCACCACGGGCACCGGTCTCCGCCCGCTCCAGCCCGCCGTGCCGGGCATTTTGTGCCGCCTCAGGGTTGAGAGCGGACCCTGGCACACCCACGCCCGCCCTCCCCACCGGCGAGCCAAAACTGCACCAGAGACACGGACTCGGGTCGCGCGGCGACAGCCCCTGGCGAGACGAGGCCGGAGCGGAGCGAGCCCGGCTGCCGGGGCCGGCGGCGG
>VUYV01000195.1:1580961-1592325 GCA_008711295.1 Anarhynchus alexandrinus | reverse complement strand
CCGCCCCGCCCCGGCGGCCGATCCCGGGGCCCGCGGCGCGGACGGGGAAGGCGGCCGACTCCCGTGCAGCGCGGCTGCCCGGCGGAGACACGGGACAGCGGTGCCGGTGCGCGCACGGGCAGATCCGTTCCAGGAACTCGCACCGCGTTTCGCTTCGCACCGTCACACGCGCCCAGAGGTACCGGCGGCGGTCCGCCCCGAGAGCCGGGGCCGGTCCCGCGGGTTCCGACCCACCCGAGCTCCGGGAGAGGGGCCCCGGCGCCGCGGCGAGCCCCCGCCCTCAGCGAGCGGCGGGCGAGGCCTTCCCCCGCCGTACGCGGTCCGTGCGACCGACGCGAACGGTTGGCTCGAGGGTGTCCCGCGCGCTCGCAGCGATGCGCCGCTTCACCGGAGCGCTGTCCGCGGCTGCAGCGGGACGTCCCCACCGCCCGGCCCCGGGCAGCGCGCTTCGTCTGCCGGAGGTGTCCCTCTCCCGATAGAGCGTCTGGAAGACAGTCGTCGGAAGTCGGGCGTCGAACGGTAATCGGGTAAAGCCGCAGCCCGGGGAGCGTCCGAGGCAGGGCATCAATAGCAAAGTTAAATAACAGACACACAGATGGTATTCGCTCACTCATATAAAAGAAAATCAAACGACTAATTCTAAACAGAATACTTTGGGCTTGTTCTTATGTGCATTCAGTAAGTGTAACCAACAGCAATAGGAAATGAATTTGCTCGTACCGTATTCCATTTAAAGTTGCTGAAGACGGAGGAGTGTGGTACACAAATACTGATTCCTCCAGGAATTAGCTGAATATGCTTTAAGTGAGAGTGAGCTCATTTTTTGTTTGGATAGCAAGCATGAAGCTGCTGAGTAAGACACATCAGCTACGACAGCCCCGTAAGGGCTGAATAGATGGAGATGGAGGCTGGACAAGTAAATTGTTCAGTAAGAGTACCTAAATTTATTCAGGGAGAGGAGGAATCCTCACAGGAAGATAATGGAAACTTAATCTTGAATACTTTTTTATAGTGTAAAATTTCTTTCAGACTTGGACAAGATTCTACACGTTATCTGTACCTATTTCAAATTTACTTGTAGGCTTTTTGGACATGCAATTGCTGCTACTATAAAGTGGGTGTTCTGGAATATTCCTATCAGCTTGTACATTCTGTATTGTAACTTTTAGAGATCACCAGTCTGCAAAAAAAACCCCAAACAGTTATAATAAAACCTGTTTGATAAATTTGGAGTTACATGGGAACTAATTACCTAAGCACCTAAGAAATGGGCCCAATTCCACAAATTCCTCAGCTTATTGTGTTATAAAAATCAGCTAAGTGTTTTCTTAGGCTAGGTTGGCATGTTCTCAATATTGCAAGAAGACACATTACTAGATACACTTTTTCTTTATATATTTAATAAAGTTATATATCAACAACTTTTGGATTTGTACTTTTGTTTGAGCACTTATTGTTTTGGCAAAAGTGAAATATTAAATACTAGTACTAGACATGCATTCCTTTCATTCAAGCTTAAGAAAACATTTACAAAGTTGACAGATAACATTTATTAAAACATGTTATACAAAAAAAGGGGCATGGGACTCTTCTATAAGAAGAAAATATTGAACAGTAACATTAAATTAAAACCATGCTGTACAATTAGGACAGCAATATTTATAGACAAAACTATCCAACCTCTGCAATACAGGCATAACAGCTCACAAAATATCAAGATATGCAAATTTACTATTATAAATGACTTGTTTAGAATAAAAACTTATAGCTCATTAAGGAAGATTCACTTGACTTGCATAAACAGTTACATTTCCGGAAGAAATATGGAATCCCATGATTAATTAAAAAAAAGGAGCAGCAATCGACAGACACAGGCTTCAAGCAAAAATCGGAACTTACAATTTAATCACATTAGAAATATACTATTTTGTTCTCCAGCATCTCCCCCTAGGGCACTGACAGTTCACAGCTTATAGCTACAGAAGCCTAGCTATCCAATGAAGCATTTAAATGACAAAAATCCAACTTTCCTTTGTTGTTTTAAGAAAGGTTCTAATTCTGTTAAAGCAAAATACTCAATATACTGCTGTAGGCTCTCATAGTTCAGAGACAGGTCGCCTTTCTGGCACCAACGCAAAAGTTGAGATTACAAGATCTGACACGCCTCCATTCTTTCAGGCTCAATGCTACAGGGACATCAGGTATTCCTTTTATAATGAGAAACCAAATACATCAGCCTTTGATCATCTGCCTTGCTTTTGGTACGGGACAAAGTTTCTCAACCTCAGATGAAAAAAAGCTAAGACCAAAAATTGTACTGACAGTACCTTCTAGAGTCTACCTGCTCACCCATAAAACAAAAAAGGTAATGTTTAAAAAACAAACCAAAACAAAAAACCGCAACAGTGGTGTGTGAAATAGGAACCTCCTTTCTCAAAGGGGTCAGATATACACCTAAGATCTTAACGCTGCTAATAGTAGAATTTTTCAGAATGTCAGTTACACAGATTCCATGGTAATCAACATCTTAGTTACAAAATGGAATGAAAAGGAACTTAGCTGTAGTATCATTAAGTGTTCTTACCACCGATAGGACAATGAATGGCTTCACAGTAGCAGGAAATTCAGAAAGGCTCCTGTGTGTACAATGATTCTGGTTTTCAGAAGACATTCACTTTACTACAGCCAACAGTGAGCAATATAAAAACACACAAATGTTTCTAAGCCATATCATTAAAGGTGAAGAAGCTTAAGGGAAGATTAATGAAATTTATCATATACATATGCATTCCTATTTTTTTTTTAATACATATATGGATTGCTTCCCTCCACCCCACAAACATGAAATAACTTCCTGTATCTTGAACAAGACCACTCCATTAGCAAAGATTAAAAGCCTGACAGAAGCTGCATCTGCATATCTTGGTTTACTATGTACAACTGTATTGGCCATAAATTGCAGGGTTTCAGTAGCAGGGGGCTGCAAGGGTGACATGCGGCAAGAGGTTGCCAACTGCCCTGTGCTAGCCAAAACAGGCTCTAGTCTGCACTGAAACTGATGTAAATGATCCATTGCGTGCCAAAACTTCAGCCAGAAGTGTGCACAGTGCCTCTGCTTAAACATATTTAAGAAAGAGTGGCAGCTGCTAGCAAGAGGTGTAGGGGGACACATAAGAAGATACTCCTGGGGAAGAAATGCATGCAGAGAAACTGCAGAGCTGCTCTTGGGAAAACACATGGAGAAGACACTGAGGACATGTATAGAGACATACTCACAGAGGAACACACTCCATGCGTGAGGAGATTCACTTTGGAGGGCACTTTGGCCCAAAGGCAAGCCATGCCAGAGCAGGTACTCCTCTGAAGTAACCAAGGCCCGTACAAGACCCAAGCTGGAACAGGCACATCTCTGAAAGGGACTATGGCCCTGTGTCACCATGAACAGTGACACTGACCAGCCCAGAGCAGCAGAGGACACCCACCCAAATGACAAGGGTCAGACAAGCCAGTATGCATATGAGCCCAACCTCCTATGTGATCTGTCACCTCACACATGCAACTCCCAGTGAAAACAAGGGAAACTGACTAGAACGGCAGGGAGGAGAGGTGTTAGATTTAAGTTGAGCCTGAGGAAAGGGGAGTCAAGATGTTTCGTTAAGTGTTTAAGTAATTTTTTGTTATCTTTTCTCCCCAATACCTGAATCAGTGATTAGAACTTTGTCAAAGGGCAATAAATTAAATTCAGGAAAAACATCACAAGCCAACTGTTTTCCCTGTGATAAGCAAAAGTAAGGATTTTAGACATGTATCGCAAGCTTCCCTTAAATCAACCCTCTCAACTAGATCTCATAACAATCATGTAAGTATTTTCCTGCAATCAGTTGGTTTCATGTAAATTAACATCAGAAAGCCAAGTGCTACAAAATTAGTGAAGCAACGTTTGTTGGATTTTCAAGACCATGTCATACTATGGGATAAAACAGTAACAGGCAAATACTAAAAAGTTACTATTCATGCTAAGTCATTAAAAAAGGACATGGTTCTATAATTTGATCTACAGGACCTGCTATAAAACCTTTAAAGTGTCTCTCGCAGTATTTTTTTTTTTTTAAAGCTTTATTTCAAAGTACTCTAACTGCAAATAGGAGTAATGTTTAACTTTGAAGTGTCCCATATAAAAGTCATTCCAAGCTGGTAAAAGAAATGGTTTTGCTGGCAGCTCTGTAGGATGGTCTGGGTTAAACAGAAATAATGTTTTGCTTTTTTCAGCCTGGTGTTTCTGACCAGCCTTTTTTATGGTTAAATGGGAAGAGGTACCCTTAACCTTTTCATGCAACACTGAAGTGACAATTTGAAAGGGGTTGAGAACTAATGTAATATACAAGATCATTCTTGAAATGAGTATGAGAATACCTTCCCCCAAATGTGATGATGGTACTTGCAGAAATGACACCCTGTATGCAGTAAGGCCTTGGAGAATGGAAAAATAGGGCCACTGAGTGCAAGAACCCTTTCCTCTACACTCGTGTAAACAGGCAAGCATTATAATATTATTATTTTTTTTAATATTAAAAAAGACAGTGTTAGCAGTATGGAAACAAACCATAAAGGGAATATAATTTCTAAGTTTAAAAAACATACTTATAAAGTTTTATGGTTTTTTTTTTTTAAATACAAAGTGCTTCTATACATTAAGCAGGTTACAGTGTTAGTGAGCAAATCCCTGTTTAGTTACCTTGATTACAAGGGTTATATATGGCCACCATGGTATATTGTAGAGTTCAATTAAGTGCTAAGAATAGGAACTCTGTGGTGCTGACCATTCGTGCCCATTGCCAGCAATGGGTTCATCATATTTGGGAATATCTGTTTTAACAAAATTCCATATGAAAAATATCTGAAGCATCAGAAGATTAAGAATTAAGAGCCTCTTAAAAAAATTAAAGTTTGTAAGTAGAATGCCAGAAAAGAAGTTACAGTAATTACAGCCCACTGAGTAGTAAACCCCCAGCTTGTACCAGACATTCACGTTCAAGATACAGTTTGGTTGTATCTTAAGACAATTTGTAACTGGGAGTTCAAAAAAAGCATCTAAATAGTAATTATCTTTGTGTGGTTTTGCTTCACCATACAGGGTCATCTGTTTAAGTATGTTATCCTGCATATTGCAGTATCTAGTACATAAACTGGGGCCAGACAGGCTTAGGCCTTCGATGCTGGTTAACTTTTTCCCCCATGTTACCAGCACTGTACTTGGACACCACCTCTTTCTATTATAGTCTATGTATGCTCTAAAGGCTCCTTTCATTTTATGTTTTAGTAAACTACGAAGAAGGGTTAATTGCTTTTGCATAGGGCTGCATTAAGCTTTCAACCCCAAAATCCTGTTGCCACCTTTACAATTGATGCATTCACTCTACCTGCAGAGCTGGCAGCATCTCTCAGAACTACAAACACTCCTCCATCTATCTCCAAGAATGAGAGCCCAGGATATAGATCCTCATCCTAATGAGGCAGAAGTGCCACTTTCCCAGCAAAAATCCAGACTTCAGACATGAGTATGGTACCATGTTCTGCAGTACCATTAATAGATCCAAATACCATACTTCTTTTTTCCACAAGCAACTTAATTTGAAGAGGTAAACAACTCTGGCTGCTTGTGGTCACATGTAACCAGTCACAGTAGTTCAGTACCAAGAATCTGTATTATAGTTCTTACTATTCAAAGAATAAAGAACTAAAAGTATAAATACCTACCAATGACTAAATCACTTTCCTAAAGCAGGTTTCTAAAACTAGAAAGAAGTTCTCAAAGAAGTTTTTGTACCAATAAAAAGCCAATTCGTGAATCCAGAGTTTGGTACTTGCTACTGTATTAAGCCACAAAAATCTGAACAGAAAACTACAGTTTAAGTGTTTGATTATTTTGGATTAGTTTCAAATGTTACATCTTACTTTTTCTTTTTTTTTTTTTTTTAAACAAGAGATACTTATTACACACTCTTCTAGAAGCTCTCACGATGTGGCAAGCAAAATCAAGTCAAGCCAAGAGTCATACAGTATTAGACCCTAGAGGAGCAAAGACAAATTATACTTAAAATTATACAGATTGAAATTTATATAGTGCTCAACTATATTTAAGTGCTTTACAGATTCGAAATAGAAATCGGCACAAAGTTAGACAACATTTGTTTTACTGAAGATGGATAAAAAATGGAAGACAGATAAAGGAAAGCCAAACCATCTTTAACACAGCCTTTCATTAAGCAATACAACAAAGGCTATTTAATGATGTAGACTATCTAATGATGCACGTTAAATATGTTGGCAGTCTCCAGTTTGAGGTGGAATCCTATTTTTTTTTTTTCATTAAAATGTGAATTATATAACCTGGTTTGATCACCCTAGTTCTCTTTTTCATTAAATAGGGCTACTTGGAATACCTGCTTCGTGTAAGTATTTGCAGGATTTGGGTCAATTTAGAGCTGGGTTTTACTGTGAATTTAGAATACTTAGAAATAACAACAGGGCTTCTAAATACTGCTGTGATTACAATCAATGTCACAAAGACCTTACAGACCTCATTTTGCAAGCACCTTTCAGATTAACCATTTGCACTTCACACATCGAACACCTGGAGTAATACTGTGGAAAATGAAATAAAAGTTTGGTCTGCTTACACCAGCATAATGATTAAAACTTGATTTTTTGAGAATTTACAATAGCAAGTACCAGACATTATTTGCATAATTAGTTTATTTTGCTTACTCTACTAAACAAATGTAAGCACTAATGTCTTAGTTCATCTCAGTAGTACTCTGCTCTGTTTTAGAAGCTTGATATGACTTGGTACAAGAGGTCACATGCCGATGAAAACTGTCCCGCCACATAAATCTTTTCCCACAGATGTTACACTCATATGGTTTTATGCCTGTGTGAATTTTCATATGGCCTACAAGATGGTGTTTCATTTTGAATTTCTTACCACAGACACCACAGCCATAAGGTCGAAGACCAAGGTGCATACTCATATGCCGATCTCTCTGACTTTTGTGCGTAAAGCTTTTACCACACTGACAAGGATACAGCTTATCAGCATGCGAGAATCCAGTGAGGGACGTTTCTTCTTTAATTCCCGTAGCCATTTCAATGCCTTCACCATAGCCTGCTGCTATCATAAGATCCTGCCTGTGAGCACTTAAATTTCCATCTGCCCTTTCACCAGAAAATTCTTCCATAGAAGAGCCATAGAAGTCAACTTGTTCATCATAATTACTTTCATCTGCCTGTTCATCAAATTCTGCTTCCATCTTTTTGTCACCTATATGAAAGTCTTCAACACCTGAAGACTGGATTGGATGATCTGCCTGAATGGCATTCATGGATTCAGAAACTTGGTGTTCATCATAGGGATTATCAACACCTTCACAGTCTTGTTCAAATCTTTCTGGTTTCACATGGATCCACCGCTTGTGAGACATGATGCTGGGTTTGCTGTACATAGGTCTAGTATACTGATACTCTGCACTATCACTAGTTCCTTCTTCACCATCCTGACTTGTCATTCCAGTGCTAAGTCTATCGTGTTCTGTTGAAGAATTACTGGGAAGGTACTCGTGTTCTGTCAGTTGACATGACAGTTCATCTTTAGAGCTCTCTTCTTCATTTTCGCCATCCCTTAGTTCCTGTACTTTGTGGAATTCCGTCTGTCCTCCAGAGCCAAGTTCAAAGTTTTCAACAAGGCCATTGTAACTACTACTGCTCGGGGACTGATGATCACTGCCGTGGTTCATTTTCTGACAGAGAACTGTCGGGTTCCCCTCTAGCACTTCAGTGCATTTATCCACCACATGCCACATCTGAAGGAAACTTGCTGCTGTCAAATAACTAACAATTTCTGGAGCAGGCATTACCAGCCGGCCTGTATAGGTAGACAGAAGAATGTTTTCAAATACTCTGGGATTCATCACATCAGGCAGGACTATTCGCCTGCTGTTTTTTAGGAGAACCTGATCACAGAAGTAAGGTGAACTAGCTGCAAGAACAGCTTTATGGGCTCTGAAGAGGTGGCCCTGAACTACAATGGACACATCACATAATTGTCCTTGCTGGCGTTGCTGGTTTAACTTCTGCAAAATGGTGCTAGAAAAATCTGGAAATTCCACTCGAAAAGAGCTTGACCCAGACTCCATTTCATTACAAATTTAGTGTTGTGCTGCAAGAAAAAAAAAATAATCAGAACATCTGCTTAGTAAAGTATTGATCTTTCCATTTCCTTGTACAATTTCTATATTTTCTTTAACAAGTAACACTTGAGCAGACTCATATGGAACTCGACCCAACATTTTTTGGAACCTATGTCACTGCTGCACTTCTATTTCTCCTACCCCACCTCATTTCTCTCTTTTCTGAAAGTTGTACTGAGGCTACAAATGGCTGTGCCAGCACATTTTGTTGTGTTTCTTCTATCCAAGAGGACTCATCAACTATCGCAGGAGCTACAAACAGCATGTTACCCAGTTGAGATAGATTAAGCATTTCAAGCATGAGTTTAGGATAGCAAAAACAGATATTTGATGAAATTATAGCACTAGAGTTCTCACTCCAGGATGTCCCAGAGTTTATAACAGCATATGAAAGATTCTGTGTTTCAACTGCCAACAAAATCATCTCATCGATCCCCCAGTAAATACTGACTGTACTCTTACGAAATATTCCACTTTAAATGAAGTTTTCAAAAGCCAACATATTGATTCATACAATGACAAAGGCAGCACAGATAGAACCCTAGTGAGAATGAGGCTTATGACTCTTGTAGTGATATTTCCCCATCGGTCTATTAATTGAGAAGCAGAATAGCAACATCTTGTAAAGCTGCAGGACTAAAATCCCATCTTTTAATTCTGAGCTTATTCAGATGTTATTGTAACATTCCTTACTTTAAGGAAAACCTTACAGAATTCAAAATGTTAATCAGGAAAGTCATACCTCTGCTGTACAGAATTTTTTCTTCATACACCTTGTATATTTGTAACAATGCAACAATTATAGGCTAGAAGCTCAGTTAAGAGCTCACAGATTTTAATATTTGTATTCCCACGATTTAGAAGTCTTATTCCAAAGTTAAGTCTTATAAGCAGTAATACAGTTCTTTAAAATGTCTACTTTAAATTTTAAATTGAATGAGATAAATTTGCACGTTATTATGATTACAAATAATGACAGAAATTTAAATGCAACTACAAAAGACCAACATTATCTGCCTGAATCAGTTAAAGTTGTGCAACTTTTCAATTTGATAATGCGTAAATTGAATACAAAGGAATTCCAGAACCGCCATGGAGTAGCAAGCAGTTTTCTTCTGTCAAGTTCTGTTTTTCATAAGTGGGAAAGTGCCACAGTTTTAACAGATGGGGTTGCACACCTGAGAGAGAATACTTGGTAAATTAGCAGACAGTGTATTCATACAGAATTTAAAGCACTTTGTTAACAGGGTGCAAAATCAGAATTTGCATTACAAACAATTGGAGGACTCTAAAGTTAAGGTACTTCTATGGAAATATGGAATTGAGAAAAATATAATTATGAATCCTTGCTACAGAGAGCCTGTACAATAACAACAGTACTTTCCATACAGTTACATAACCACCGATAGGAAACTGTTCGTTTGGCGCACTGTGTTAAAATGCTGGCACGTTGGCACAAACGTATGACTGTTAAGTGCAGGAAAAGCAGCAATGTTTGCTTAAAAATGCAGACTACACAGGAGTGATTATGTAAATCACTCAATGTTTAATCAGCAGCTCATGATTACATAATCCCTTCCGTACCATTCTGATCTGTTCTCCACCAACTCATATTCTTGACAACTCTTCCCCCACTCCCCCAAAAAACTCAGTGTTCCATCTCCAAAGTTTCAGAGCTAGGAAAGGATGACAAGCATATGGAGCATTGGTGAACACCGATTATCCACTGTTATCTTCCATAAAGGTGGCTAGGGTTTCCATTGAGAAAAGACCACAGAAGTCAGAAAGCCACCAAGGCTTTTCAATAAATACAAGCCCAAACTCCTTGTAAACATTGAAACCAGCATCTTTTGCAGAACTGTGAAAATAATGCTTTTAAATTTCCTTCTCATTTTTCTCTAGAAGCACGGTATCAATCTCACTCTTATAAAGAGTCAGTTTCTTTGTCTGAAGAAAACCTACTAGGAAGAATAACTTGTTATTTATGAAACTCATTTGTAACCATAAATAATCACAGCAACATAATCAGATTTTTTTTTATGAAGACGCAGTTCTTTACCTCCTTTCAGTATATTCTCAGATTTAAGACTCAACTTTCAACACTTGCCTACAAAAAAAAGATAAGCTTTCAGGATACATTCAACCCAAATTTAAAAAGACATGTCTATAGACCTTACATAACTATTGCTAGTCTCAACTGCCATCTTTCAGCGAGGGCTCAGCATGCCACCACAAAAACAATTCCAGGTGGGAGCAGACTTTTATATATTTTAAGTTCTCATGAAGACCAAAGCCATCAAAACATAAATTAAAACATTTTCTATTAGAAAAGCCATACACGTCAAGAAAACTTTGTTTTTTCCAGAGGTCTCATTTTCTCCCTTTACAATCCATTCTGCTCCTGCATTTTCTTCATCCCAGCTATAACAAAGTCTTTCTAGTTTAATTAATAATAACAAATTACTCTCCGTGCTGCAACACTGAGCAAAACACACAAGGCACATATTGCTTAAAAACAAAATTACTTTAAAAAGCGCTAGTAGTTAGCTACATCAGTTCTCCGTACACAGAGCTTCTGAAGAAATCAGTCTCTGACATCAGCCACAGCAGCCCCCACAACGTCACCGTGGGGCCCGTTACACCACGGCCGCGGCCCGGCCCGGCCCCGCTGCCGGCCCCCTCCCGCCGACCGGCTCTGCATAGACCCGAGCCCGGAGCGGACCGCGCCAAGGGCCCGCCTCCCGCGGCTCCTTGGCCCGCCGGGGGGAGCCGGGAAGCGGCGTGGGAGCCCCCAGGAGCGGCGGAGACGGGGAAGGCCTCACTGGCCGCCCCGCCCCAGAGCGGGCCCGCGGAACCAAGGCCCGGCCGCGGCGCGGCCTCCCGCGGGCCGTGAGCGGGCGGCGTCTCACCTGCGGGCCTCAGAGTCTCTCGCATACCGGGATGCGACCCCGGCCTCAGCGCTCGGTGCGACCGGCACTGCCTCCGCGCCTCAGCCCGGCCGACACCGGAAGCAGCCCCCTCACTTCCTGTGGCGAGCTTCCGCATCCCGGTCACGTGACGGCACGGGGGCTGACCTTCCGATCGGCCCCGGCGGGGGCGGGGCGGGGGCATAGCCGGG
>VUYV01000195.1:1432563-1580921 GCA_008711295.1 Anarhynchus alexandrinus | reverse complement strand
GGGGGGGGGGGGGGGGGGGGGTTGAGCGCCCGCCTGCCCGCCCCGGGGAGGGGGACCCCGCCGGGGGGCAGCGGGGCCGCCGCGGCCCCGGGTCGGCCCCGCCGCACCGGCGTCGGCTTCGCAAACGTGAAGCTGAACTGACATTTGGCGGTAGCAACGAGAGAGAGTGTCATCGTTTCATCAAAATTTCTCAGTTGTTGAAAAATGTTGTTACAAGGCTGAGACTAATATACGCACTGTAATTTCTAATGAAAGATAAGGACAGCATTAACTCTTTACCGAGCACCAGGTCTCTAAAACAAGCTGTTTGTGTGGCATGAGAAAAGAGGCACAACCCGACGCGCTGCCAAAAGCATGTTGTTCTACACATCTCATAGAACAAACGCCATCTAATGCCTTGAAAAGGACCAAAGGAGACACATTTTGGAGCAGAACAATAATCTTCCCCAGTCCACCTTCCTTTTATTTTTTTTTTCTTTTTCCTTGGCAGGTGAATGTGCTTTGCGGGAAAGGGTAACAAATTATAATATGCAACTCTGTAGGAATTTACCCACAAGAAAGACTTACACATAAAATTATCAGACCTGGTAAGATGTATCCTGGGTCCTGAGGGAACTGGCAGATGAAGTTGCCAAGCCACTATCCATCATATTTCAGAAGTCGTGGCAGTCCAGCAAAGATCCTGATGACTGGAAAAGGGGAAACATAACCCCCATTTTTAAAAAGGAAAAAAAAGGAAGACCCAGGGAACTGCAGGTCGGTCAGTCTCACCTCTGTGCCCGGCAAGATCCTGGAGCAGATCCTTCACATTCTTCAAATCTGGTGCTCTGGATTAATATGGCATTCGCCTTTCTGATTTCCTGACGATCTCGAACCAGAATCATTCAGCAAGAGTGCCATGTGTAGAAATGCAGCGCAAGGTGAACGGGTAGCAAGCTCAGCTCTAATAAAATCACTGTTAACCAGATTTTCTGTGTAAAAGAGAGTGATGTTACTCTATATACACTGGAGGTGCCATTTACATGTTGGCAGAGGAGAAATATATTTTTTGGCCTGCCCTCAATCTGCTAGTATGTGTGAGATACATAATGACGGACAAATATGATGCATCCTGGTAAAGTGCATCCTTTTTCAAGTCTTTCCTTCCTTTCTAAACTATTTCAATGTGAGATTTAAATCAATATTATTTGTAGAATTCCGTTAAAGGTGAAATAGGTGGATTAAGGAAACAGATGGTTCAGGAACTGCTCCTGAAGTACTGTGTGTTGTTGCTATTCTGGCCACGAGAATGAAGCCTGAGAGCGGAGTCAGGCTTCATCTCTGTGGCAAGGCAGGTAGTGGCTGTGAAAGTGGTCTCAGAGGGCTTCAGGGGCGGCTGTTCCGCTCATTCTGAAGCCTCTTGTGGGCAAAACTAGCAGGTGCCCTGCATTACTTGGCAAGGTTGAGGATTCTGCCCAGTAGGTATATTGAGAAGAGAAAGCGTCTGTGAGTTAGAAGGCAAGATAGGAGGCATGCAGGAGCCAAGCCACAAGGAGAGGAGTGATGGCGTTTTGTGTGTGCCAGACGTACAGGTGCCTGTGCTGTGCCAGCAGCATCACGAGTATGTGTAAGAGGCATAAGGAAGAGGTGTTGCATTCTTTGCCCAGGGACAGTATTCTCAGATTCTGTGAACAAGCTGTCAACACTCTTATTGGTGACATCAGTTTAAAGATGCGATTGTTTTTGCATCTTGGGAAAACTGGTGTTTGAACCAATATTGGGTGTGTAACTAAGTGCTATATTGGGGAAACAGTGATTCAAAGCAATAGACTGGTCAAGAATGTAACTTATGCCGTCAGTTTCAGGAAATGTTCATCTCAGAGCTTTAACAAGTAGGGGGAAGCAGATTCATGTAGCTTTATTCCAAGTAGCAGGTTGAAGGAAAAGTACTCTCACGCATGATGAAGGAGAAGCTCTAATTTAACTCAGAATGGAACCTTTAATTTGATTTTTAATGGACTTTTTTCTTTTCTTTCTTTTTTTAACTGAATTTTAAATGCAAATGTGCATTCTGAGATCATTCTCCAAACTTAACGTACGAGGAAGAACAGATACCTTCCTTTTGGAGTCTTCGAGCAAAGTTTGTGTATGACGATTGAAAAAATACAAAGGGCAATAACTCCATCCTCCAACAGTACTGCTGGTTTTGTCTGTGTATTAAGGTATAGTATATACATTTAGATAAGCATTGTTCTATCTATACCATCAGAATTGAGAGGCTGATTTAGTGATCAAAAACCAGAATATATTACGCTAAAATTTAGACAATATCTGTAGAGGGTGCTGCGTATAATTTCTCATATTACCCAGAGTGTATCTACTGAGTCCTGGATGAAAACTGGCCTTAATGACAATGATCGGGGGGGCTCAGTGTCGGCAGTTCATGTCTAGCTGCACTTACTTCAGAAAGTAAATTTAATGTAAAAATCAAGCACAGGAAAATAAAGAAGTAGCAGGAAAGTTGCCAGCATCACATGTAGTATACCGAAGAGATGCATTTGCCACTCAGGGATTGTGATAATGCATAATTGCTTGAAAGATGACTTTCTTTTTATGGTTTGATTTGGGAGTTGATGTATTTTCTACTATAAGCAGTCAATAAGAATAATATTGTCACCACAAAATTTCCCTGAAGAATCCTCCTTTTTCTTTGTTCCACTGACGCTCTCCGTTCCAGCGTTTCCGACACTGCTGCAGGCACTACCGGGAGGGGACCGCCAGAGAGCAGTACTCGATCCCCCTGTCCTGGCGGGGCTCTGCCTGCTCCCCTCGCTGCACCGCCGAGGACGATACCGGCGCTGCCGCCTGGCAAGGACTGTTCCAGTCAGACCACTCCGCCGGCCGCGCAACGAGCACGTACGTGAACTTTTCAAAATTAAGATGAGATTCCACAAGAACGATTTGTGGCATAAAAAAATAGATCACAGACTTACTTTGAACTCTCCAAACAAACCTGTGGCTTTCATGATAGCGTTATTGTGCCAGCGTATTAAGGGAATCCGTAACTCTACAGCTAGTTGTTCTATCAGGAATCAAGCCTCCAAACAAAAACTTAGAACAGTTTTGGACAGTATCTTAAGACAGTAAGAGAGGCAACCGAACACTAGNAAAAAAAAGAAAGGGAGTTTGAATATAGCATTTTTTTGCAGCTGCCAAGGATGCAGCAAAAGACTCGGGTTGCTTCTCTGTAGGAAACCGGTGAGCTAAGCAAGGGTAGTGCAACTTTGTGTTTCAGAGCTTTCTCGTTCGGTGTGACTTTATTAGAAAGAAAATGAGAGAGTCTTCTTTACAAGTCAAAATCCAGCAAAATAGTTTTCAGTCTTGGAGGTATCTGGCATAAGCAGTGACTCTCCGTTTGTGCCGTTCAGAGTCTCGAGTTTACCTGGCAATAACGAGGGTTGAGTTCCAGCCGCACCGCAGTGCCCGCTGTGCCTCGCGACGCGGTCCTCGAGGGCGAGAAGTTGCGACTGCGCGCGCCCGTGAAGCTGTGCGTCACGGAACCGAGCGCGTCGACGTTTGTGCCGCCGGTTACCGAGCGCCTCTCAGCGGCGCCGTTTCGGGCGCTCACAGCGGGGCCGGCGGGGCTTTGGGGCGGGGCCGCCGCCCCCGNCGTCGTTACGCTGAACCACGAGTCTTCTCCCGAGGAAGGCAGACGGTGCGTTTGCATCCGGGGCCGGGGCGGAGGCCCCGACGCGCTCCGGGCCCCGACGCGCTCCGGCCCCGCTGGCACGCGCCGGTCCGCGGGGGAGCGCGCGTGGGCGGAGCGCCGCGGGGGGTCCCGCGCTCCCGCCCGGAGGGGACCCATTTCCCCCCCGTTTGCACCGTCACAGCCCCAAACCAGAAACCGACTGTCCCGTTAAGGCCGAGAAGCACCGGCGGCGCGTGGGCACGGGCCGGAGCTCCGCAGCATTGCGCCCACCGGCGGCGCTCGCAGGTGGGGAGGTCTCGTCCCCGACTCCGTAAGACTTCACCCAAACCAAACCAGGAGAGGTGTTCTCTGCCTTGGCTTGAGCAAGAAACACGTTAACACACAGAAGGGAAGAGAGCGCGCATGCTGTTCCACAGCGACTCAATGAGTTCTTTGAGATGGAAACCATACCCATTTTATCAAGTACTATCTGAACAAAAGTTGGTCTGTGCGTATATTTTCAAATCTAATCGTGCACATGCACAGAGTTTAAGCCCATATCCTTCCTACGTTAATAGGAACCCTAATAAGAACTTTAATACAAACACGAGGAAAGGGAAAGCCGGTATTTAATACAGCATAATTAGCTAGTTGTCTTTTGTAGTCATTATCAGAATACGTTAGCAAATTAAGAAAGATATGAGAATGATAAGCAGCAGGCCAAGGAAGTTTTGAATGAGGAAAGACCTATTTTCAGATGAAATTTGAAAAGGAAACAATGACTTCTGCTGCTGCAGAAGAAGAGCCTCTAACGCTTACGATGGCAGGGTAAGGGAGAGAGCAAGCCTCAATACTGGGCAGATAAAAATGGGGACAAGAGATACAAGGTATAGGAGAGACCTTGGAACATTTGTGTTAGAAGCCTGGTTGAAAAAAATTCTCAGAGGAACATTGTACAGTGCCATTGTATAGTGTTTTGGAAAACTGTTGAACTTACAGATGAGCACAGAATATATCAAAAATAGCTTAGGATCAAAACAGATATACTGTGTGTTGAGACAGCTCAGTTTAAAGTCCCTATATTGACATTTGAGACCTAAATAGGAAAAATCTAGCATCAGGACTATACTGCTCACTGGGTGATTAGGATGGTAACAGTGAAGGCAACATGCTGATGGAAATTTGGCTGAGAGGAGCAGGAAACAATCAGCGATTCCTCCTACCACCATGTAGATTGAGTAAATGACACCTTAGGGTATGACACCATTGCTAAGCTTTGCTAAGTTTGTCTACTGCTTTGTGGAGCAGACAGCTCATATTCCACTAGAGGAGATGCGCCTCTCGACTCGGTGATGAGCTGTGTATGAGACCTGGGTCAGAACGTTGTTGTCAATGAGACAGTCTGAACACAGACCAAGATGTATTTGTGTTTCACATTTTTTCAGGAAACTTAAAGACGAAAAATTCTGTAACAGGAGGAATTTTTTTTTTTTTTTAAATAATATATAAACTACCCCCAAATCCTTGTTAAAACAAAATTAAAATCAACTCTCAAAAGGGCAAAATGCTTCCAGGTGGCATGAATGTTATTAAAGATGCCCTGCTGGACCAGAAGAAAGCTAGCAGGGCTGCACAGTAGACTAAAGGAGGCTGTTAGTAAAGACATAATTTCATAAAGTTGAAGGCATGTCCAAATGATGAAAATAGAAAAGACCATAAACACTCAGGTCAATTTGATCTCAAAGTACAATAAAGCAGGTCAAAATAAAAGACACTGAGGAAAGAAGGTGTAATACACAACTTTTCAACACACTAGGAGCAGGAAGGCTAATAGATTGTGCAGCGTCAATGGATGATCAAGAGCATGCAGAGAATTAGATTAATTTTTTCCATCTACATTTTTTTCTGCAGATCAGCGAGGTTTCCACATTAAACTCATGTTTTATAAGGGATGTTTAGAAATAGCAGGCAAATACAAGATCCTCACTATGTCAGACTTTCATAGTTAGCCTTATCTAACACTAAAATCTTAGAAATTGCTCAAAAAGGAGTTCTTGGATCAGAGTTAAACTCTGAAGAGTTACCAGCTAGATGGACAATTTTCCTAACTTGGCACTGAAATGACTAAAGACACAAGGCGAGGACGCTGTGACCCTACCACTGGACTTCGAGTTTTATTGCCACTGGATTTGTCTAACACAGGGTTGGCCCATGGGGAATCTTAGAGTCCCCTTCCAATTTATGTGGGATTTACAGTATTTCTAAAAATCAGAACATAAATATGAAGAAGCCTTAAAAGCCTTTAAGTTTATACAGGCTGTTGATTCAGCTGATATCCATGTATCATGCCTGTCCCCTCAACCTTTTTTTTTTTTTTTTTTAATTTTTGCAGCACACAGCTGACAATTTCTGGGTCTGTACTGCTCCCTGATGCTGGTGGGCCGTCTTGTGGACCGAATCTTCACGCTAACAGCAGATGGGAGGTTTGACGCCAGGGGCAGAGCGTTTCTGCATGTGCTCTTAACAGACCAGATTGACAGGTTTTGCTTAACATGTTGTATGTCAGAGGGAAAATTCCCATGAAGAAAGCAGGCCCTGGTCTGATTAGAAAAGGGTTCTTCCCCCTTTGACAGGCTATCAAGCTACCGGTAACATTTTAAATGGCTATTAACTGAAGCTTCCTGTCTTTCCCTGTAATCTCTTCATAAAGTTGTCTTTGTTATCTGCCCTACTGTTTGCTTGACCAAAAAGTCTTTCTGATCGAACTAACGGGGATGATTATCTCAAGACATCAGGTTTTATGGTTTTGCAGAACAGGTAGTGAATCAGCTGCTCTGGACCAAATTCCAGATGTTGGCTGCAGATGCCAACACTTTCAGCTCTTAGTCAAAGACAAGAAGAAAAAAAGAGTTGTTTGTCAGAAAGTCTTTTTGTATGTGCTTCTGGAACACGCAGTGCCAGGTGCTATTCTGCTGCTCATGCCATCCATCAAGAATTCTTTTGATACTATTTGCTTTCAGTCAAGATGACAGAAGCAAAATCTTCTTTCCTTATTTACAAGCAGAAAACACTTAATTTGTTAAGGAGCAAGTTTATGCCACCTTCCATATTTATTTTTAGATGACAAATAAACTGTAGCTGAGAGATGAAATGGCAAACAGTTAACTACAGCCAGTATTTTGGCCTGTGTAGAGGACACAGAGATCCCACAGTTAGAAGTGAAAAGTGTTGCAAAAAGTGAATAATGATGCACAGAGCAGATGTGAAAGGAACTCACAACAGAAAAGAAGTCAGCCCAACCTTCAGCAGCACAAAGAGCAGAAGAGGCTTCCTGGGCTGCCCTGGCAGTCCCAGTGCCTGTTCAGCACCCAGCTGGGAGAGGATTTGGTTTGCTCTTGGTACGGGAGTCAGTACCCACTATGGGCAGGCAAGCTGCTCGAGTACAGCCTCAGAGTGCTACCGCAAGGGTAATCCAATTTCCACCATAACTGATTGCTCAAACCACTTTTGGCATTTCTCTCTGGACTACCGTAGTATTAACTCTGCACCTTGCTTGGCCTGCCAGGTAGCTTTGCTAAGCATTTGGATGGGAAAACAACCACGTACTCCACATTTTAAATGTCAGATTTCTGCAAAGAGTCAACAACACAAATGCAATTGACACCTGACTCACCGAGCTCCATCCTCCGGTCACAGCAGCACCACACTTCCCCAGCAGCAAGCCCACATCATCAACTCTCACGGCTCAGGAGACACCCTGACTAATGCCAGGTTCATACTGCAAGCTGGGGCCTCAGTGAGGTTCTTAAAAGCTCCTGCTACTTTCTCTGCTAAATTAGTCAGGTGCTGATGATTAGTCACCTGACGGACTCCTCTCCCATCCTCCCCTTGAAACGGGCTCTGACTCCGCATTGCCTCGCAGAGCCAGCTGGAACGGGGTACAGCTGATACTGCTCTGAACTAAGGAGTAGAACTCTGAGATTGTGGTGAACAATATCAGATCAAACCCTCTTTCTCTCCCTCATAATCTTGGAAGCTACTAAACCCTTTTCTTTAGATAGATTTTTTTAATCTCTCTGTCTACATTTATGTGATACAGAATCTTAAACATGATTAAAAAAAAGGCATTATCCTCTGTCCCACTTGATTCTTTGCCAGTCAGGAAGTCTTGCATTTTCTTTAAGGAATGTGTACTACGTTGCTCTTTTGCATAACACTGCCAACAAAAGATCTGCAATGTTATATTGGCTCAGCATTTACACTGAATTAGCACTGGCAGTCCCCGTTAGATTCAGGATCCCATAGTGCTGAGTAATGAATAAACAAAGGATGTTCCTGCCCAAATATTTGTTGAAAAAGGGATGCAAGATGTGGCAGCTGGCTGCAGCACGCTCAGTGGATGGAACAAGTGGGAGAAGGGCATTATGGTGTGAGGAATATACGGTTATGATTTGAGATATGGACAAAATCATTCTATATTGTTAAAAGACAGACAGCACTCACGTCTCATGCTAGTATCAGAACTGCTGTGCTGTGAACTCCCGTAATGATTTACTTCGGAAGATTTGGGGAATTAACAGCTACTTTTGCTAGCGGCTTCTGATTTCCTGCTCCTGCATTTTATTCAGAAAAAAATCATGTTTTTAAAGGTAAAATCAGCCTGCATTGCCAGTTATGATTAACCTTGAGCGTGGCCTGAAAAGCGTTTTGGATTTCCTTCATGTGGATGGTTCTGCAGCTACCACGTAATCACACTGACTCCAGGAGCAGAGCTGTGGGGCCAAGGCTATTTTATTAAATCAAAATTTCTGTTTTACAAAGGAAGCAAATGGAACCAGCATTAACTGGGTTTTGTATGTTTTACTTTTTCCTGAGGTCATAAAATTTTGGATCAAACATGAATTAAGCAAGTATGTTACCATTTTTGGCACTTTCGGGTGTTTCCAGACACCTGTAAATAGCGAAGATTCGGTTTGGGATCTGCGGCCATGACAAAAATGTAAAAGCCTCATGGATACCAAACCAAATGCTAGAATTTTATTGTTTATTACTAGCATGTCAAAGTTTACTTTGCATTTTAATTGCAGCACAAACAAGGGCCCTAAGGCTAGCGCTTGTTATAACCAGCATTACAATGGGAATAATATAATTGTAAAGTATTACACAAAAATGCAGCTTCAATTAGTGAGATATTTGTGTGAAGAGGTCCAACTGAAGAGCTTTGCCCATAGCTAGGGGCACTGGAGCTTGCATATTTGACAGCCTTCCTCCTTTCTCCGGGGTTTGGCGGATGCGGTGCTAATACTGTTCATCTGTTTCAGAAGTTGGATGTTTGATAAATATGTCAGAGTCCCATCCAGGCTGGTTTTGTTGTGGATGTTTTTGGTAGCTGGTTTTGTTTTCGCTGGTGCTTACTAAACGAATGCGCTGCGAGGGCACGCAGCAGAGCGCTGACTGAAATCTGGTTGGCAGCTCAGCCGGCCTCTTTCTCTTACCGAGGATCTTCTGCAGAGGGAAAATGACTGGCCCAGCTTACAGACTGATTATTCCCTTGATACCAATTGCGTGGAGGCTGCAGGTGGTTCACAAGCTTATCTCTCTTCATGGTTTTTTAAGAAGAATGAATTCAATTTAAAAGAATGTTTGTCTGTTGGCTGTTGGTGCTGTTAGCAGCCTTTGGGGATGTTGCCCGGTTGCTGCTCGTGTGCTGAGCCCGGACGGTCCCACACGTCTCCAGGGCCCTCCGAGGTCAGCAGGACACCACAGATGGTGTCATTCCCAGAGCTTTGGCTGCACCATCCCAGAAGCTTGTGCTGTTGAGGGGACCCTTATTTTATTCCCAGGTGGCACCATCTGGCCACTCTTGACATTGAATTGAGCAGTTGGAAATTTTTGCTTTTGCCTAGTTTGAAACCATCCGAAAATAATGTAAAGCATTTCCGTTTACTACTGGAAAATAGAAACACCTATCTGTACAAAAGAAATTATTTTGAAGTGTGATGCTTGTGATTTCCAAAGCCAAATACTTGAAATACTCCTTTTGTGCAATAGCACTGCCAACTGCTTAGCTCTTTAAAGGAACTACTCATTAAACTCTCTCATTGTGGAAACAAATCCTTTGTAAGTGTTTCTTAAACTAAAAAAAAAAAAAAAGACATTCCCACCCCCAATAATTTTCCCAGAATGGAAGTCTGATTTAAAACTCTTAGTTGCTTGGCATAGATTGCTGGAGTAAGTTGGACTCTGTGAGTTATGGGTTAGGGCTTCGTGTCCTGGCATGCAGTTGCACCGATGTTATTTTACAGTACTGCGAGAGAACACCGGTGCTGAAAATCCGTTACCTCCTCCTTTTGTTAATGGAATTTAGACCCATGGCTGAACTCCAGGTAGGGAAAAATCATGTGCTTCTGTGAAGCTGTGTCCGTTGGTGGGAGGTGTCAGTCATTATGGACAGTTCTTCATCTCAGAGGATTTCTTTTCCAACGGAGACAGGCAATTCACGTACAAGTACAAAATGAAAAGAAGAAGGGCATGTACTCTCACACCTCATTAGAGGCATGGGAGGTTTCATTCGTATCAGGGCAGGCGTATTGAGCTGGCAGACTGGATCTGTGCTGCCACATTTTCATCAGCGCCCTGAAGAAAATAATTTCATGTCTTATATACAGTACCTCCTGATGGTCTGGTGGTTGCTAATAGAATAGGAATTTTTATTTGCCTTTTTTTCCCCATTTTCCCCTCCTTTTTCTTGCTAGGACATGGCTTTATCAGTTCATCCTCTTCGGAACTGCTCCTCTTGTGTCTGGCTCTTTAAGGTGCACTGAATACAAGTTGTTTAATGCAGTGGAGTACTCTACAGGCAACCAAGGTAAACTTGATGCTGAGGAGGAATTCAGTGTAACCCTGCCAGCATCAACCTGCTTCCATATCTGTGAGTATTGGAAATGTGCACTTGTGAGAGGTTATAAAAACCCCAAATGAATTTGAACCAATCATTGTCAGAGCTGGTCCAGTGAAAACGGGTAACTTTAGACCCGCTGCAAACCCACACAACCCTCCCCGCTCAGGTGGTGCCTCTGATAGATGCTCACTAGCAGACTGGGCAAGGTTCACGGCAGTTGCAGTTCCACGAGGTGGGAGCTCGGGCATTACACGGGGCACGTCTATGGCCTAAAAATCCTCTGCTGAAAACACTGTAGCTAAGAAAATGTTTCATTATACTTTTTTACATCATACAAAACCTTTGACGTGGGCACCGCTGTTTCAGGGGTCGGGCAGAGGCTTTGGGAAGCTGGGTGCCCACTGCCCAGATGCCGCAGGAGCCTCCTTCATTCCTCTGCTCGGTCACAGGGAAGGGCTGAGAGCTTTCAGTCCGGTTCTATACCAGCCTGCTAATAAAAGCCAAGTTTTTCTCTTCTGAGGAAATTTTGCCTGAACAGGGAATAGAAACAGCTGTCTCTCAGGCAGCTGCAGCCCGCACTTGGTAAACCACGACAACTCTAGTGGGAAAATCTTTGGGAAAGGTGAGTTTGCGCCAGCACAATTGAAACGCAACAGCAGCTCTTATGTCTGCAGGACTTTTGTAACGTGTATAAACAGCCTGCAACGGTACTCGAGGGTGTATGGTGTACGGCTGTAGCCAGTCTACAGCGTTCCGGTCCCCGCACTGGCAGTCAGGCTGTCCTCCCTCGGAGGGGAGCGGAAGAACCATCCCTGGGAGGAGACCGAACCCCTGCCCGGGGGGATGGCGTGGGGCGCATCCCAGTGCCCAGCGCTGTGTTTAAGATGGCAATTTCAAAGCAGTCACCATGTTTTTACCAGGTCCTCTTTTTTACCCCCAGTGTATCAGCTGTGGGCCAAAATGCCATTTATCAGTTATTATGCTTTTAAAATTTAATTAAGTTGTAAACAAGTCTTGTAATTATCAAGGTGTATGTTCAATTGCTCTGTTTTATTTGCTTCTTCGAGCAAGTTAGTGAGATGTTCCGGCAAAGCCCCCGCTCCCGGATCTGGGCCCGATATCCTGCATGGTATGTAAATGCTGGTACATGTATAGACCCACTGTGGCTCAATGTTTTTTTAGTGGTGTATCTGCTTTGACTAGATAAAAATGACCTGGAAAGGAGAGATGCAATTAGATTTAACACTTCTGATATAACCCCCCCTAACAATTAACCACCAAAGTAAAAAACATATAGAAATATACGGTCACCAGATTACACGTCTTGAAATAGCAAAATGACAATGCCAAAGGAGAATTTTATCATTAGGTTTTGGCAGAAAGCAGAAGGCTGCAATTATTTTAGGAAGGGTTGGCACTTACTTGCCAAGGTCTGAGTGCTGGGTCTGACATGGATGGTACCTAGGAGTAGGTTTCAAATCACCAACAATTTGGAAACAGAAATCTGAGACAAGTCCATAGCTCTCATTCTTTTCTTTTTTATCCTCCACTCACGTCTCGATCATTCTAAACTTAGAGACCATAATTTTTCTCCCTTGAATGCTTTTTTATAATAGCATGTTTTTTTCCTCCTCTACACTCCCTGCTGTGATTCATTTAAATAATTTATTTTTCAGGTGGTGGGTTTCACACTTTTTCTGTTATAATGAGAAATATGATTTTCTAATATGTCAACTGAAAGGGAATTCTTCCTTGGCGTTTGATGGGCTGACATAGGTGTCTTTCCAAGGCATACTTATTTTGCTTTTGAGACAGAGATACTCTACATCAACTTCTGTTGGTAAACAAAACACCTTTATAATTCTTACAGTAAGCACAACAACAGCTTTAGCTGCACAATGATGGTGAAAAAATCTATTTAGGTCTGTCCCATAGAGTTCAGATACTCCGAAAGTTTGTATCCTCTTTTAACCTAATAAGTTGACAAAAGTTAGTACCTTGATGTATGAGCCAGACTTTAACTAGCAAACCACTCAGAAGGGCAGCCTCTGGTACCTGCGCATTCTATCCGGATGCACAGAAAAGTTTCCTTCTCCAGGAAACATGGGGTTTGATGTCACAGTCCCTGCTCAGATAAACCTCTTACTGATTTTCCATGCTGGAGAACTTGTCCTAGAGACTGGGAATAGGGAGCACATTTTTTCTTTAATCTGAGTCAGCTTCTTGATAGTTTTTAAATTTCTTTCTTCAAGGGAGAAGAAACAATTTACACATCTGTAATTATGCAGGGCAGTTCATTTGCATGTTGTTAAGTTTGTGTTTTACATTTGTATAAAATTTTATATTTCGGCAGACAGGCACTGTCACAAAATCCGTTGTAGCACTATTGTTCAGAAATACACCAATCCATTAATCTCCGTGTTATCTTACATTGTTGCAGAATTAAAAAAAATCTGAGCGTTGATGCAAGTCTAGGAAATAATTATGTATGTATCAAATATTTATTGTTTGCTCATAAAAAAGGGAATGCCACAATGATAAGATAGATACGCTTTACAATGTAACAAAAATTATATGTAAAATTTTATAGCACTAATCAAGAACAGGAAAGTATTGAGTTCCACAACACCTTTAAATTTTAAACAGACACACACTGCAAAATCCCTTGAGCAAAACTTAAATAATACATTATAAAGATATAAATTTCATTCTGCTTCTCCCCAAAACGGGAAGGCTGTGTGTTGAGAAGACCAACCTGTGTTGAAAACAGACTCCAACAAGGATGCTAACAGAAAACAAACCAGCCAAACAAAAACCCATTTATGATTCAGCTATAGACTTGTCTTTATTGTACTTATAAAATATACATAGCCTTTTATTGAATTGCCTGCTGTCGAAATCTGCAAGAATTTTATTGCTTTTTACTGTCCTGGAGAGGAATAAAGCAGCAGCCTCTGTGTAATTTCATAAGAAGCAAGGACAGTAAATCTAATTTTGCTGGATATGGGATCGATGATAAAAAATCATGCAATGACCAAAATTTAGAAGTTTTGGAATACACAGTATCTGTATGTTTCTCCTCATTTGTATTTTCAAAACATTTTTTTTTATATTTATATCTGAACACATTTCACATTACAGTGCACTGTATGAGCTATTTTAAGCTTTGTATTTTTATATTTCCCACGATAAGTACATTAGCCTGTTCCAATATTAAATCAGGGTTTCAGTCTGTGCACTTTACAGCAGTATCTCCTTTCTTTCACTTTGAAATGGGATGTAGTTGACTCTGCAATATGATGGGAATAAGGGGGACTTGGCCATTTAACAAAATCCTTTCCTTGCCTTTTGTTTCCTTTCCTCTGACCTGAATGAGGGATGAAAGCATGACACCCCCAAACTGTCTCCAGAGAAACCACTGTCCTACAACTTGAAAATCGGGGTATAGTTTTAAAGCAAAATGTATAGCTTAGGAACTTTTTGACAAGATGTGCAGTATGCTGCTGTTGGCTGTGTTTCTAACCTTGGGAACCCTCTGAGTCTTTCCCAAACTTCCCGGATATCCAAGGGAATACGGGACCGATATATAACTAGTTGCTTGTCACATATTTCACAGGTGTGAAATAAAGCTCTGGAAAAATTATTTGACCTCCTATCTGCCAAATACTGATGTTCAGCAACAAGGTCAGTTTAACAGTTCAAGGAAAAAGTAGGAAGAAAAAGTTCTTTTCCATTGTAAGTTTTGTGGTTTTGCATGAGGAAAGGACATTCAGGAGTTGATATTATCAGATGTGGTCTATCTGCTCTGATTCGGGAGGATCCCAAAGCACTTCACAGTTTAAAAGTCTGGTGCAGATTGGACCTAAGTTCTTGCAACTTTCACCACTGGGAACTGAGGATGTACAGAATCAACCTGTTAAATTAGTATGGAATGGCCTGGGAGCAAGATTTTCTTGCACCAAGCTGCAAAGCTTGCACTTAGCTTTGCACTAAGCTGCAAAGCCCTTCAGTCATATAAGACCTGATGGTGAGTCACAAACCTGTTGCTATCTAGAGTGCTGAAAATCCTGACTCGTCTTTTTATCCAAATTAAGTTTGCAAAGGCCGTTAAAGTTTGAATTTTGCAGAGGAAAAATATCATGCAGATCTTATGTGGCAGAAAGATGCTTCTCAGTCTGAGCAGAAGCCTTGCAAATGCAGATGTTTGCAATCTGAAACATGAAAAAAAGTCAGATTAATTTAAGCAGGGAGACAGAATTTTAAGGTACTACCAAGTCAGCCCTTGTTTGGCATTTTGGAATGGGCTCTGGCAGAGCTCATGTCTCCCCGGGGACCAGTTCACGCCATGGGGAGGGCTCGGGGCCAGGCCCCGGGGCAGCCCTCACCCGCAGTGGTCCAAGGCTCTCTCGTGGTGGCCGGCAGGCGCGGTGTGTGGCTTGGAGCGGAGGAACGAGAGTGCTGAGATGCAGCTACTGGAGAGCAGCTCTCTTTAAACTTGTGGCAGAGCTGTTGTCGTCCATGTAGAGATTTCACATTAAAAGGTTATGTGAAAAAATACATGAACAGTTGTTACTGGAGCACTTGGAGTCTGGTACTCCCTCCCTTGGGCTGAATTCTTGAAATGACTGCTGAAAATTTGGCTCCAGGAATGGTACTGAAAAGCTGAAAACTTGTTCAGTTTCCATGATGGACTCCTGCTGCCATAGTCTTCTACTGCAGGGAAGCTGCGGCAGCTCAGATGCTCACACAGAATGAGTCTGCGAAGCCCTCTCACGAGCGGTGGCTATTCCGAATGAGCTGCTTTGAAACCTATGCAGAAACAGGGCCTAGAACAACCTGCCAGCCTCCGGGGTGTTGCCTTTGTGGACACGAAATTACTGCTGACCTTCCACAGGTGTGCAGCCGGCCGTGTCCCCGCTCTGCTCGTGGGGTCTGCCCGCGGGGGCTGCGCCAGCTGATGAGCTGGGGAAGCTCATTGCGTTCATCAGCCGGGCGCCCGCACACGCACTCCCGCCAGCTGAGACGACTGAAGCTGAAAACCGCTGTGCTGTTGCTTCTAGATTTGCATGTTTTCCCGTTCTACCAGTATCAACTTTAGTCTCTTTTTGGAGGCAATTTTGTGTGGCTGCATGAATACCTGTAACTTTGGCTTTGTGTGTCGTCTTGCCAAAGCAACCGGTGTAGTTTAGTGTGTTTTCAAATGGGTAAGAAATTTCAACTGTGTGGCAGCAAAAGAAAGTTGAAGTGCTTTTGGTCTGTAGAAAATTTTACAAGTATATGTTCTCACATTTGCTTCAATTTGTTCACTGTTTTTCTTGGAAAAAAAGCTATTTATTACTGTCATGTAAAATAGTTGTTTTGTAAAACACAAACAAACTAGCAACTTTGGCAACAGTTAACTTTGTTTTCATGTAAACATAGTGAATTTCATCCTAGGGAGAAACCTGCAGAAAGTTCCCAAGGGAAACAGTTGGTTTTCATTTCAGTAAATAGAATAAATTCTCCCTAGGGCAAATTTGAGTATCCTCACAAAATTCTGGAAGAAGAAGTTAGTGTCTATATGGGAAAATCCATTAAAAAAAAAAATCTATAAAGCAGAAAAACATTTCAGCTCAGCTTTAATACAGCAGTTGGGGGGAGTGTGCGTCTTTGTCGTCAAGATGGTGTCCTTGGCAAATACGTCATTGCCCTGCGCGTCGCTGGGGACGGACAGAGCTCGTGTCTCGGGCAGCGTGGGCCCGGCGGGATGCCACAGGCGCACTGAGAGGCGGAGGGGACATGGGCTCTCCTGTCCCACCCCACTCCGGCAGCAAGTGCAAGGCAGCTGCATGCGAACTGTAAATGTGGCTGGAAGCACTTTGAAATCCAGTTCTAAATTGTGGATGTTGTTAAAGAGGCTTTCTGAGGGGGAGGGGAAAGAAAATTCTGTGTCATGTGTCTCAAAAAATGTGCCTTATTCTCAGATATTTCTTCTCTATGCAATGGGTCTGCTTTCTGTCTGAATTTCTTTTGTTGTTTTTTGTTAAACTGCACAGGCGCTTATTAGAAGATGCTTATCTGGGGGCACCACGGCCAAAAAAGAATGTTAAAAAATGATTTGGCATCACATGCCATATCCTGGTATTATCAAGTAGCAGCTTGATGCCAAATGCCTGCAAATAAATATGTATTTAGGAATAAACTGATACCAGGGTCCTGCAAGAATAATTTGTTATCAGACGCTGGCTTTTTAAAGCTCTTAGATACTGGATACCTACAAAAATTCAATTCATTCTTTCTTGTGAAACAAATCTTATTTTAAGTGGTTTACTGTCTAAATTCCGTCACGAGGCCAGGAATGAGACATAGAGCATTGTATTAATACTGACGCCGCCTCTTTTCTTTCAGCAGCCTTGATGAAAAAGGAATTCCGATGAACACAAATGGAACTTAAAAGTTCCAAAGAAAAAACACAACGTTAGCCTTTCCTTAGATACACAGCCCCGAGAGTTACCAACCTTCAAGGGGCCGAAGCTTTGGCACGTCACTGGCGGGGAGCGTCAGAAAGGGTCAGTCCTGCAAAAATCACCTGTATGAATGTATCCTCTGAAACTTCCGCTCGATTCTTAAAAGCACATCTCTGCAGAAGATGCAGAGTGTGCAGGAGCTGCTTATGCAGCATCTGCTCTTTCCGTCTATGCGCTGTCTTCCCGGATCTTTTGGGCCGTGCAAGGCTTTTTTCTGCCTAGTTTTTCTAGAATGTGAAATACTGCCTTTAAAACCAGCCTGTCTGGGGAGTGGTGTAATTTTTGCTGTTTTGAGACTTGTACCTGGCCTGCGACTATCCTGTGCATGGGGAGTTTTTCTAGACACCTGGCTGAGTCCTAAGCAGGAAAGCGTGCAGACACTGCTAACCGCGGGAACTTCACTGATTAACTCCATAGATCACTCTCGCTGTGCTGGAATCAATGACAGTGGTTAAAGGTCTGTCCAATTGCTGTTTTTCCAGTAATGAGTTTATAACAAAGCTGCCACCAAATAGTTTAGTGTCATGTGTTTTCTCCTTTATTGATTTCAATAAAAAGGCTAATTTGGAGATATGCTGGATTGTCATTTCTGGGTGGAGGGTAGTTAATATAACTAATGGCATTGGCGCAGCACAATGGAAACACCAAACCTGCCTCCCTCTCAGCAAACAGACCGACTTCAGCAGACAAAGGAGGATGTTCCAAGTGCACGTCCCAGGCTGGACAAGATGTGGCAGCTGCCGGGACGTGTGTTGAATGAACTGTGTGTGAAAAGCGCAGCCAAATCAGCCAGCATCTTGCTCGTCCCTGGTTCCGGAAGACCCGTGCTTCTCTGCACATTGCCTGTTTGCGTGCTGCCGCGCGGCGTTGTGTGCGGCAGGACTGCCGCCGTTCTGGGGACGGCACCACAGGATGGGGATGCGCAGGCGGCGGCGGTGCGGTGGGTGCTGCTGCAGGAACGTGGACCAAACCTTTCCGGCACGCCAGGGTGTCGGCCCGGTTTAAGGCTGAGATGCGCCAGTGCCTGGCTCCCCGCTGGGGGTCCCCCACCGACGCTGAGGTGGGGTCTGGCTCGGCCGAGATGGGGCTCCCGTGCCCAGCGAGAGCGGTGGCTGTTGGGGCGCTCGGCGCGCGGGGCACGGCTGCGGCAGCCTTCATGTCTGGAACAGTGCACCTTCCAGAGCAAAACCGCTCTCCGTGCTCCCGGAGCCAGGCAGCCGTAGCTGGGTGAAGCAGTCTCTGCTGACGATCTTCTGAGCCAGGAAAAGGCAGCGGGCCCCAGTGCAGCTGGGGTGGCTCCCGCACCGCTGCCTGCTGCTGGCGTTCGAAGGGATTATTCCTTCCTGGGCTCACATTTCCTTGGGTTTAGATCCCAATCTGTTCGCTGCATCCTCTCATGAGTGTTAGGATTATAAATTCTTACGCTTTTCAGACGGCCGTGACCAACGCTTAGGAAAAGGCTGCCATAGCAGAAGTTGAGGCAAGAATTGCCACAATAGTTTAAGAACACAGAACTTGCCTAGAGTAAAAAAAGTTTTAGCGTCAGACTTTGTGGTATGTGGCTCTGAGCCATTTGAGATCGTGCCCTTAGCTTTTTAAAGAATTCTGGCTTTGGAAATATTAGCCTAAGCAGTTCTGAGTAATATTTCGGGTAAGTATTATATTGGCTTCAGCTACTATAAGTCCAGCATTAGTAACAAAACTCCAGTTAAATACCTGATGAAAACAAAGCCGTTCTCAAAAGACTGGATCTGTTTAAAAACAGCATCCACTTTGGCTATATTAAAGGTTCCCTTATTTCAAAAGAAAAGGATTAAAGAGAAATTCCTTTTTTTTTTTAAAACAAACCAAACTAAAGATAGTTTGACAATGAAGAAAACCTGTTTAGCTGTGATCTCTTGTAAATACTGAGCTTCATTCGGTGCGACGCAATGGGAGCGTGCAGCTGCCTGCTGAGGACCCTGTGGTTCGCATCGCGGCCGTCTCAGTGTCACGGCGGGAGGTGGGTTAGCCCCAGTACCAGCCGCTGGGGCAAGCGCCGCGTACAGCCCCCCGCCCCGGGCACGCTGCCACCGGGGAAGGACCCCCACCGATTTCTGCAGGGCTGGAACTGAGCCTGTGGCGACGAGGGCCTACCCTAATTCCCCCTCTAGACTGGGGGCAGAGAACACACCCAGGAGCGCCTTTGGTGGATCATCACGCCCACCACCGGCTGCCTTATCCTCCTGTCAGCCCCGGACCTTCAGCTCCCCCCTCCCACCGCTACCAGTCCCCTCTCTCTTGGGGAGCTGCCCCAGCCAGGACTAACACCAGGTGCCCTCCCTCTTTGTCTAGCCGGGGGTGGGAGAAGCAAAGACGTTTCTCCTCTTCCCTCTACCGAGGAAGTGGAGCTGCCCGAGCTGAGAGGCCTTCACAACCTCCGTCACGTGGGGGACGCAGGGCAGGCCCCTGACTGACCGCCGGCCTCCGCGAGGAAAGCGGTCGGTGCAGAAACAGCGTAATAAAGGTGCTTTCTCCAGGCAGCACTGAAAATGTACTCTGGCGGGTACCTTCCCCCTCTGACGCCAGGGCAGAGGTGCCATTTCCAGCCTCGGCGCAGCGCACCCTGAGCACTAGTGAGAGCTGTCCTTGAGGGTTACTTACTGACAGTCCAGCGCTGCGATCCGTGCGTTCCGAGAATGAGATGAGAACATGGGGCTGAGGCAGAAATCTGGATGGGATGGGATGGGGCTTTCTCATCTTGTGTCACCAGAACAGGGAGACTCTCGCTGTGACAGCACACACAGGGGTACGGAGCTCAGCGACAGGGGAAGATCTTCATACCCAGATTTTAACAAGAGCTGGATGTATATATGTTGATAAAGATGCTTGCGGGAGATAAGCCTTTAAGTAGTGGGTAGCATGTGTTTTAATATGGATGGAGAAAGATATGATGTCTCTCCTGTCTCTTAACGCAGAGCTCCTGCACCGCCTCCAACGCGGGTGGTGTCGGCCGCTGGGATGCGCAGAGACCGGGTCCGGGCGAACACCTCTGAGATTATGTGGTACTAAAAGACACTCCTGTACGGCGTGCCCAAGCCTTGTTTTCAAGCAAGAGTATATCCAGCTGCACTTGTCTGTAGCTTTTGCTTGTATTTTAGTTCGTCATGAGCATAAGACGGCATTATGATGTGTTTGCTGTATGTTTAGCTTTCGTATGCTGCATGTGCAAATGTGTGTACGTATGTGACCGCACTCATGTATAGGAGGACAAGTAGCACATGGAGACCTGCTTTCTCATTTCACCTCATTTTACACAAGCACGCAGGTGCATATCTCCAGCTTACATGGTCTGATAGGAGAGTTCTTAAGTTTTCATCTCTGCTTATGAATGAAATTGGTCAAATCACTGTGGTTTAAGATAGAAAAACACAACAAAAGCTGCTCAGCTGAATGATTTTTGGCACAATATGAAGAAAAAAATAGATGCTGGCTTCTCTTTCAAATAAGTGCTGTGCTCTGCAGAGCAAAGATCAAGCCAAAGTTCACGTTATCAGCTCCCGTACCTCACCTGGGGCTCTGTTATTGATAGGTCTGTCATCCTCCCTAATATTGGAGGGGTAATAGCAGCCGATGATTAGGCCACTCTCGAGCTATTAGCTACATTTCTTATCCCTTTTATAAGAGCTTCTTAGTCAGCTGGGAAACAAAGGCTGCCTTCAGCGAACAAGAGCCCAAATTGTGGGGCTGCATCCTGCAACCTGAAAGACACAACTGTTGCACTTAGAGAGCCTCCGAAGGCAGCGAGGGGGTGGATGTCAAAGGTTACCCCGTGGTGTTATCTGAAATGAGCGGGCTCTGACTGCCTCTCCTGCTGACAGAAGCTCGCAGAGAAATTACAGAAAATTGCCTGTTTTGTCAACATTTTCTCGGGAGGTTTTAAAAAAAAAAGGACTCTGGTTTCAGAGAGTTAAAGGGGCTCAGTCAGCCTAGAAGTGACTGACAAACACTCTATTATTCATCTATGTAAAAAAGTGATATTTTATATCATTTCTTTGAGTGATTGTTAAGTGACTGGGTAGTGACATTGACATGGAAGATAATCCCAGTAATATTTCCAGTTCTTGTTTGAAGGCAGACTTGCACATCTGTCAGTGTTGACAATAGATACTCAAAAAGCAGTGGTGAAGAAGAGCCGGCTCCCAGTACAAACCCAAAACACCGGGAGGGATCTGCACCCTCAGATATTAGCACAGAGTGGATTGGAAATGGACTGTACTGTGGTGGAAAAAACAGGGACCCAACCTCCTTCTCAACCAGTCATTTCACCTTGGGTAAAACTACAGGTATGACCAACGGGGCTTCTGCCACACTGCAGCTCAAAAAATAGCTTTTTCTGCATGGCTTTTGTTTTAACAATATAGATTTTTTTCTGTATAGACTGAGTTGGAAATGTTTTTGCAAGAATAAAACAGCTAGTAAGCTTGAAAACAAATGTCTTTGCTAAACATCGGTCATGCCAGTGATGGATGGATGCAATGTGAAAGAGTCCGATCTGTAATCCTCATTGCTTTCTCACAAAATGCTGAGTCTCGGTCACTCTTGCCTCAGACCTGCTGTAGGGAGACTGCTGTGTGAAGTTTAACTTCAGCACTTCACTGCAGGTATTATGGGGAAGAAAGGCAAGTTTAGCAGAGTAAAATTCTAGCTGGTCTCCCTTATCATAAGCCTGAAAAGTAGTCATGTTACAGTTTAAATCTGATCCCTGGCATTCTACTGAAATGGCCCTGTCACGTCCTCCAGCATTTCTTCAGCACTCCGGGTAGTCATTGGCATGTGCTAATGAGCATCTATCATATTGTAGTCATCGCCGGCTGGTACCCCAGTCCTCTCTCTGTGACGGGGGCTTGGAACAGCCCCTCAGCCTTTTGCATTAAGCAGAGCAGATGTTAGAGGTGACTTTATGAGGCCCATGAAGGCTATTTACACCTTAGCTGAGCTGATGTCTCTTAGCTACAACTCATAAAACCATCAATAACTTGTTGGATTTGTGGTGTCACTGCTGGTCAGTGGATGTTGTCAGATTGCCAGAGAAAACGTCACAGAACAACTGAACTAAAAAGACAATTTGGAACAATTACACGTGAACTTCCTAAGGGACAGTATCTGGGATCAAGTATGAATTTTATAATAAATGTGGCTTTGAAGTATTCTACTGACATACTTTTTGAGAAAATATAACTTTGCTTTGGTGATAAGGTGCCTTTGGCATTGTTGCTGCTGGTGACAGAAGGTTTACAGCGAAGGCAAATCGATGCAGAGGCACAACAGAGCGCTGTTGTTGTTCAGACCGGGGTCGCGCTCCCGGAGTGCTCACCAGGTGCTGGCGGCATTCGAGGGAGTCTGCAGAGACAGCGCAAAGTAAAATCTCTGGACGTGCAGATGGCGTGGAGGGAGGATGCCTGCGTGCCCTCAGACTTACAGAGGAGTGAGGACATATTTTGGCTGCTGGCAAGAAGGAGAATAGATGGTTTGGGAGCGTAAATTCTGCAGAGAAAGTTCAGCCCTTAGCCAAAGAAAAGTGGTAAATAAAAATCAGGCAAACAAAGTAAAACCTATTATAATTGCATTACTCAGATCCAAGCTCTAGGGCTACTCTGTCCACTTCTCTCCTCATTCTTAAAATGATACAATACAAAGATCAGTGAGTCCAGAGGCAGGCAACAAAAAGTGTTCAATTTTACTGTAAATTACTTGCTTTTGTTGGGAGAAGAGACGAAAGAGAGAGAATGTAATAATGAGAAATCAAAAAGTCCACAGAAAATCATGCTCTCAGGTTTACCCTTTCTCATGATGTAAGACCAAAGGCAGCTGAGGACAGGAAAGGCTTTTCTCCTGGTCATCCTGTGGAATTCACGGGATGCTTAGCACGTGCTTAGCAGATTTTAAACAGTGAAAGAAATAACATCCATGGTTTCTTTCATGTCTTTAGAGATATTAAAAGCTGTTGCTTCTGGTAGGACAAGCACTGAGCAGTATTTAGGAAGAAACTGGCACTGCCAAGGAAAGGCAGACGAGACACATGGGGTGTCCAACCGCCAGAACCATATGGAGAAGAAGGTTTCGCCTCATCTTGCCTCTCCTCTCCAATTTGAATTTCTGTCTTCTGTTGTCTCGCATATGCTGCTATTACCCAGAAGTTTGTCTGACCCCATTGTATCAGCTGATATAATGAAATCTATATAAAATAATCTTGCACTGCAAGTCCTGGCTTTGCTTTCATTCCTCTGTCCAGAGTAGAGTGCTCTCTTCTCTTCCTCCTTACCACACAATGAAAGTTTTTTCAGCCTCCTCATCCGCAGGATAGAAAGGGGTTTTTATACTCTTGGCATTTCTTCATGAATGCCAGCTGTGACTGCACAGCAATTAGTCACAAAAGGAAAGGTGAAATTAGATTATATTCGAGGGCTGTCTCGAGCAGCTAGGTTATAAACAGCCTAGTATTTATATACATGTATTAAATAAGACAAACTGCTTGGTCACATGATTACATTATCACAGTTTAGGTAATTGCTATATATCAGCAGGACCAGCACATCTAATGGTCTGCACGCAGTGCATCGCCAATGCAACCCCAAATATATTACTTTAAATTTCCCCCATGAGAAAAACCAAATGTGTTTCATCTCATGTTTGTGGCGTCACTGCAGGTTTCACTTCAGTACCTGGGGAATTGATGGGGCACAGCCGTCGCTGTGGGACAGAGGTACCCATGGAGCGTGGGGAGGTGCTGGCCGAGGGCGGCAGACAGTGACCATCACTGCCAGCCGAAGCCTTCACACCAAGCCATGGCCGTGCCCTCTTGGCTCGCTGCAACGTGCTGGTTTTGCTCTGCAGCACATGCAGTACATTTCTCCCGTTTAAACACCATTAAGAGCTCAAAGAACATTTTACACCCTCATAATTTCAAAGATAGTTTCCATAGATAATGCTTCTCTCTTGCTGCCAGTTTTGCCGGGTAGGTGTGTAGATGAATAGGAGAATTAAATAAAAAGGTGGGAGAAATTGTAGAACTGTCTCTGTCTCCGTTGGTTAGTCATTGTCTACACCTTGCAGGGACTCATTCATTCATGTTGAGCATATTGCTTTAAAAATGTATGGCTTTCAAATCGCTTCAAACCCAGGGAATTTGCTGGAAGAATACTGTATGTGTAAGCACTGCATTCAAAGGGAACTGCTATTACGACCCATTTATAACAGTGGTGATGTGTATATGATAAGATGTCAAGAATATGCTCAGAAATGTGATACTCTGTACATGAAATCTCCTGGTTCATTTTATTCGGGGACTATGTAACTCACCTTGTGACCTCTGCAGTAACATTCTTGGCTCTTTCGGAGCACCAGATGTCAGTTCGCTAGTTAACCATTTTGCTTCTCTGTGCAGCAAGGCAGCTAATACACAAAACGTTCTTTAGCGAGAGCAAGCAAGAGAGTTTCAGTAGCGCGTGATCATTTAATCTTTTAATTTTGTCGGTACCAGAGTTTTGCTATGAGTCCACAGAAGCTGACATCCACTGTCAGAGGTTGGGGTCTCGCATGCCACAGCTGCAGGACTGTATAAGCATTGCCGGCAATGTTTGGTTATAAAACTATACACCCAGATGTTTGGCCGCCTCATGTGCAATTAGTATTTAGCAAGCACTTCTGATTGCCTACTGTCATAAAGTTCAAATCATATAAAGTTTCTTGCATAACAGGGTTAGTATGGCAATCCTTAGTTTTTCTCCCTCAGGTAACCTGTATGTTAATACTTACTTTCACATTTGCTCCTTGCCTGGCACATTTTGGGTGCTGGGATAGTGAATAATAAAAATAGCAGCTGTGATGGCAATATAGCATGCTGTAGCCCATTAGTCTTTGTTCATCTTTGCAGAGGTTGTTTTAGTTACTAAAATATATCTCACACCAAAGTCTGCAGTTTAAAAGGCTGCAGAGTAAGACTTCTCACACATCTGGGCTTTTACAACTTGTCTTCAGAGTTGTTTCCATCACATCAAGGAGTTCATGTGTGCTTTTACAAAAGTGCTCTTCCATTATTGTTTTACATTGCAAAGTCTGGATGACACAAGAATAAACAAAACTGGCCTCCGATGGTGACCTCTTTTGGGTGTGATCAGTTCACGTAATTGTTTTTAATCACTTGAGTAGTTACGTTGGATTAAAAAGAATGGTTAGGACTGAAAAAAAAACAAAAAAAAAGGAAAAAAAATGAAGGATAAAACATAGAGACTGTCTAGGCTTCAAAACCCTGACCACAGACTGCAGCCAAAAGATCCAGCATAAATGTGATTTTTTTCCTTGGTTTGCTTCCGGCTTCAAAAAAAGACAGGATGTGTACTTGGCATTTTGGTGAAAAGGAGGAGACACATGCCCTGAGGTGCTCCTCTTGCCACCCAGCCACTGAAGATCACCTGTTTCCAAACAGGTTACACCGTCCTTTGTACGGTGGGTTTTTCATGGTTTTCAGGGGTCTGAGGGATGCTTTCCCCTGGGATGGCCGGACAAAGAGGGCTTGCACACCCTCTTATGAGACAGGAGTGTTTTTATGCCACCACACCTTCATCGCTCCACCAAGAGCATGGGTTTCCCTGCAGGCTCTCAGTGCCGTTAGCTTCAGCGGCTAATGGAGGATGTGGTAACAAATCCTCATAATCTTCAAACACAAGAAGTATGTGTAATGCACCCACAGCTGCCTCATGTTTCCCACAACAGTCGAGAGATGGGAGAGCAGTTAGACTATTACTCATTTTGTAATGGCCACTGATTTATTCCTGAAGGGGATTTTGCTTCCAGCACTTCTCTAAGTGCATCTCATTCCCTCCCGGGTTCCTCTGGGCATACTGAGAGGCCTACGGACTGATACTTCCCAGCTTTGCTCCTGTCTCATATCCTGCTCACATTTTCTATCCTGAGAAAGGCAGGAACCATATCTACAGTAGGAATAGCCATGAAGTCCAACATCAGAAGACCCATCAAGGACTGATCAATTTTCTCCTGCATATACTATGCAGATAAGGATTTGTGACCATTGCAGACTTGTTGTAGGAATGTTAGAATTTTTATCAGCAGCCAAAATAATTCAGCTAGCTTGCATCAACCCCTGCCACACCCCCAGAAAGATCCAGAAATCTCAGGTTAGGATCAGCAGCAAAGAGGTAGATGATTTGAACATTAATGGTCTGTGGGAAAGTCATAGTTAATATCCCAGAGGTACCACAGTCCTCCGCAGAAATGCCAGCCAAGCTTGTTAGTAGTGTGAAACAGAAAACTCTTCATCTCTGTCTCTTTTCCCAAACGCAGCAGTTGTTAGATTGCTACTCCTTAGCTAACCCTGGTGCTAGGAGCAGTTTGTGTCGGGTTAAAAGGGGTGGAAGTAACACTGCAGATTTTGGGTAGCCCCTGAGAGGTACCCAAGTTCCCAATTTGGAATTACCCAATTCATTTGCAATCTTAATTTAGCTCTGTTCACTGGTAATGAGTTTGGTTTTTACACATTTTTTGAAGAAGGTTATTTTTAACCCAGGTCACTCCAAAGATTCATTTTACAGTGCAGTCCCATGGACAATTATATTGGAAAAAGTGAGGGTGCAGCAAGGGTGGACCGGGGTGAGAGAGTTTGTGAGAAACTTCTCAAGCAAACTCCACGTCGGGGAAGCTGCAATGTGCAGGCTTATTCTCAGAAGTTAGTATTTTGACATCACGGTTGTGTGACTGTTTTGGACTCCCGTGACACGAATGACAGGTGTGACTGTGTCCTCGATGTTGGCACTGCTGTGCAGAAGGACCACTGTACAAACACACGTCTGCCTAGGAAAATACGCAGCGGAGCAGAGGAAACACAGGCAGCAGTGCTGCTGGCCAGGTGAACCACGTCTCCTGGTCACCGATTGATAAAGATTGCAGGGGACCGTGGTAATCAACTGCTCCGACCTCTCACAGAACGGAGGACATGAGAGTCCCTGCAAGTCATGACATCGGAACTAGAGAGCTCGTTTTAGTCAGAACACATAATCTCTATAGAAAAAAAATGCTGTCAGGGAAAGTCCACTACAGCTCTCAATAAGTTACTTAGCTTTCCTCAGAGTAAAAGGAAAAAAACAGTCTGAAACCCAAAACTGACTTAATTTTAGCCTGAATTTACAGTTTCGGCTCCTTTCTATAGCCACCCCTACTAAGCAATGGTTTCCTATTAACAAAGACTTTTTGACATTATCCATTAGCCATTTTCAGTCCACTTTGCATGTTGCATATTCTTTTGTTTCAAGGGTTTTTTTGTTTCTAAATTAAAATTTTGTCTTATAAGAAGTCAGTTATTGTAGTGAAGCCTCTTTCAGCAGCACTTGTATCAATCTTAGCAATCCATGTGGAAAAAAGATGGATTTAGTCTCAGAATTATTCTCCATATATTTAACTTTACTGGCACTGATTCTAAGTCTACCTTTCAACCATTGTCAAAATAATGGTGAAACAGAAGGCTGGCTTTACTGGCTTGCAAACCCTTGGATTACTTCATATACTCTTTCTAAACAAAAATTAGTTTTCTTCCAGACTGCCAAATGTTCAAAGGCTTCTTGAAAGAATTAGCATGAAAGTTCAAAGTCAATCTTTATTTATTTCTTCTTGAATGCTTGGATGCAAATGATTTGGATTTGCTGATTTAAAAATATCTGACTTAAACTATTGCTCTTTAGTAACCTTAAGACTCACTCTGATGAAATGTGTTTCATCACTTTCCATCAATATAACCATTTTTGGTGATTTTTTCTCACATTTGGGATAGAAATATATGCTGAACACTGCCTTTTCTGCCTTATCAGACAATTTACCATTTCCATTGGAAACAGCAAAATCTTTAGAACTCTTTGTAGTCCTGCTACATACAAGCCCCCATCAGTGTTCAACTAGACAAATATGTGACAAATTCTGAGCAACAGAAGGAGGAGAAAACCATTATCTTTGGAAACCACAGAAGTTCAGAATTCAGCACTCTACCCTCATTCAACTGGCAATATTCAGTAACGTGTTTCGTTTGTACAATTCTCCTTCCTTCTCTCCATTAGCTTATACTCTCCGTTTGGAATATCTGTAACCTTAAATGAATCTGATTTCTACCTTCTGCTTAGTGAACTGGGCAGTGCTACCTTTAGAATTTGTCATGTACAGGAAGAATTTATATGTAGAAATACGTAAACATGACTGATGTTCACTGGCACCCCATATTACTGTGTATGTTTTTATCAAGAGAATAAGATTCTTTAATGCAACATCAGAGAGTCTAGTAGTGTTCTCAACAACCACAAAGTCATGCGCGTAGTAAAGTCACGACACTCTCTTGAAGTGTGGACTTCCCTTCTTTTACTTCTCAGGAATGGCAGTTTGGATTTACCTGCTACAGAGCACTGGGGGGTTTCTCCGCAAATATTTTGGGGTGGGTTTTTTTTGTTTTGTTTTGTTTTTTTTTTAATAGAAACTTTAATGTGCTGTAAAAAGCTTTTCTAACTTGAGTTTTCTCTCAGTGTTATTAATTTTTTTATTACAGATCTTGTTATTTTCAGGGTTCCCAAAGGACCTATTAACAGCAGACTTTTATGGAAAAGAAGCATGGTTAAACTGGTGAAAATAACTGTGCACAAGTCATAAGTAAGTAATATAAGCTGCAGCAAGGATACTGTGTGTTGTTTTAATTTCCAAAATAGCAACAGTTCAGACATTTAATTGCATTTTTTATGACTTTTTTTTGATAGCTGCCTAGTGTAAAATATGTTGCCAGTAATATATAACTGCTAACAACTTTTAAGTTTCTTAAGCTGGCATTAGATTTCTTATCCTATTGGAAAGGAAGGTCACTTACTGTACTCTTCAACCTTATGAGCAAAAAAATGCGGATGGTAGATGTGTATCTGTTTTTATGTTCTTATAAAGTCAATATTACCTGAAATCTTTCTGCAGTAAGAATGATACAGGGCAGTGAATTATTTATGTCTTCTCACAGTCTTAGATGTGTAAATGGAGATTTTCCACCAAAGGGATTTTATGAGGAGCCAGCTTAGCTTAATTTTGTAATAAAGCACTCCTGGTGCCATGGACAGGCAGACCCTCCAGCCACTGCCCCCCTTACTGTGCCGCAGCGGTGCACTGCAGTGCGGACCCGGCCCCTGCCCAGGGCACGTGGCTCCCATCGCGGTGTTTGAGGCCCCGCCAGCGTGGTGTTGCCGGCAGGCTCTGCGCGGACAGGCCTTCTGCTCCCAGCAAAAGTTGTGTCCGTTGTTGCAGAGCAGCATCTCTCCACATGTCTGATCATCTTGAGATAAGCAGTCAGGAGACTGCAGAGCAAATCTGACGGAGCGGGGCAGGACACGTCTTTTCCCCTGGACTTGGTGGTAAAAGTTCAGCAGCTGACAAACGTCTCCTTATTTTTTTCTCTTTCCCTGCTTTGGCTTCGCCCCCCTCCCCGCCTCCTCCCGCCCCGTAGCACTGATAGGAGAGCCTTTCGTGTGTCCTGGACATCCAGCTAGTACCAGTTCCCCATCCTGCGAACTCACTGGTAAAGGCCCTTTAGGGTTGGAACTCCCTCCGAGGTTTAGCTTTATATCAGCCTACAGAAACCTCTAAGATCCTGCTTGTTGTGGAGGACCAGGAGGATCAGAGGCAGGTGCTTGCCGTAAAGCTTTAGCTCCAGCATCATATTGATCTATTTGATCTGAAATTAAATAAATATTGGTGGGGGGAAGAGGAGGGAGAGAAGGAAGTGGGATAAGGCTTCTTAACCAGGCTGTTGGTTGTCCAGCTGAGTACCGACATTCAGCAGCAGTGAACTTTGCTGTCACCATTTCAAAACGCAGCAGATGTGTACAGTTCATGGAATATTTGAGACAAGAACAGTCCCCCAACATTGAGTTTGTTTTCTCCATGCACACAGGCTGTAGCCCTGAGTTTGCTGAATAGTTTGATGAATTTGACAGGCATGGGATCAGCACTTTTTACATCTGGCTCGTAATTAATATAAACAGGATGACAGACAATCATTTGCCTTGTACTGTGAAAAAGCAGATACAAGATGCTGCCTTAATAGACAGACTTGTAGGTACCTGGAAAGATAGTAGGAATTCTCTTGTTGTTTGAATTAGTTTCAACTTGATTTAATATTTAAAAATTCTTACTAAAGCTGTCATCAGAAACTGCAAAGAAAATTTTCTCCTGAACTCTCTAGTCATCCTTCCACTGGCTCTTTTCACTGCCTCAAATGTGTGCTACTTGACTTCTCTCCATGGTCCATCACAGTTTGCAGCATCTTGCTACAATATCTCATTTGCCATTATGTGGGAAGCTACCTCCAGTCAGTCAGTTTTGCCAGTCACTGTCCACATTTTCCCATTTTCAAGTAAGCTTTCAAATAAACATATCTTCTCCTATGCTGCCCCTATCTATATCCTACTGTGCTTACCAGCTCTTGTTGTGTAGAGATACAGACTGTAACAGTGCTTAGTTTGGTCCCTAATATTGACCTATATAAATATTAATACCCATAAGAGCTTATAAGGATGGGAGACTGAGGTACACAGGAGGCACCATTCTGCCATGTCTATAGCTGTATTATGTCCGTCTCCCTATCTATTTGCTGGGCCGTGCCAGAAAGAGGACCCTGGCATCCAGCCCCAGATGATGTCAACTGGCTCATGTCTGTGTTGTTCATGGCTAGCATCCTTTGGGGAAGAGCATGTCCATCCATACTCTGGAGGAGTCAGTCATTCCTCCTCTGGATGCCCTATACTCCCAAAACACCTAATTGTAATTTCTGTAGCAGTGAGAGATGCGGGGGGTTAGATAATTTTAAAAACATTGCATAGAGGATGAACGTTCTGTGCAGTGTGGGGTGGCACAAAGGTGGATGGAGGCTTTTGGGGTAGTATTAGAAACCTGTCCTGGATAGAGGCAGGGAAAGTTGCCTCTTCTCATGCGTAATTGCTGCCTGGAGTATCCCTTGTGTGAATTACTCACCTAGCTCTGCTTGGGTTGCTTCAAGGATGGAACTAACTGGCTAACTAGAAAGGAACCTAAGTATGAAGTATCATGACTGAAGTATGGATTATGTAGACACCAGGGTCTAGAATAAATAAGGGACCAACTCAGACTGTAGGCTAGACTGTAGGGAGGACTAAATCCCATTTCTAGAAACAATCTGACCATTGGATTTAAATAAATTCCTTCCTTCTCTGCTTCACATCTTCAGTCATAATGCCATTAAAGAGATACGCAAATTCTCTAAAGTCATAGCAAGGTATTAACATCAGCTATTCATATGTATTGCCACTGTCTCTTCCTCTTTGTCTTCCATCCACTGACTCCGTACTAAATCACTGACAGTATGCTAGGGAGTGGTTGTACTTATTAGGATCCAGTAATGCATTACACGTGATGTGCTTGTAATTATTCCCTTGGGGATTATTCAAGCAATACTGACATTGGGAATATACATTACGACTGTTCAGGTTAATGGCCCAGTGATTCATTAGACAAGACATTCTTGGAAAGTAATTGATTGCATTAATTGTTTCACTGAACAGTGTGAACCACAGCTGCTACACCGCCTTCCCAGCACTGGCCCAGAGCTTCTGCTGTGGCAGCACCTACTGGGCAAGTGTTGCCGGCTGTCATGCTGTAGGTGCATTGGATCTTCTTGCTTTCCTTTGCCCAAGGCTGTTCCCTGCTGCCATTGTCACTCTTTGTCTCTGTTCCTCATTCCTTCAGGAGATCTGTGATGTCATCTCAGACCAGAATAGGTGCTGGAGCATGGGGAGGGACGTTCACAGGCAGTGCTGAAGACTGCCTGCTCTTTGGCACTGACCAGTATGAGGTTACTGGATAGTCTTATTCAGTGGGGTTGAAAAAATGGGCGTTTTGCAAAACTTTATTACACTCAAAACAGCAAATGATTTGGTGAAAGTCATATTGCTTAGAGTGAAAGTGGCTGTGATTTAGATGGCTCTCACAATTGCAGTGGCAGTGTAGACTAAATGGCCTGCAATAGTGAGAGACACAGGAGAATGGCAGGGACTGGTATGACCATCTCTTATGTCATGTACCCCATTTTGCACATGGCAGTGTTCCCCTTGCTTTTGCTGCAATGACCTAAGGAAAACACCAAAAATACAGCTCCTATTACACCTGAGACTTACACCAGCACGTTGGCCCACGCAAGCTGTTGGTTTTCCGACCCTTCCCTGCATCCGCTATGCTGTGCAGATTGAGGTGAGACACCTGCCTTCTGGGGTTTGCCTTTAGGGTCGACACTAGTAAAGGCAACGGAGCAGGAACTTCAAGCCTGTGGGTGCCTGGATGGGTTTCTGCAGGATCTTCCAATTTGTGGTTCTAGTTGTCTCTGATAAGAGATTTATAGCCACCCCCTTCCTAGTCTGGCAGCACAAAAGCTGACATTTGCATTGAGTGGCGTCAAGACTCTAACTCCTCTCCGGGGGGGTGTGTGTGTGACTCATCCAAATAGCGAATAGAATAGCGTTGTGCCAGTGCTCTCTGTGTTGTGTGTAGCTCTGAGGGCCCATTCCAACAGGTCAGAGAAATGTGCTAGAGCAGAACTGACGCTGAAGCGTGTGCATGACACTGTATGGAAAGATCTGCTTTGGTGACATGGGGAATTGCTGCACCCAGGTGACAAAAGGAAGGTTTCTTTTTGGAATTAGCTGATCATAGAACACCTTGTCCCAGCAGGAAGGGTAAGAACTCCCCTACTTAGGGAGCAAAAACTGGTGCTTTGTTCTATGTCGCTCTATGTATGCAGACGGCATAGCCCGGGCAGGGAACAGCCGTGCTGACAAGCAACCTTTCCCAGACAGCACGGCACGGCACGGCACGGCACGGCACGGCACACCTGTGTGCAACGTCCCTGAGATGTAAAGGTGACATACCGCACAAAAAAAGAGGCTGTTACAGAGAGGCACAGAGACACTTCTGAAGACCGATGCAGCCAGCACCATGCTCTATTTGCAGGGGAAAATGTGTGCCAACAACGTAAGTGTTTATCAAAGTAAAAGTAAGGCAAGCCACGGCTGCACATCTCTAAGTGAATTATACATCCCTGCTTATTAAACCACTGCTGTGGCAGTGGTGATTATGATCCTTACAGCGTCTGGCCTTACAAAACATAGAATGTTTTTCAGACAACCTAATTTCTGAGTATTTTAGGGGTCAGACCAGAGAAATTTGGCAACTTGTAAGACAAATGTAGCCCAGGAGGCTATAAATTAAGGTTACAAATTGTAGGAGACTTGGTGATAAGGAATATGCAGTTGGAAGTGTCATAGATAGTAACCTTTTGTAATTATAGTTTGCTTCAATACTCCCTTGGAGACTTCATCATTATAATTTACTCTTACTCAGAACGTTATCTTTGTGAAGAGTCATGGTGATTGATTACTTGGTGAGTATCTGAGCAGTCAAATGGGGAACAGTTGGGTAACTTCTAACAGAGAGGGAAGCAGAATTCCTAAATCCTGCAAATTCCTGCCAGGACAGTCCTCTAGATATTGTGTACCTGATCCAACCCCTTTACCTCACATATAAATAATGTTGCTATATCTATTTATGAGACCTGCACACCTTGTAGAGAACATTGCCCGCATATTTGAACACTGCTCTGCTACACAAATAAGGAAAGCAGTCTGTTAAAAAAACAAACAAACAAAACCAAACTGGAGGACACTTTGGAATGTAAAGCTGCAGATTCTGAAACGGGTCATTATAGACCAGTTCTTTCATGAAAAGACATATGAAACTGTGTCTTGCTAATGGAAGAGTAATAAAGGCCACGGGTCAGAGCAGTTGCCTAGAAGCCAGGCACTAACAGCCGCTGGGGTGCCCAGCCATGCTGGATCGGACCAAAAGTCTGTGGTCCTGTTTCTGACAGTGGCTGTCATGGATGTTGAGGGAAGACCGTAAGATCAGAACGTGCAAATGGCAGTTCTTCCCAAGGGGTACCTTCTCAGACTCCGGAGGTAGTGGTCTGGGGACTCACTGCGCCGGGGGGGATCAGCACAGCGCCTCTTGTCTCAGGGTCCCCGTAGCCGTGGGGAGCTGTTCGGGGCGGGGAGGAACTGAACTCTTCATTGCTGCTGGGTGAACGTACGTTTCAGCGTGTGCGTAAAATCTCTGTGTATTTGTCTGTGGGACATGCAGAGCGAAGTAGTCTTTCAGAGAGGTGCAGTAAGACTGGCTTTAGAGAGAAGTTAGACAATAACCTCAAATAGTCTGAATTTGGAAAATAGAATGTTTGTAGTATGAAAATGTAACATCACTGTCAAGAAACAAATAACACAAAGAGCATACCATTGCTTTTTGGTGACTGAAGAAAGTTATTTGGTACTTTGGAATCAATAAATTTGGCTTAAATGATGCAGCTCAAGGCAATCCTAACTAATCATTGTTTTAAAAAGTATATAAAATTCAACAAAAAGCTTTAAAAAGAGATGTCTTAGACACAGTATCAATGTCAGGGGAGGGTAAAATCTTCTTTGAACTTCCTGCCAAATGCTAGTCACTTACTGAAGTTTTATAGCATTAGCTTAGTAGTGGCAGCCTTCTGTATCTGTCACATCTTGTTTTATTTGCATCAGAGGCTATAATTATATTCATACAAACTTTACCTTATTTTAAAAGCTGAAAGCAGCCCCTGATTTATGCTCCCTACAAGGCAATTCTTTCTCTTCTGGATGTAATATGTCACAAAAAAGAGTGAAGCTGCAGCATTGCTGCTATCCCTCTGCCTCCTCCATGCATGCCTTCGGGCTACTGCAGATACATTAAACAGTGACAGCAAGCCCTGGCTTCTTTCCCCTCTCATGCAATGCTCACACTCAGGGGTTGCCTCTGCCTTCGCAGTAGAATTTGTAAGTGATGACTTCTCAGAAATGCTAAAACATGTTCCTGAGAACCCATACATGTCTCGTCCTCTGTGCTCGCAGGAAACCCCTCTGGGGTACAGCAAGGCCCGCAAGGATAACCAGTTACTCCATCTCATTAGCAGAAAGGTGAAGAAAATGAACACTCAAAAGCATAAGCACGGACTAAAGGCCAAGGGAAATAGTGTACCTGACCGGGCTGAGCGTGGCTTTGGGGAAAGGTACCACTCTGGCCATGAATCCGTGGGTAGCCCCGGCGCTGAGGCTGCTTTTCTTTAACACAGCCCTGGTCGCCGTGTGTTTGGGCGTCCACATACCCATCTGCCGGCACTGGAGTCCTCACCCTTCTCTGTTGCTCCTGGCGGTGAAGAGCTCCTTTGCCCAGGGAAGGTCACCGCGGTGGGGTGGAGGGCTCTCAGACATCCAACACAGGTCTCAGGCGGCGTTTTGCCAACACAGGCACAGGTTGTTCAAGCCGTGGAAGCAACTCGCCTGTCTCTTCTGGAGACCCACATGGAGACCTGGGAGGCAGAGGCCCAGGGTGCAGGGAACGACCGAACCGGAGGCAGCCCAGGCTGCAAAGGCACTGATGTGAGGTGGGGACTGGTGTGAGGGCTGCGGGAGAGCCCCGAGGGGGGTGGGGAGAGCGCCGCGACCGCCAGGAGGCTGCAGGTTTAAATTGTGAACTACAAGGAATGTGGAGGGCATGGGGGCATTGCAAACCCCTTTGTCCACACCCTGTCTGCTTTTGGCTAAAGCGACGACGTCCTTGTTTGATCTGTAACTTCACTCATAAAACTTGTGAAATAAATTGTGGACAATGAAGCTTTTCGGAGAGAGCAGACTTGCAACACTAGCGCTCCCATTTCAAAGGCACTGGTGGGAAGAATTTTGCCTCTAAACTACTGAATCTTCCTGCAGTATCCCTCATTTCACTTTTAAAGGCTTTCAGCTGCACACCCTGTCAAAATGCCATTAGCTGACTAGAAAGATACGGCTTTTGGCTAAAAGATTAAAATGAAGATTTATGGCCTGTGATGCTTCTCCCTAAGGTCATTCCCCAAACTTTCATGCAGAAGGAGTGGGGTGACACTGTCTCCTTTCCATACGTATGTTTTGACAAATTTTTCTTCAAGCTTTCTGCTTATTGTCTCTTAAAACTCCTTTTAAAAAGAACTTTCTGAAAACTCTTAGTGATGTCAGTAAACATGAAGTCAGCTTTCAGTTGCTGAGCAAGGACTTGTCTGAGGTTGGCTGGTATGTAAGAAACAAACATTCAAAAAGGAAAAAAAATGAACCTCTAGAAAAAAATCTGAGCTGAATACTCACAGAATGTATTTCCTATGCACAAATATTGCATGGGTTTAAGTTTCTAAACAAATTGGGTTTCTACATTTTTGTAGAAAAAACTGGGAAAGGAAAACCCAACCTCAGAAACCGTTCCAGTCAGTTACAACGTGTGGAAAAGCCAGGTTTTGTGACTTTTTGCTTCTTTTTATTTTACATCATTAACATGGGATTCATGGCCTAATCAGCTCTCATAATGCACAAGTGGCAATCATAATAAAGGCAGAACTCAGGGGCCCTGACCAAGACGAAGGGGTCCTTGGTATCTGTGGCAGAGGAAGGAAAGTCAATCCCTTGTCGCGGGGTGCACAGCTAAATGGGTAAGACACGGAGTGAGGGTACAACTGGTGTTGCTCGGCTGAACAGGAACCGACGATCACGGAGATTAAGAGCTTGAGACAAAGTCAGCTGCAATCAAGGTCAAATCCAGACAATTTCTGTCTAATTTGAATGAGACCTGATACCTCACCAACGCAGTCCTATGGAGGGGGTGCTACCGGCCCCACAGCAGAACTCACAGTTGTCTCCCCAGTTTAGCACTTTTATCACAGAAGCCACCATGGTGTACCTGTGGGCATGTGTGTTTATTTGAAAATAGTTAGAGCTTTTCCGACTGTGGAGGAAGCAGGGAGAAAATTTCCACCTTGGTTTCAAAGACGTGCTGCCTTCATAGACAGAAACTTCCAAAGTCTCAGTAGCAGGCGTCTCCAAACTGCACGGCTCATTGGTTTGATCTGTATTTCAGAAGCTTCTGCCTTCCTTCTTCCTTAGCCAATATCCCCGTGTGGTGTCTGAAGCACAGGAGTTACCTTGCTTTATGCATTAGAAACATCCCCGGCACCTGTCCTGTGACACACAGCGGCATTTTGGAGTGCAGCATCACTTCTCTGCTTTGCGGATGTTCATTCTTACAGAAACACATCACGTAAGCAGTGTCTGCAGCAGCAGCATAGAGTTAAAATTCACTGTGTGACACAGGAAACCTTAGAAGGATTAAACTGCAGAGGGTTTGCTAAATGTTTTTAAGAACTTGGGAACAGTTGGTAAAACTGTGTGATTAATCCTGTGCGTCCCTTCCTATATTTCCTATTAAATGTGATGAGCATGATAAAAGCATGATTTTATCTGTGATTTCTGTGCAAGCGCAGAAGTGAACACACGGTTTCTTGTGGGTACGCTTCGGGGTCAGTTACCCACCTACAAGGAAAAGCTGCTGGCTGGGGTTGAGTGCGGTGTGAGCAAACCCCGGCCGGGGCAGCGAGCCGTGGGGCTGTGCCGGCGCACACCCACCTCGTGTTCACCCGTCATGGTGGCGTAAGTCACTGGAGTGAATGCCTGGCCATGCGAGGACGGCCAGAAAAGCAATGTTTGGATGAGTTTGGCAGGTTTCTTCTGAGGCCGTGGCAGAGACCTTCAGAAAAAGGGCAGCACTGGATGTGCACCAAACCCCTCGCGTTTCTGAGCCACCACTGGACCGGAATTCTCCAGCATCTTCCCGGGCAAAATGTTCCCTTCTGGAGACCCCGTTGTTGCTTCCAGTGTGTCCTTTTCTCAGCAGCTTCCCAGACCCTCCGCGGACGTGGTGAGGTTTCTGAGGACACGTGGGTGATGGGAGGCAGCAGGAGGAGCAGGCCTTCGGAGCCGCTGCCCAGTGAGCGGGGCTGAGGAATTTACAGCCCTTCTAATGCTCACACTTTATTTCTCTCCACAGTCGTTACTGTGCAGCCATGTGAGCCGTCTGTGTTGTGTCAGCAGAGACCTCGGGCGCAGACGGAGAGCGCTTTCCAGTGCCTTGCTCGTGGCTATTATCCCGAGTTTCGCATCTCCGAACCCGGGGAGCGTTTCCCATCCTTCGCGGGGTGTGTGGGTGTCACGAGTTCAGGTGCCGTGGTGGGCGCGAGCGGGGTCTGTGCCGGGGGAAGGTGCGTGTGGCCGCCATCCATCCCGCGGGAGGCACGGGCTCCGGCCCGGGACAGGGGCGGTGGGCAGCCCCTCGCTGTCCGACCCGACCCTCCGAAGACAATGCGCATTTCTGCATTGCTCATAAACAAATGTATCTAAAACACCACACTTTATATCCACTTACAATTCTGAATACCTTTCCATTTATCTAAAGCTTGCTGAGGTGAGTTCCTATAAGGGAAGACTTATTTCATTTCCATGAAATGTTTATATTTTCTGGGAAGTTTCTCTCTCACCTCTTTAAATTTTACTGCAGTTGGCGTGCAGCCTGCAGCAGGGTCCTCCCAAGGAAGCTGGTGAGGCAGGGAGGTTCAAGAGGGACTATAAATTTCAAACTCTCTGGGTTAGAATAATTTAAGTGCACCAAGTTCTTAACCTTAAAGGATCAATACTGAGGGTTTTTTTTTTCTTGTAATGCAGAAAAAATTAAACAAAGAAAAAAACTTAACAGAAAAAAAAAAAAACAACCCCAAACCAAAACCGCCCCCCCCAAAAAAAACCCAAACCAAAGTAAATAAAGTTTGTATGTATGTGAACTATGTTTCTGNTTTTTTTTTTCTTGTAGTGCTGTAAAATTTGAGCTAAAAAAAAAACTTCACAGAAAAAAAAAAACCAACCCCAAACCAAACCCGCCCCCCCAAAAAAAACCCCAAACCAAAGTAAATAAAGTTTGTATGTATGTGAACTATGTTTCTGGAGTTTCAAATTATATTGTCAGAAGGACGTCTGTTTTGACTGTTCATGAGAATAACCATCCCGGGAAGGTTTTCTTTACAAAAAAATATAAAGACCCATGACCCAGTACTCATCCTTGCAAAATGGATGTAGTTCTCTTTCTGCATCTAATTTCTCTGTTTAAAGCCCAGAAGGGACTTGGCCTTTTCAGCACTGATTTTTGGAGTGGATTAGGGCTGGCAGATATGATATGTCCCCATGGGTGATGAGGCTGTGGCCGTACAGACCACTTTTCTGCATTTCACCCTGCTGCACTTACATTTTCTGACTACTTTGCTGAGTGTCCAACCTACTATCAAGCATATATATGCAGTTTTATGCCTTATATCGTCTTGTATGACATTTGTGTTAAAGACAGCATTGACTAACCTGTTTTCTTCTCAGAATATTGACGAATTGCCTCAGTGAAATCTCTAGCAGTATATTCAGGCATCCATATCTGTTTTGGGAAAAAACCCAGTACCTTCAAATATGGTTCACAAACTTTTACTAAAGAACACACAAAGAATCCCGATGCAGTATAAAATCGCAGATGTTATTTATCCAGCAGGCATGTAAGGTAAATGCATCTTAAAAGAAAGATTTAAATACCATATCCTATTTACTATTTCAGTCAGAACTTGGGGTTAGGATTTTCCGGGAAAACCCGGTGACATCACAAGCACCTCAACCAGATTTTAAAATCTTATTTTAGCAGAATATGTGAGATCACCAATCTAAAACGGGAAATATAGGACCCTGATATCAATATTTGACAAGTCAGTGCAGGAGAAGCTTTTTTATAAAATACAAATTCATGTTTGACCTCTAACCCTACACACAGTCTCCAATAACAATTTTTGGTCTGAAACAGTTCTGTCCCACGATACTCCCACAGCCTCCAAAAACCACACTCACCTTTTATACTCACTGAAGGCAAGGATTCTTCATCAAAGACATTACTCGACGCGACTCGGCCGGCTGTGCCGTGGCTGAGAGCTGTGCCAGCGGGGCAGCGCGGGGGGCTGCCTCTGGGGGGGATGCTGCCGAGCCCCCCTTTCCGAGGGGAAAAAAATGACAGGGGATGGGAAGTGCCATATAGGCTACATTTATGCCAGCATTTAAACTCTTCAGGGTGCTGGAATTCATTCGTACCTACCGTTGAACTGCCAGCGTGGCCCTCGCCCAGTTCTGACTTCGGCCAGCTTGCGTGCTCCCATCAGCGCTCAGGCATGGTTTGGAAGTTAACCCAATCTGGGAGCCATTCCCACTGTGTGTTTTCCATGTGGCCGATGTTTCTGCAGACGGAGATGAATAGTACAAACACTGGTGGCTCTGTGCCAGCTGTCCTCAGTGCCATTGTCACTGGTGTTTTATTGACACACGTGTGGCCTCCCTGTCTGAGACGGATGCTCCCGTCTGGCATGGCTACTCCAACCCAAACGGGCCCCTGCTCAGTTTCATACCTGGCACCACTGAGAAGTCCTTGATCAACCAGTCTTCTCAGTGGAAAGTCGCCTGACATGAGAGACACTACTGCCAGTCCAGCACAGTGGACTGCACTTGCGCTGTGGTGCTAAGTCACCCTCTTTGCTTGTCCCTCACAGCCTGTCCCACAATAAAAATGGGGGACCTAAACAAAGAGAGCAAACCAGAGTCACAGAGGGTGTTTTGGGTCTCTCCAGGAGCAGCCCTGTAGAGAAAATTCCTTAGTCAATCTTCTGGATGCCCTCATTTGATATGGGATTACACAGACAAAGCTCGTTTTGGCATCTTATCTAGAAACTCCATTTGTAGATGCCAAGAACTGCTCAGAAGAAATAAAGAATACCTTGTGTGACAGTGGCCAGGCTTTCTATATAGAAAGCCTCATCTTTACAACTAGATCCACAGCACAAAACCACCCAGTGTGCACTCCACTGGGCATGTTACAAAGTCTGCAGGTCCCCCTGCCTGTCTGCCGCTTTGTCTGGCAGCACTCAGTACCGTACCCAACGAAGGTGGGAGGTGCACCACCTCGCTTGCATGCTGGGCCGCAGCTGCAGGTCTGCAGTAACGATAGCCGGCGATGGCGCTTCCGCTGCTGCCGGTCTCCGCAGGCTCGGTGCCTCCAGAACCACCGTCTCGGTAAGGCACCGTCTCTGCCGGTGACAATGCCGGCTTTGCCAGGCTTTCAGAGGCATAACTGAATCCAGTCTAATCTCTGCAAAAGTCTGGGAACAAACTGTACTGACACCTCTGTCTTCTAAGGACTCGGAGTACAGCGTAGGAGCGGCAGGGTTTCTCCTGACAGAAGCATTTGAATTGGGAGAATTCAGCCAGTGCTGAAAAGGGACAAAAGAAACCAGTGTATTAGGTTTAACTATTATCTAGTAATCCTATTCTGTATATTTTCTGCCAATCTTTTCCTGGCATAGTTTGTACCTCCCAGAATCATCTCTGGGCAGTGAGATAAACTCTGAATTCATACCCAGAAGTTCCCCCTTGAACTACGAGTGGACTTTCTGAGGGGCCAAAAGATAGTAGAGGTAGAGCAGAGTTGGTGTTCATGGCGCTTCTGGTCACGTCAGGTTCAGGTGAGACTGGTCTTATCTGTCATCGGCCAGCTGAAACCGACAGGGACCACTTACCAGCAGCAGGATCCACAGTTGGCTCCCCAGTGCGCATGCAGCTACTGCCTCTGTATTTTATCCACAAAAAGTACCCCAAACGTGTTCTAGCTGAGCATGTTCAAGCCTGCCACAGCCTTTCCAATAGCTGACTGACAGCGTGTCAGGGCAAAGGTTTGTAAAACTGCAGCCTGCTGTTCTGCAGGAGCATGGCAGGAGCCAAAGCAGAGATCCATGCTAATGTAATTTGTCCTCCCATAGCTTTCAAGATAAGAAGGGAAATGTGGTATTGATTTGCCTAGTAAAAGTGACACCCCCCAACATGCGGAATCCATCCCTGCTTGTCACTCAGTGCTGCTCTGCTTTTTTGGACAAGGCTGCTTGTACGTGTGAAGTTATTAAGCAGAAACATATTGCCCAGCCTGACTATCAGAGCCAGTTCAGAGAGGGCAGGTATCGTACCAACGCAGAGAGCATGCGAAAGACCAAACGGCACTTAGCAGTAAGCTGCAAATCAGCAGCAGGAAAGTACACAGACACCCGAATCCAAAGAGACGTATTTCTATTCCTGGACATAAAGCCCATGAGATGGTTTAATTAATAATTAATTCAAGCTGCTTCTAATCCATATTTTTTTACCCAACAAACCCAAGGAGTGATATGCTTATGAGCTTATACTACAGAGAAAACCTTACAGAAGAAAAAGCATAGGAAATCTATCCACAGCTAATCACATAGGGAAGGGGCCACTGGCTCTTGCTTTATAAATGCCACAGTTTTCAGGTGTATCTAGTAAATAATTAAGGCTGATAACAGTCAGGTGGTTAGCAGTTCCTCCCATGCCTGGGGACTTCTAGCAATTAAGGCCTGAGCAGAAAGGAATGGATATTTGCCCTTTGTTGATATTAAAAAGTGTGAGAGCCGGAACTGTGTCTGGGACTAGCGTTAAATTCGGTTGTCTGTATGGCAAGGTCACTCAGTGTCCTGGTCATCCCTCCGCTCTCTTCTTCCCGTCTGTCTCCACCAAACTGGCAACAGTCACAGCAATGATCTGCACCAGCTGATACGAGATTCAGTCAATAAGAAGGCAAAAGACAGTTATTATTGATGCTGATCACCTGGGTTATGAAAAACATTTGTCAACTATCTGAGATTTCTTTTTTATTATGAGAAAACATGGAAATCCATAATTGTGGTTGATGTGAAATGGGAATTTATCCCGGGGAAGGCTGGTGTTTGCCAGTGACTGTGGCTGGGCAGGGGACATGACTGCCCTGGCACAGCCATTGCAGCCGGCGTGGGCACGGTAACAGTGCCGGTGGAACAGACCCACGTACGTCACCTGGTTTGGTACCATCTGCCATTTTGTTCAGAAAAGCAGAATGTCATAAGCATGCACAACATGGCAGATATTAAATGTGGAATCTGGAGTAGAAACGGAGAGGTTTTATTTTCCTTGTGTTTGGCATTGTAGCTGAGGCTGGATACCTTATTCTGGTGTCTTAGTTCAAAGAGTGGGTATGTGAAAGAGCAACAGAGAAAATCACTGAGGAACGGAAGTATTCTGAAAAGCCGGTCTTGAACTTTTGCATGCCAGTGCCATCCTCTTGGTGTCTCTTGCTGGAAGGCCCTCAGGGGCACAGCCTCAGGGCCAGGTCCTCCTTCCGCAGAGCTCCACAGCAGCAGAGTCCCACCGCAGGGCAGGCTCTTTTGTCAACAGAGAGGATTTCCCTGATGTTTTACAGTTAAACATAGTATTGATAAGAGGCTTAAGGCAGGACTTGTTCAGGTATTCCCCATCTTTCTTTGTCTTTTGCAGCAAAGCAAGTGCTTGTGGCACTTCTGACACTGAAGATTAAAAAATAAATCACTTTAGTCTTCCTAGTTCACGCTGGGTAGACCCCCTGCTTCAAATGATTTTTCAGCTAGGAAAGTAATGATGTAAGTAATTAATTATAGACTGTGGTCATTATGACTACAGTGAAAAACTGTTTAAAATCCTTTTCTTTGTAAGAGATATTTTCTAGGATAGTTAACAACAGCGCTACTTGCAGAGGCCTTGCTTACACGAACATCTCTCTAGTGAGAAGGAAAAGAGAAAGGGACACAGAAGAAATATTACTGCGACCAAGGTTATTCCTAAACTGAATATTGTTCACACTTGTTGGGAGGCCCAAGGATCTTAGATGAGCAACAGCTTAAATGTTCTTGCGCACAACTTTAATAGCAAAAGTTTCTGTTGCAGTGGCAAATAACGTGAGCTCCAGAGCAAGATGCAGAGCGTTCTCTCGGGTTACCTCTGCTGTGTGATCTAGCATAGCAGAACAAGCAATGCAAACAATAAATAATGACAGAATCAAAAAGCATGGAAGCCCTTTTCCTGTAACAATATATATCTTTTAGTGAAACACTCTGATCTCACAGAAGTAATGCACCATTATGCCCCTGAGGCCACCCTTCTGATTCCACATTTTATGGACTAGCTCTTTATTCCTAAATTCAGCAGATGCATGGCTTATAGCTGGTCCCAGCATGGAATGCATCACAAGCAGCTTGTCTATTACAAGTGACCTGCAAAAGAGAAGAAATAGTGTTTGTATCCTCTGTAGCATTTTTAAGGCTGAAAAAGAAGACTTGGAAGATTTCTTTTTTCTGGATCCTGCATATTGCTCAGTATTAAGTATCTGGAATATAAAAACCCCCTGAAGACCCATCATTCATTTATTTTTCTGTTAGAGGGGTGGAAACAGAGGATGAGTTGTGGAAATCCTTGGGAAGGACTCTGCTTGAACAGTGAGATAACTAGAAATTATCTACAAATGGTGTCTGGGATTTTGGCTGAATAATCCTCCTCACATGGAATTTTAAAGGTTTTACTAACAGTATGATTTTAAAAATAATCTGTTTAAACTGCTGTGGAAATTTTTATAGGTGGTTTTTTTTCAAGGTTTTTGTTCAAACAATCCTTGGTCTTTTCCTCTTTAGTAAGAGATTATTATATTGCTTGTTATTATAGCATAGTATACACTAAGTAACCACAGAAGTCTTCTTATGTCCCTAAAAATGGTCTATTGTACATCTGTCCTTCCAGATTACAGACTCTTCTATCCAGTGATTACTTTTGGGGTGCAGTGCTGGGCTGCGTGCCAGGTTTACATTGGAGCAACAGAAGTGATACACAGCCTATAATTGCAGTTAACATCTATCCAAATTCCTGAGATAATGCCAGACGAATCTTTGTGTGCGTGTTCACATATATACGTATATGCATCAAGTCACTGCAGAAATGTTTTGGAGTACATGGTCCACATGATGGTTCGGAGCGCAAGCACTCTAGACCGACGGAAAGTAAAGGTTCCAGCTGCCACTGCCCAAGAGCTGGGGCTTTGCCTTGACTGACAAGTACCCATCCCCTGTGGAAATGAATAAAAGTTAGTTCCTGGTCACTTTTGGGTTGTGCTTCCGATTGTGACTTGGCCACGGGCAGCAAAGCCAGTCTCCTGTATGCGAGGTCGTATGGCTTCTTGGCAGGTGATACAGAACTGGCCACCGCCAGAAGCATAACAAACTCCAAGAGGACCTAAGCAGCATTACTTCAGGATCTTTCCACTTCCAATATTTTTCATGTTGCTCCAATCCCAGAATTCTGCATCTTAGTCATAACAATATAGGTTGCTTTAATTGCTTTCTCCAAATTTTCTTCATCACACCCTTGTCCACTTTGTTCCCAGAGGTTATTTACAGCTCAGCTTTCGCAGTGTTTTTGGACAAGTATTTCAAACAAACATTCTGGAGCTGCTCGAAGCAGACACCGATCTGTGAGGGGGATGCTGCATGAAAGAGGATCCATGTATGCATATGCCCAGTGCATACTGTGTCATGTCGCAGTTGCGGCATCGCACAGGGACTCTGATTTCCACTGTAGACTGACTATTCTGTAACAAGACACCAAAGCATATGGCACAAAGCAGAACTAATATTTTTCTTGTCTCTTGTTTTCCTTCTGCTGGCTCCAGCAGCCTTCTCTGGCCTGCCCACAAAAGCCAGCTTTGTACGTGAAGACACAGCAGTCCAGTGGTTTGCCTCTATAGTTCCTACATGGAGATAAAACACCCCAGAAACAGTGGGGAGCTGTGAGTTACGGAAGACATTATACTGTGGTATATTTACTGAATGAACATGTGCACTCTAAAAATGTGTATTCAGGTTTGACAGAGGACAGACATAATGGAGAACCGGTAGTTTCAATTCCTTCACAGGAAACACTGGAGCTGTGTTCTGCAGTTAAGAAATACCGATGATATCATGAATATTTAAAGAACAGGCTTGTGCTTTTTGAAGCTAAGTTTCTTAACTCCGATTCCCTTATGGAGAAGTCAAACCGTTCTTAAAAGCTCTATATTACCAGGTCGCCCAACTTGCTCAGAGTGCTGCTTATGTCAAAAAGAGTTTGAAATTCTCTCTTTACTAGTGTTTTTTGCAGAATGTGTACTGCAATTTACAAGCAACACCATTTTAAGAAAGATAACATGATGGGGAAGGGAGAAGGCAATGAAGGATTGGCTCCCAAGTTATGGAAGAGTCTGATCTTGGTTACCTGAAACCATATGAGCATCCAAACACAACAGAACTGCAGCAGGAAAAAGGAGGGAGAGCTCATTTCTTCCCTGGAATGGAATGACATGTCTCAAACTAACACTTGGCCAAGAAGCTTTATTATTGTTGGTGTGATTTCAGAGTTATAAGGAAAAAGCTGTGAGCGCTGATGGGGAGGACTTACACTCTTGCTTCATGGTGCTTAGAATTTTAAAATAATCCCTTGAAAGAAGAGCACAATTGGAATCACAGTTGAATGTGTTGATTCTTCTCTCTGCAAATTCTACAGAGAGCCTTACTAAAAGGGGGAAAATCGTCTGTGTGGCCTTGAAACCTTATATAATGTTTCTGTGTTGGGCCAATAAAAAATATCCTAACCGTTATTTTGTCTGAGCTCAAGTCTTGAAGGAAACATTGGGCTGAGTAGGAAAAAAGTTCTACAGTTACAGCTCTTATAATTCTCAGAGCTTTCCCCCAAATACCCCCTACTTCCAAGCCCTGTCTCCAAACACTCAAACTGTGGAAGTGATAACCTGCAGACTTGGCAGTGTACATGACATTTTACTAAGGGAGCTTACACAAATATTATCTCAAGTGAAATGAGGGTTTAATTCTATTATCTGTGGCTTTTCTTTCCCTGGGGTCAAAAGTACAGAAAGTGGTCATGTTGTCTTTATAGCCCAAGAAACAAAAGACCTGTTTTTAAACCAAATAATTAGTCATCCAGAACTAATGTCCCACAGCACTAACCACTAAGGGGGCTTTAAAGTGATCTGAACCAGTTTGCAGTTCTCCAGACACATCATTTCAGAAGTGCGGGTAAGAATGTGTTGCAGGGGATCCTCTTGAGATGGCTGACACCATAGTCAGGGAAGCAAGGAGCAGGGACCCTGCAGGTACTGTGAAGAAACCCTTCAATAGCCTATTTCTTGAAGAGTGCTGTTCCTTGTGTTACACTGAAAATTCCATTCCCTGTTGCTTTGTCTCTACATTGTGCAGGTTGCAGGTGTGTGGCTGTACACGGCACACCCTTGTGACAGCTAGCAGTCCGCTGTGGAGAGCAGAGGGCAGGTCTAGGGTGATGCTGGTAGAGCTCAAATGTGAATAGTGTGTGGTCTAGCATCCTGCAATGCATCTTATATTCTGCAACTGTGATCAGAGCTGCTTGGAAGAAGAAACCTTCCACCCCAGCACCCAGAACGGCGATCCGCATAGATCTGCTCTTTGGCTTTGACTAGTCACTTGCTTTTAGCAGTTCTTGTGCAAAACAAAAGGAGTCCAGACTCAGTTCTCTGCCTTTTAAACTGTTCTTGATCCAGATTCTGAAATTTGCAAAAGACTGAAAAGCACCAAAGAAGATTTTTTAGCTGTGGGGCTAAAACTTTTGTAACTCCAGTGCCTGAATCCTGTCTCCTCCACTTTTGCTGAGGATGTGGGCTCCAAGGAGCTCACAGTTTAGACAAAAGATGCATGAAAGTGCAGGAGCACTGTATTTGCCATACACTCTGTTTGGCCCACTGCTGTAGCGTTACTTCTCTCTAAGTAGTGAGTACTGTAAGGAAGAATGACACAAGTTCTCTCTGACCAGGATTTTGGCAGTGAATAGGGTCAGAGGTTGCGCAAAAGAGCTTTTGGAACCGGCATGACCTGAAGGAATGAACTGGCAAGGATGCCTGTGTCAGTAGTGCACACATCCATCAGCTTTGCCTTTGCTGTCAGGTGACACTGCAGAAGAGATCTGTGCAAGCCTTACTCCTAAACAGAATGGAAACCCCAAAAGGGTCATAGTAGTCATGACATTGGCTCAGGCGCTTACAGAGTTAATAACTTGCTACAATTCATGTCCCAAGTCAACTCTTTTAGCTAGTCATTAATTTACAGGCAGTGCCCACAGCGCTGATTATTATTGCTTAGAAGAATGACTCAAATCTAGCCAAAGCTTTCATGTTGCTTCCATCTCAGATATGCATTGCAAGGCTAAGAGCTGGATCATCTTGCTCACTGCAGCTCCTCAAGCAGGAGGTGCTTAGTTAGTTTTAAATTGTTTACTATTTTCTTCTAGAAATCCCTATTTTCTCCTAGCATGCACTATGACTCCATATGATTGTCCAATAAATTTTACAACTACTTTATTGTCCTGGTTTTGGCTGGGCTAGAGTTACTTTTCTTCATAGTAGCTGGTATGGTGCTGTGTTTCGCATTTGTGACCAAAAGGACCTTGACAACACACTGATGTTTCAGTCATCGCTGAGCAGATGACTGAGACTTTCAACTCACCTCATATTTGTCAGGTAAAAACTGCAGTCCTCTCTCAGGATTCAAGTGATACTCTCCACTTCTTCCTACTCCCAAAGTCATCTCAGACCTTTCTTTCATATTGTTTTTTCGTCAACACTGCATTGGGAGCTCTGAATGAATGCAACAATTATAGTTTTAATGAAGAAGAAACGGAAAAATGTGTTTTGTTTACATCATGTGCTAGAGTAATAAGATCTGCTATGGCAGTTACAAGAGAAATAGTCCTTCACCCTAAAAGATACTATGCAGACTCTGTTTGTTCAGATGGTACACTGTCCTTTTGGTCTAAAGCTATTACTTAAATTTTCCACATAACAACTTCCCAAAGATGCCTTTGAAAATTTCTAAAGACAACATGTACTTAATACTTTAATATAAGCAGGTTTGATTCAATACAGATTGTTCAGAAGCACCAAATATCTGTGGATGTATCTTGGGTTGTATCTAAATCTGTACTTCCGTGCATAGTTTTGTGTCTGAAAGCAATCCCAAGCCACATGGTCTGTGAAACAGCGCCGTGAGCTTAGTAGAAATACGAACCATGTGAACTGTGATGCCACTAAACCACAGATCTTCCTTTTGTCTGTTTTGATAGCCCTTGATCCTCCAAGGACGTGGAAGTATTTTTCAGTCCAGCAACTGAAAAATACAGCCACTTTGGATTCTGGAAAGAAAAACATTCTGTTTAAATCCACCCCTCTATACTTTTGTTTTCAGACACTGTCTGTCAGTCTAGCCTTTGAAATTAGCACAAATACCCATGAGAAATATAATCCTGCTCAAGGCTCTGAATCAAATACATTGCAGCCGATAAATAGTTGCCCTTTGACTTCCAAATGATGTTTAATCTCTGAAGCAGGTACAGTAACCTTGGATAATCTGCTCATCAGTTTTCTAGGTTAAATAAATGGATATATTAGTTTCCTCTAGATTTCATTGTTCTATAATAGCAATGGGAACATAAGATCAGCACCGCAAAAAAGAACCAAGAACTGTCTGCTACGCTTTGTGGATTCTATTAAAGAGCCTCAGAAAAAAGGATCTTTATCACCCATAAAGTGACTCTATGCTGCCCAGGGAGATAGTGGGCATTTCTGGGGTGAGGAAACTCTACTATAGGGATTTTACGTCTGACTTGATCAGGTGTAAGGGGCTAGCAGAGTTGTTGACTGCTAGACTGAAATAACATGTGCTTCACCTAGCGCCACAGGAGACACTGAGGTTGGCACCTTTACTCTGCTTGAGAGGGAAATGGTATCACTGAGCTTCTCTTTTCATTCATCGTCTGTATCCCAATATCCCTGACTTTGCACAGTAACTTGTGGGAGACTAATTTACTTGAAAGAAAGCACAGGAAAAGAACAAGATCACTTCAGATGTTTAAAGAAGCAATGTAAAGAAGATTAGTTAAAAGAAACTTTTACATAACATCGGGCGTGCTCAGTAAAAACTTCTTAGGAAATCAAAATAATGTCAGTATATTTAGATGAAAATATTTTCAAAATTCAGATTCAGCTCAGAATTGAATGAGCAGTTGACAGAACCCATTGTACAGTCTATAGAACTCATGCAGCTCATGATTTCAACGCTTGTAATATTCTTCATTTTTTCCAAAGCAAACCAAGAAACAAAAATGAAGCTCATCTAGTCAAAGTGTTCCCAATGAACCCTAAGGACACAGCAGCCCCAAACTCTGCGAGCCTCTGTTCATGAGGTGGTGTCCTACTGAATTATCTTTTGGTAGGGCACTGTTACACATTGTTTTGAATGCAAGTGACAACAGTCAGCCTGCCTTCCTTGTCATATAAATCATCAGAACAGTTGGAACATGTACAATTACCTGCCTCAAATCCATACTTATGTAGGACAGACAGTCACTGGGGAAACTGTAAAATTCATTGTTTAATGCAATTTACAGATCATTTGGAGAGATGATTAATGGAATTAAAAAGGTCTGACATTCATTGACCACTGAATTACCCTTTAAATTATTCAATGCTTTGGAGATTATTTGCTGACCTGCTGCGACCTAACTTGAGTTGACAATTGCAGCAGTGAAGAGCATTGCCTGCTGCTGCAGTGCCGGCAGGTCACATGCAGATTTTACACCCTGTTGGTAGTAAAACCAATTCATTAACTCCAAACTGGTTTTGCAATATAAAGCTATAAAAAAGCATTAAAGTGAAGGTCATATCAGGTCAAGAGTCCTCACATCCTCTTCCAAAAAGACAGCAAGCTGCCCATACCTTTGCTTTATTGAGGCTGAAATCAGGTTAGGTCCCTGTTTGCTAAATATAACAAGCAAAGCCAGGCATTTTTCAAAAGCTAGTAGAGGTACACTGTACTTCCATCAGTCAGAGCAGGCAGTAATCATCTTAACCTGGCTATTAGGAAGGTTTGGTGATAAAGCAAGCAGATCGGACATGCTTAGCGGCAGTAACAGTGGCACTAGCTCTCTACTGCAGAAGCACTTGCTTGCTGCAGTAATAGGTAGTTATGACAGTTTTTTTACTTTTGGTTGACAAGTAGATCTCCAAAGCCAAAGAAGAAAGCAACAGGAACTTCCCAGCTGTTTTTGTCAGTGTAATACTCAGAGATGAAATAGTCTGCATCATATTTATAGAAAAAGAAATTTTAAGGTTTTATTATGAATTTCAGGCTACGTAAAAATGAAAGCACTTCCTTGGCACATCATGCTGATTAAAAGACGTTGATTTAAAGGGGGCATTGCTTTTCAGAAAGCCACAGAAAGTGTTAGAAAATATACGAATGTTTAGAGAGATTCGTGCAGGAGTTACCTACTGATCCTGCTAGAATCTGTCCGCACCTCACACACAACAGGGAGAAGTTAATTGCAGAATAATGTCTATGAAAAGATGACAAGCTAAAGCAGGCCTAGGCATATGTGTCAGAAGCATTCTGGTACAAGTGAAGAATCCACCACAGCTATACTAGTGACATTTCCATATGTTGGAAGTTTGTCCAGAGTTAAAATGGCCTGGTTAGCCTAAGGAGAAGAGGTATTTCTTTTTAAATTTTTGATGAGTACTTGTGAGAAACTACTAAGAAACCAAGTTCACAAGTTCTAAACTGCAACCCAAAGCCTTTCATGAAAAAACCTAAAGGTCCCCTTTTTTTCATGTGATTTTACTGATGTAATAGGTTAGTTGTATGACTTTCCTTGTAGTTCCCAAAGAGAGGCACTTCAAAGTGGGACAAACTGTCTTGTAAAGTTGTGTATAGTAAGCTGGCAAAGCTGCATGAAATTAATTGTGCCATGCAACTTCCATAGAAAATGGAGTAATCTCCATGTTTCCCAGGAGCATGCTACAAAACAGCAGTTCATCTAAAGCTGAAGGGAAGAGTGCATAGAATAAATTCCTTCCTAGATAAGTTAGGAGAACATGCTCTTTAGACTGTCTATCTCTCCCTACTCCACACTTTCTCTGTGTTTGAAACACTTTGCTGCTAAATATCTTGATCTGCATTATACTTACTCAGTTATAGTTTGCAAGTCGTTGGAACACATAATCTACAGGTATTTGGATTTCAAACAAGCATGAGAAATGCTCTTCCCCCTTTCCATTCTTGCCGTGACTATCTGCAGGGGAGATTGCTAACACTGCGAACAGTAATAAGGACTAGGGAGTTCTTGATCTACGCTGCTCGGGATGTAACAAGTAAGCCCAACCACAAAAGCAAAAGGGCTGGAAGTCTTTGGGACAGAGAGCTTTCTATTCACAGGACAAATAACGACTACTGTAAGAGCTTCTCAAGTCACTGTGCTAGCTCAGCCTGAGAGACAGAGCAGCCTCCTGGTTTGTGACAGATGCAATCGGGTGCCAGTTACCCGGGGAGGCAAGGCAGTGTACGGCATCAGACTGGATTAGCTCCTGAATGTCCCTTTGCTGCTTATGTGATGATACAGTGGAGGTGCCGGTTGCTTAAAATCAGCTACAGAGAAACACTGGACTTGTAACATTTCCTAATTAGAGGTCACCCTAATCGATAGGTTTACCTTGAAAAAGGATGAGGTATTAGAAAGCTTGCTTTCCATACTAAAGCAGTGAAGATATTTTGGGAGTCTGGATGCTTACGTTCAATTTAAAGTTCCTTGGGGCAAGAACAGGATCTTGCTATGCAATGCGTACAGCGTCTAGCAAGGGGAGCCTGCCTGATCCTGCCTGACATGTAACAGCTACTTAACCACGTGTAGTTCTGCGTGGGTGTAAATGGGCTTTGACACTTGTGAGGACTGCACCTTGCTAAAAGCAAGCTTTTAAATCAGTTTATTCTGTTGTAGCCTATGTATTGAGGAAAACAATGAAATGCAAATTTCTGCAGTGCCAGACCAGTTCTGACTGAAGGAAGAAGAACTAGTGACCTCGCAGTATTGCTTACAGACACAAAACAATGACCTTTCTTCTAAACTTGTGGCTTCTAGAGAACATTAATCAGCTTGGGTTGGAGTTCCACATTTTGTCCTTAGGCATTTTGTAAAGTGAATGCTCTTTCTTTAACTCTGAGATTTGTACAGTTAATATGCAAGAATGTCAATCTGTCATAATGCAATAGGCATGCTCTGTCCTTTGATACTCAGTGACTTCAAATACAGGTGCTACGTTATAGACCACCAAAACCTGAGCTGAGGACTAATATTTCCCTCTCTTCAATGACATCTGATGCCATTGCACACTGAATTTGAAACACCTATGTTCCCTCACTGTTCCACACTGGATTTGCACCCAGCCTAAATGTAAATATCATAGACACTTGCATGCACGTGTGTTTCATCCATAGTTTGAAACACAGCCACATTTAGTACAGAATATCATGATTTTTTTAACCTGACAATTCCTGCAATTTTAGGGAAGCACAGCACAGAAGCACAGGCTTCTGCTAACTTCTATCAGATTGATTGTTTGATTAAAATTGTCACAGCTATCATACATAGTTGGGATATTGTTTTTTTCAAGTATATGGCTTCAGTAGGTTCTAAAAAAAATATAGGCTGTAATATAAACAACATCATTACATTCAAATTAAAATATTACATAATTGTTGAATTTACTGAGAAATTATTTTCAAATGAAGTTTTATTTAAATAATAAATCCAATTTTTCTTTTAAAAATATTGCCTTTGTCCAACTTCACAGCCTGCCTTCGGTGGTGATAATGTGGTACAGAGCTTAGCTCTCCTTTCCCTTTCTCTGCATGCATCTGATGAAGTGGGCAATGGGAAGCTAGGATTGTGGGTGGCAGCTGTTACACAGAGATTTAGTTCACAAACCAGCTTTGGCAGCATCTCTGCTTTTTTTTTTTTCTTTTTTTTTTTCTCTTCTCTTTTTAAAAAACGCGTTGCAGTTCTGTTTTGCTTGTACCAGCTTTGAGGTAAGGAGGGTGTTCAGGTTTCTTTGGCCAAGCAGTAACAACTTTGCCGTTTTCTTTTGGTCAGCTTCTGAGGATGTTAAGGATACTCCTAAGATTTCGCTTCTGTCCTCAGTTTCTCATTTCTCCCACTGCAGAGCTAACAGTGGACTTTGCAATCGCAGGATTATAGCATGGACAAATACCAGCATTGCTCTGTGTTCAGCACAACACTGTCTGTGTGAGCCCCATGAGTGAAAGTGGGTGGCTGTTGCCTAGACTGTGCAAATTTTGTGGCATTTGCTTAGTAGGGCTGATGTCCTAGATATGCAGTCTCCTGTGGTCCTCTCCTGATTCATATATTATAAATGCAGGATATAAACCTTCTGAATTTGCCTTTCCTGTGTCCCTTTTGCACAGTCTACCCAGAGTGTGCTCTGGAGCAAGGCTGCCCTAGCAGCACGCCCCTGCTGGTCCTTTCCTGGGTGGTAGATACCTTAGCTACCTGCTCGTCCCTGAACATTTTACATGTACAGAAATGAAACTGGTGGGCTGTTAAGGGTTTTCCTCCGCTGGATTTATCAGTGTGAGGAATGTTCATCCAGAAGGTACTTCAATCTTACTGTGAACTGCAATCAACAATCCCAAATGTGCTAGTGTTCCCAAAAGCGCAACTCCCATGCACTCTCTACACCTTTAGGGACTTCAGGACCGGTGACTGTGTATTTTTCATTTCCTAGTGGCCTTAGAAAGCAGAAGGTTCAATTTTATGCAGTGAGAAGTGACACACTGATTTCACTAACTGAGCAATTTTTCCTTCAATTTGTTTTCTTTTCTCTTTGTTTTCATTGTGACATCAGAAAGAAAAATCCTTGGGCTAAACTTAGGAGCCCATGAGAAAAAATAATTTCTCGAGATCAACATCCACTTTGAAGTTAATCTAGAATTTTTAATATGACTTGCCAGAGGACCTGTCCCTGTCCCCTTTACAGTCTCCAGCTGAAATTATGGCTCAGCAGGGAGAGGCTGGATGGTCACTACAAATCCTGGACTATAGTGAGAGCTTTTTTTTCTCCTGCACTAGAATAACCTAGTTTCTAAGAAATTAAGTTTAACATACGGTTAGCATAACACCCTCTTTGCTTTGTTTTCTTTCAGTTACATGCAGGGGCTGAGAGTGTGCAGGTGTGTGTTTGTGTGTAATATAAGATACCCTGGTCAATCTTGCCAATGTTCAAGATTAGCAATTGACAGTTCAAACTCAGTTGAACAGTTCGGTTTTGTCCCTGCTGTCTGTAATGTCAGTGTTGGTGTAATAGCTAGCCAACTGCAGAAAGAAAAAGCCAAGGGTTCTAACTCACCATTAGGTGGTGCCCCTGCCTTTTATTGCGGAGAAAAAAAAAACAACAAAAAACCAAAAAGCACACACAAAAGACTCTACTATCCTCATTTTAATTATGCAAATAGGAACAGATCTAAGAAAGAATCTGTAGGGGAAGATTAAGTTCTAAGGTGGGAATAAATGAAATGTATATATACACACACTTTTAATGAAAGAGATTTTGGCTGTTTAAATGGTCAGTAGAGAAGAGTAGCTTCTTGACTTGAGCTCAGTTATGATGCTGTATGGCAGACCTGGCAGAAGCGTTGCCCTCTTAGGTTTGCCACCCACCCTTACCAGGGCACTTATCCAGTGTGTATATCTTACGCCTAACCACTGCAGTTTAAGCCAATTGCAGAAAACTGCCATCCAGGAGGGTGTGTCTCTGACCCACAGAGAGTCAGTTTACACCCCAAAGCATGCTTTCTTCTGCATCATTGCCTATGCTTATGTATTTGTATTATTTTGGGTTTTGCCAATTTACCTGCCCTGTTTTAAATCCTGTTAAAGTGACTTGCCTTGTAACCTGCTGATAGGAATGCCACACAATGAAATGACTTCTTTACCTGTGTTTCTTATTGAATGATTTTCATTTTGTTACTGTCTGCCCTCTTGCCCAGTGGTGACAGGATATAGATATTATTCAGTAGACCAAATCAAGCTCATGATGTAATCTCTCTGGTTGCAAGCAACCGACATAGTGCAATGTGGTGCCTCTTTGCACATCATCTATAGGCAGCTGGCATTGTTAGCTTTGTTCTGAGGCTCAGCTCATGGCATGAGGTAAATGAGCCAAATATTGAACCTTTGCTAGTGACCAACAATGGAATGAAACCCCGAGCTGCTGACCGCCTGATCACCCCTTTAATCCCAGTCCCTTAAAAGCACCTGAACAGCTGGCTCAGCTGAAAGAATTTTGGCTGCAACCAGGGAAGGTTTTAAGAGAACAAATGTTCCCTGACTTAACTATTTTTGTTTCAGCTGCTTCTGGGAGAAACTCCGCTGTATAGCTTAGAAAAACGGCAGGTAGGGTGGGGGATACTGGTCAAGGTATTTGGGCCTGGCTTGGTTTAGACCTTATTTTACCTTTTAGAGAAAACAAGCACCCCCCTGTTTCCTGCCCATGGATCCAGGACATTCTGACCAGCTCGGCAAGAGCAGCTGGTAAGAGCAAAGACCTGGGGAGGTGCCTGGTACTCCTGGGTTCCAGCAATCCCAGCAGAATCAACAGCCTCATTTCTGCACATCAGCTTTTCCATTAGCATAATTGAGAATAATGAACTGAACCAACAACCCCAAGGTTGACTAATAACTACAGCTTCTCTGATGATGAAAAGCATTCCATATCCTATTATTAGCAGATCAATGTGAGTAATTGGTAGACATACAACAAAAGCTACTGGTCGCAGAGATTTCGTTATAGGTTTCAAGGAAAACTTCAATAGCTACATTTTTATGATATAAATATTAACTCTTTGACTTAATCTCTTGAACATTCAAATTACTATTATTTTTATAATTTGCTTACCTGCAATTGCAGAAACCAGAACCTTGTATTTGTCCTATCCCCTTATTTCTTACACTTGCATCACTCTTACTATCCTTGTGATTGCTGTTATAAAACCTGCAGCCCCAGCATTGTGAGTCTCACCTTGGTATCAGCAGAAGCAGCAGCAGCTGCCGCCGCCGCTGCGTACTCGCTGTCTCAGTGCATTACCCAGCCGTGCTGGCCTCGCTCTGCCGGAGACTGCTCAGGTTTAACCAGTGAGCGGCTTACTAACATGGATTTTCTGCAGTTCTTCTGGCCTCGCTGTTGGGGAAAATTACCTTCCCTCCTGCATCTCTGCTGAGCGTAAAGCTGCAGTATTCAGCTGGAGTGAGGGAACAAAACAGTTGTCATTTTCTTTTTGAAACAGAGATCCAATCAGCTGCAAACTCAAAGAAGCTGGCATTGGAGATGGGTGCTTTCTCCACCTAGCAGGTTGTTGGAGAAGGTATCTGGCTGAGTGGGCAACTCCTGTGCTTCACCTCACACCTTCTCAGTCAGCAGATCCAGGGGCTTTTGCACTGCCTTTGTGGTGGGAGCTGCACAGGGAGGGAGGACTCGCTCCTGGTGTGATTGCGCAGAGTGCTGCTGCAGATGGTGTGTGTCGTGGTAGTCTAGGGACTGGAAAGACGACATGAGTTTGGATCGGGATGGTCAGGCACACACACCGTGGGCTTAGCGCTACCCTGAGCTACAGTGCTCAGTAAAGTCATGTTGCGAGTGAGTCATTTCAGCCCCTTCAAGCTATGGTAAAGCCGGTACCAACAGGCATGGGTGAGAGGATTGGGAAGAAGTATTCTCTCTGAGATGCCATCAATTTTATCCCTGTACTTGGGCTTCCACACTTTGCAGGATCTGGCCATTGTCTCAGCATTTTTTGTGCAGTTCATGCTGGCCATTCTCCTGACCCTCATCCTGACTGGCATGGGGTGAGGTCTGAGTGGGCGGTCATCAGCTCATGTTTGATTTATTCTTTATTATTTATTTATCATGTGTTTAATTTTTTTAAATATAATCTGTTCATTTTGGGGGTGATTTCTTTTTTTCCTTTTTTTAGGTTCCCCAAATTAATGTAACTAATATGGAAAGTATCTTGCACTAGGAAATTTGTAGATGCAGATGAAAGTATGGTGCTATCTGGTGCTAGTTACCTTCACTAGACCTGACCCCGACCTGTGGATTGACTTTGTGGCTTGACCCTGGACCTGCCTCATCGCCACAGACTTGCCCGATGATCTGGACTCTTCGCTGACACCAGCTGCCATCCCTGGACTTGTCCTGGTCTGCCCACCTTGCTCAGGTGCTCCAGGACAGGCCCTGGCTAAAAAAGTCTCTAACCTGCCAGCCATGCAGTCACACCTGGCTCCCATCCCTTAGCAATCAGCTGGCCTTTGCTACTTCTTGACACCTGCCACATTTTTAATCTACATCATGTTTTCTCCAAAATATGCATGCTGTGTGTAGCTGATACTATTTCTGACTTCTAAGTCTGCAGAGATATTTTTAAACAAGCTCCTCTGAGCTTCCAAAAACTAAATTTGATGCTTCTGTGTGCCACTTATTCCTTCTGTTTCAGAGTTTCCTGGGAATCCTAACTCGGCTTTTGCCCCAGGAATTTTGCTGTGCTGATGCTATGGTGAGTGGCTTCTGTGCATCAGCAGCTTGGTAAGACTGTCCCTTTATTCCCTAATTGTGGTGGAAACAATACTCGGGAATGCGGTTTGCACCTGCTTCCTTTCTTGTATGTCATATTTGGAGATGAACTTTTGGGCTATGTCAAATGTTTAAAAAAAAAAAAACCAAACCCAAACCAAACAAAAGCTGTAGTCATTGGTGTAGGATTTTCTTTCTTGAATCTTTTCCAAAATCACTAGCTGCATGTTAATTCATCTGCAGGTGAGCAAGAACATTCTCTGGGGCAACAGCACACTCCAAAGACAGAAGCAGTTGCGTTGTTACTGCATGTCTTTAACAGGAGGATGTGAATCCACCCTGATGCCAAGTGAGACAAGAAAGGTGCTGGGACAGGAGGACTTTGTGAGTTTACCATCAGTACTACTCTCAGCAGTCCAGCTCCAGATCTAACTGGAGCCAGAGTAGAGCTCCTCGCTGTGGATGGGGGGAGATCCAACTCAACAGATATTGTCCTTGTCTGAAATACCATGTTTCCACTAAATGAGGGCACAGGGGGCAGCTGAAAGTAAAGCAAACTACTTTTATATAAGCATGGCACAATTGACATCCAGTTTGTATTCCTCTGAAGTTCATTGTTTTCTTTTGTTAAGCTTAATTGTCATCCAAGACAAGTTTTGAAATTTGTAAGCTGAAATTGCCCTTAGCTTCTGTGAAGATGGACATTTATTTCTCCTGTTCCTTACCTTGTTTTTAACCTTTCTTCCTCATAAATATTTCTTTGGCCTGAGTGAAAAGCTGACCTTGTACAGACGGCCTTTCCATCTTAATTTCATCTAGTACAGTAGGTACATACAGAAGCTAGTCTGCACTACAGACCCCTTACCAGCTGTGTGCTCTGGGCAGGGAGGGGAGGTGGCACAGAACGCTGGTGGTGCCACTGCTACCATACAGCCTGCAGATAAATTTGGGAGTGTGTGTGTTAGCTGAGCTCTGAGTATCTTACCTAGACTTTGTGTCTAGAGCTTTCCACAGAGCAGTGCACGGACGTTTGTTTCTTAAAATCTAACCTGTGGCTGTCAGGCCAAATGTAAGTACTGGGTATGTGGAATCTGCTTCTAAAGTCACATAGGCAATCAGTTTGCATCCATAAATCAGCCAAGCCAGGTGTTTCCTCAGTGCTCTCAGCCTTTTCACAATTCAAAGCGCTGGCACGAGTTGCAGAGTCTTTGACTTATGAAGAACCACGTCCTGGTGGGCTGGAGGTGGAGGAAGTGAGAAGAGTTTCTGCCAACGACGTCCCTAGGGCTGCCGGGTCCCAGGAATGACCTGCTGAGCGCTCAGGAGTGCTGGTGCTGGTGGGCAGTGAGGCAAAATCAACACAAAGAGCTCTCTAGCACGGAAAAGCTGCTGTGGCCAGTGGACCAGGAAACTTCTCAAAGGCTGTCTAACACCAACAATCCTGAACTGAAAGGCATGGGCTTGTTGAAAAGGTAAGTGTCCAGAAGGGATGGTAGTAAGAGAGAAAGCTACGTTGCCATGGCAAACAAAACTTCCCAAGGCACAAGAATACCTGAATTCTAGTCTCTGTCCACTGGGCCGCATATGCCTTGAAATGGGCAAGGAAGCCTTTACCTGGTTAAGTAATCTTAATGTCATCCTTGGCATGTTGGAGAAAGGTGACATTGGTGCATGACTTTTGGAGATCCGGCTCCAGACATACTACTAATTTTTACAGAAAAATGGTCTGAATAGGACAGGGATGTCCTAGGTCTCCTGTGTGTCCATCAAGCCCCATAAAGCCTCAGGGCTGGGCTACCTTCTCTGAAATGTCACACAGATGTTCTAGCTGTCTCTCCCTATTGTTTTTGCTTGGTTTTGAGGATGTGATAATGATGCAATGAAGTAGATGAACCTTTCTATTATTTTTAAAGTCATTAAAGACAGTTGCTATTTACTTTTAATTAAAACAATAACTGGTTTTTTTTTTCCAAGACCGGGTTGATTGCCAAATTGGTTCATTATAGGCACCGCAGATGAATCATAGAATCATAGACCTATAGAATACCACATTGGAAGGGACCTCAAGGATCATCTGGTCCAACCTTTCTTGGCAAAGCACGGTCTAGACAAGATGGCCCAGCACCCTGTCCAGCTGAATCTTAAAAGTGACCAATGTTGGGGAATTCACCACTTCCCTGGGGAGATTATTCCAATGGCTGATAGTTCTCAATGTGAAATTTTTTTTCTTGTGTCCAATTGGAATCTCCCCAGGAGTAATTTGTACCCATTACCCCTCATCTTTTCCATGTGACTCCCTGTAAAAAGGGGGTCTCCATCGTCTTTGTAGCCACCCTTTAAATACTGGAGCATGGTGATAAGGTCTCCCCTGAGCCTTCTTTTCTCAAGACTGAACAAACCCAATTCTCTCAGCCTTTCCTCACGTGGCAGGCTTCCCCAGCCTTTGATCATCTTGGTGGCCCTCCTCTGGACCCTCTCCAGCCTGTCCACATCTTTTTTGTACAGCAGGGACCAAAACTGAACACAGTATTCCAGGTGTGGCCTGACAAGCGCTGAGTGGAGTGGGATAATGACTTCTTTATCTCTGCTGGTGACACCCTTGTTGATGTAACCTAGCATCCCATTGGCTTTCTTTGCCACAGCAGCACACTGTTCACTCACATTGAACTTGTTGTCCACCAGGACCCCCGGATCACAGAATCACAGAATGGTCAGGGTTGGAAGGGACTTCTGGAGATCGTCTAGTCCAACCCCCCCACCAGAGCAGGGTCACCTACAGCAAGTTGCACAGGACAGCGTCCAGGTGGGTTTTGAATGTGTCCAGAGTGGGAGACTCCACAACCTCTCTGGGCAGCCTGTTCCAGTGCTCTGCCACCCTCAAAGTAAAGAAGTTCCTCCTCATGTTTAGATGGAACTTCCTAAGTTCAAGTTTGTGCCCGTTCCCTCTTGTCCTATCACCAGGCACTACTGAAAAAAGACTGTTCCCATCCCCCTGGCACTCTCCCTTTAAGTATTTGTAAGTGTCAATAAGATCCCCCCTCAATCTTCTTTTCTCTAGACTAAAAAGCCCCAAGTCCCTCAGTCTTTCCTCATAAGAGAGATGCTCCAATCCCCTAATCATCTTTGTAGCCCTCTGCTGGACCCTCTCCAGCAGATCCCTGTCTTTCTTGAGCCGGGGAGCCCGGAACTGGACGCAGTACTCCAGATGCGGCCTCACCAGGACAGAGTAGAGGGGGAGGATGGCCTCCCTCGACCTGCTGGCCACACTCTGCTTGATGCAAGAAGATCCCTTTCCACAGAGCTGCTCCCCAGCTGGGTAGATCCCAGCCTGTGCCGCACTCCTTGATTATCTTTTCCCAGGTGCAAGACAAAAAGCCTTGTTATAATAAAAGTTTTTCTCAGAAGCATCACTGAAGGGGCTCGTGTCCCTGGCGGTGCCTGTGTTTGCGGCTGCCCTCCCCTCCAGCGTGTCTTCTGTTTCTATAGGCCTTGGCAGGCGAGGAGACAATTTATACCAAATCTTGGCTTTCTGTAGGCTGACTGCGCTGCAGGTTGACTTGATGGAGTAGGAAAAAATCCACCTCTTGTGGAAAGTTTTAACATTCAGACATAATATATTGAAATGTAAAATGCATTCAAATTAGAGACTAGGTGTAACAGCGTTAGTGGCTTACCGCAGCTGGAATTCAGTGCTGAGCAAGGGAACCCAGCGCAGGCCTACTTTAATTTGGATCAGATGGCATGCCAGAACACGTGCGCTAAATCTGGAAGGTTTTGTGTGGGTATGGCAGGGGGTAGTCTACACCACAATAGCAGCATAGATTTGCCGTGGCCGGCCCCGCTCTCCTCCATGAGACCTGTGTGTTGAACCCATAGGTTATCCCGGTAAGAGGGTCAATCGCAGCAGGTTGGCCTAGTCAAATAATTGTGTGTAAATAAACAGGGGGAGTAAAAAACTTCTCATTTTAACGAAAACCGCGGGCGCTCCCAGAGCGGGGCGGGTGCAGGCCACGGGCAGCGCAGGAGCCGCGCGGCGCTCGGCGGTGCTGTGGCAGACAGCCCAGGGCCTGCGGGCTGCCGGCACCGGGCAGGGGCGCGGGGAGGCAGGTGGCTTTGCTCTTCAGTGTCAATGGCTGCCTCAGGGAGGTGCCTTTGGGCAGGGAACTCCAGGCCAGGTCAGGCCACAAGCTCCTGTGACTGTTTGACACCATTGCGGGCCGCTGGGTGTTTTCCAAGGCACGTCCCCACTGCGCTCCAGCAGCAATGGCAGCTCAGGCCTTGGGCGCGTTTCCCTGGCTGCTCGCGGGGCCCTGAGCTGCCCGGCGGTGGAGGGAGCCCCCGACCAACCTCTTGCGCTGCCTTTCCTGCGGCCCCGGCCGCTGGCCCCGGGCTGGAGCGCCGCTGTCGGTGTGGTACAGGTAACCCGTGTTCCTGCAGCGGGGCAAGGGCCTGTCCTGCTGGGGCTGCAGCACAGGGCCCCGCACAGCTCTGTCAAGTGTTTTGCCCAATTCTGAATCTGGCTGAACACCGAGCACGTGATTTCCATACAAAGATGTCAAATAGTGCTTTAAATTACCAGAAGGTAGAGACAAAACTCTTCAGCATCACTCTCAGAATTTTGTAACAGATATGATGTGTATGAGTTCACACCAGTTGCTGTTTCACCAGTCTCTATGTAAAACATATTACAATTGGACAGTGTTAGAATGGGCAAGACAGCAATATTAGATTTGAGGGTTTTTGGCAAGACAAAACATTCTGGGACTTTTGCTTTGTTTTGCTGCAGAAATATAAAGCCAGTCTCGGCAGTCTTTCACTCTGTGTGGCTCAGAGATTTTGTCGCTGCTGTTGTTTCTCCGTGATCTTCATTGCTGTGTGTGACTCCCGCGAAGGAGCGTCTCTCCGGCAGTGGAGGTGTGCTCAGCGCTCCAGCACAAACCGCCGGGCAGCACAGCGGGAGCTCTGCCGTGACCTGCCATCAAAGGGAGATGCTGCTCTGCTGGCCCAAGTGCCAAGTGATCTTGTTTTAACTTAAGAATGTCAAAATAATATGGAATAAAATACGTGAGGAATGATCTCCCATCGCTCACGGAGGGGAGGAGGGATTCCTTCTCGACTTCCTGCAGAGTCCCGTCAGCGGCGAGTCCTGCTGCGGGAAGGTGGGGAAGGAAAAGGCGTGAGAGAAGAGGAAGAGCAGGGGGGAATCGAAGATTTGCAAGGAGAAACGCTGCTGCTGCTGAAGCGCAGCTACAGAGGAAGCATTTCTGGAGGGAATTGCCCTGCTCCCGACTCATGAAAGGCTGCGTTTTCAGCAGTTGGGAGGAAAATGGTTTAGGTGCTGCTGACAATTATCACACCTTCCCTGCTGTTGTGGGTGAGGACAGCCCTTCTGACCATAGTTTATGTATCTGAAAGCGCCCCTTTCTGCCCATTCACAGACCCTGGCAGGTGAGGCTGGCAGAGGAGTTATGCCAGTTGCATCTATGCTCACGTCTTTGTGCAATATCGTAGCAGGTGGTGCAGGTTCACAGCCCAATTCAGTTGCTGGAGGCTGCAGGAGGTGCAACCAGGTGTCATCAGGGTCGACTCTTCCTGTTGCTATCTCCTATGAGTATTTTGTGCAGGAAACAGAAGAAAATTGGCCCACATTTTCCCTTGGCCTCCAAGAAGAAATGAAGTTCAACCTGAGGTTCCTATGAAAGGTTGCCAGAAGCATGCCTCCCTCGTGCCACCGAGCAGGAGGGGCCGCACGCCAGGACCCAGCAGTGGCACAAAGCAGGAGCGCAGTGCCATACTGAGAGGGGCGGCTCTGGTGTGTGGCTTCTGCCTGGCGGTGAAGGTATTACCTGACAGCAAGAGTCCCGGGACAGAGCCACTTTCACTGACAAAGGCCTCTCATGTGTTTTGGGGTACTTGCAAGGGTCACATTGGCACAGAACATAGCACAGAACAATACGAGACCAGGACCGTGAAGTTTCAGATTAAAAACTGCATAGAAAATTTGTTAAGAATAGAAGGTTTTCACGTTTACTAGTGCCCATCTGCTGGAGCCTAACCCCTGAATTTCATGCACTGCAGTGTAAATTCACAAAATCTGTATGGAAAACCACAGTATCTGTTAGTCCTGTGGATGAGACTGAGGTAGCGCTGAAGTAGCTGAAGCCACAGTACAGAGGAGCAGCAAATACAGTTCATGCTTGTGAATATGGGAAAGTCACCAGTCAGCTAAGAGTTTAATATGGAAATTGCTGTTAATAGAGACATTCCAGTGAGGTGAAAAGTCAGACTTGGAGCAGACTGCATGGATTTGGAGGTTCCTGCAGTCTTATCCGTCTATCCTTAGCCCGCTCTGTTTAGCCTGGGTTTTGCTTTAGTTACAGATAAAGGTTCAGGGCCAGGGAGTTAAAAGAAACTAGAAGCGCTAGCTATAAGCATCATGACATATGCAGGTGGAAATTGAACTTTTAAGATTATTAGTGCAAATTTATTATTTTGTGGTTTATTGTAAAAAGCTGTAGGAACAGACAGCTTTTTAAACCCAGGCCTGTTTATGGAGTAATCTAGCCGCAGCAGACAGCTTCCTACTTGATTCTGATGGTTCTGGAATTCAATCTTCAGCTCCATCTCTGAGTTTTTTGGAAATGCTTTTTCATGCAAAAGAAAAATATTGCAATTTTGAGACTTTTTTATGGCTTCCTTATCAGGCCAGTTAACCAGAGATTGAAGTAATTTGTAATGGGAGCGCATTACCTGCTATTGCACGCTCTTTCTCTTGAGAGGTGCTGTGGGACATGTACTTACTTCTGACAGGTTGCTAGCTCTTGCTAATTGTTTGTAGCTCGTGCTCCAGCTGAAATAAGCAACAGAATTAGGTAATTCTTCAGGCAATTCTTGTCTTCTGCTCACAAGTCTTGAGCAGTGCTAGAGTAGTAATGGTGCGTGTATGCAGGAAAGGAGAAGAGTTTTAAAGTAGAGAGTAACTACTCGTAAGAAACACTGAGTAAAAAATTATTTTGAACCCCCTGATAGTGCTTTGACACAATTGCTGAGCTTGGTTGGACAATTGGGCTTTACTGCTCTCTGTAGATTTTCTCAAGAGGCTGAGAACTGCCCTGACATGGGGGCAGTAAAAGAAACTCATCTGACTAAATTTCATATAGTGCTCCACAAAATGGCCAAGTGCAGATATATCTAGCTGAGAGCTACATGTATGTGTGAAATGGGAAAAATCTGACCACTGTCCCTACCCACAATGCAATAAACCTCTCCCACTAGCAGAGCACAGGACTTTTATGCTTTAATAGCTAATTACAGACAGGAGATTCATTTAACACTATTGATAACATATTACTACCTCCACTTCATACTTGTCAAGAAAATATCGCACCTGTCTTGGAAAGGAATTTCACCGCATCCACTGAAATGGGAGAATTGTAAAGTATCCCCATGGTAAATAAACATGGGTATCAGAACCTGAACTAAAAATTTTCATTTCTTTTTTGCATTTTGTGCCTGGTTTCTTTAGCTAATATGAAGACTCTAGAGAATAATTTCCAACAAATAATTTCTCTGAAAAATTCATTCTCATTTTCTGCCTGTGAAATACCATTAATGTATTGTGCTTTTAAAGACTAACTCAAATGCTTATCCATCTTTTGCACTGATGATTATAAATATTTGGAATTCAAGCTATGCTGCTTAACAGGGAGTGGTCAGACAGCTTCTGTGGTGCTTTTAAATTTTCTTTCTCATAGAAATTGAATTAAGAAATCTGGTGCAAAAACTTGTAGCATATAAGTATGGAAGTTCACTTCTGCATAGTTTGGAGTTCCCTCACCAGAAACGTTCTTGCTGGTTTGTTTATTGTATGTGAATTCAAAAGGGGAATGAATGTGCCTGTGGCACATGACCATAGAAGATGGAAGGGTGGTTTCGGAGTGGGTTCCCCAGCCTTCTCAGCTCAAGTGTCAGCAGCCCTGCAGTCCTGCACTTCTCCACAGTGGAGCGTGTCAGGCTTGTGGGAGCGGTGATGAGCTGGGAGCTGGCTAAGAAGCTTGCAATGAGCTTCTCCTGGCAAAACCCGTCAATGCCCTTGTTAGCCGAGGATAAAATGGTGTCTTCAAAATGCTATTTAGTACAGGAATGTTGTGCAGACCGACCATTTTCTTTAGAATGGTCTTAATACCAGGCTTTGCCATTTCCCAGAGGAGACCATCAGTTTGCATCCTCTGCTATCTCACTTTTGTCAGGACTGGTGTAAAGATTGTTGAGACTATCTAGAGTCTCAGCCTTTGGGAAAAGATATGCAGCTTCAGAGTGGAGGAGATTCTTTGCATGGGGAACTTCTTTATTTATGCAAAAGGAAGGCATTGATAGAACAGTATGCAAAGAATATGTCTGATGGTCCAATGTGTTGCTGCATCTTGGGGGAAGAAAGAACAAAAATCGCTGAAGCTTTAGCAAATTGGCTTACTTGACTTTGAGTTTAACTCCTCCTTTCCTTGATCTGGGATCCCTGCTAGCTGTTAGTATAACCACAGCTGATGCTTGTGGTAGACTCACTGACTCTGCCTTTCTTGGTCTCAAGTATCCCCTGTAACTTCACCTTTGTTCTGCTAAATAATACAGCCCATTGTCTGCAGTTCCCCTCAAGACATTTCAAGCAGTTCTTAGTGTCAGCTGTAATTCTGTCAGTAACTCAATCCAGGATGGGCTCTCACTGTTTAGCAATGCTCTTGAACTCTGTAGCTCCTTGGAAGCAGTTGCTAAATTAATGTAAACAACGCCCTTGGGATAATAGACGATACTACTTTTTTTTTTTTTTTATCTGTAAATAAAATAAGACTAATTTCCACCGGGAATGTAACTTGCCTGGTAATGTGATCCCAGCCTGGGCTAGCTTCAGAGTCCCCATTTCTTTATCAGAAGAGGAGTCAGTCCTGAATAGGAACTTAATCAGAGTCTCACACTTGGAAAGAACAGTGGATGGGATAAAATATGGGAATAAAAATATGGGATGAGATGTCATATTTTCTTTTCTTGAGAGGCCACGTGTGATCAATAGATGGTTCCAAGAAAACAAAGCACATGCAGAGATGCCAGCACTTCTGTGTCAGCTGCTGAGCATTATTCCTGCTCACCCAACTGTTGATAGATTTGATAGCTTGGATCAGCAGCTACAGAAGAACTATCCTCCTGGCAGCATCCTGTACGGAGATGAGTGGCCTTTACCTTGCCAGCCCTGATCAGGCTGGGAAGGAATGAGATGCACCCAGGGAGCCTAGCTGAGACTCAGGAGGTGCAGACCACTGGGAAACGGAGTGAGCCTTGTGCCGCCCTGGCGCATCACTGAGCTCTTGCAGTCGGCGAGGTTCCCTGGGCTGGGGGAGGCAGGTGAGCAACATAGTCCTGTCCCTACCTCATGTTGCCAATATCCAGCCTGTTCTCAAATGTTTGGTGACATCTAACTCATTACTGTAGATATGTAGCTATAGACATAGAAAATGTGGCTACCTGGGTAACTGTGTTATGAAGCACATTAACACTTTAATGCCATGATAAGGGTAGTATTCCTTTAAGAGATATATGTGCCAATGATGAAATCACGCTTGCAGTCATAGCTCTGTATGAAGACAGCATATAATACCTATGGCAGAGACATATCCTCCCTTAACCTGAGCAAACATACATTAACCCCATTGGCTTTAGCGAATTACTCTGGAGAGACACAGTTTTATGTAAGAGCCCTATTTGGCCTGCTAGGTTGAAATCACTCTTGGTAGAAGGACACAGGCTTCCATCATCAAGTCTTCAAATGCTTTGCAATAATGAGAAGAGAACCAGGTAAATTTCTCCAGTCTTACACCACCTGCATAATACATTTGAATTTTTTTTTTAAATCTTATTGAGAGCGGAATGTATGTGTTTTTGCAGAGTCCAGCACACCGGGATACTTTGGCACTTGCAAGATGTGGGCATTTCCTATGGTTTCCTGTGCATCAAGGCAATTCTGGGTATAGAAACCTAAAATTAGCACAGCAAGATCCACCACTGCATACTGTTGTAAAAAGTTAGCATCAGCATGTTACTTAAACCTAGTTAATTGTTGACTGCCTTTTTGTAACACAGCAGAGTCAGAACTAGCACAAGTAATAAAGGTAAAAAATGAGCAGAAAAATGCAGATGTCATTCTCCTCTTTTTTTTTTTAATTCTTTTTTTCCCGTGTTTCCTATTAGTCATCTTCTCCTGACTCTCTTCTTGTAGCTGATGGGCCACATGACAGAGTTAAACTCTGGCATGGCATCAGTGCATTGATCTCATCCAGGCAGGATCCCTATCATAATTCTCTGTGGTATATTCAGGGAAGTTCTTCTTTTGCTGGCTGCCTGAAATCACGAGCTGTGCTGGTCTGGTTCTTATTCTGTATTATGTAATAATTGGTTGACTTTTTTCAAACAGTGCCCTGACCTCTTTTTTGTTTTAATTTTTTTGAGGTAATCAAAGGGTATATTGGGGCTTTTTTAAATACATGGCAGACAGAAGCTGAAGTATATAGAAATGGTAGGCAATGTAAACAGCTTGTCAGATTTTCATGCTTGCCCCAGAAAGTCAAAGCGGATAATTTCTGCAATTAAAATGACTTGTATTTCTTTGTTAGATGCAGCTGAATATGAACATTTTACCTGTCTCACATAGAATTTTTTTGTATGATTGTAAGAGGGATTTGGAGTATTTTGACACATCAAAGCAAGCTCTCAGGTTTACCAAAAATCTCCAAAGTCACTCAAGCTTTTAATGTTTCCTTGGGGTCTCATTCATCAAGTATAACCCATGGCCCCGAGGAAGCATGTCAGAAACTGTCCTCAGTAGGGAGGTAGGTTGGGATGGAGAGGAGAGCGCTGCCTTTGAACACAGAAAGCACGCCCTCGATGAAGTGGGCTATTTCTGTTTCATCAGGCCCGTTTGGCTCCTTGTAAAAGTAGTCCAACTATGGGGGTCTCCTGCAACACACATACAGTCTAGCACGGAAATAACCTATTAATTACTGTTACTGAATTCTCTGAGATGCTGGGAAGCCTTAGTCTAGGCTTTTTTTTGATATTGTGGGTGAGATAAAATTGTTTGGGCTCTGAAACCAACTCTATCTTGTATGCTGTATTCTGATGGCCTGGGATATAGTACGAGTGGCATACAGGCAGAGATGAACCTGTGTTACTGTGGGCTTCATGACAGCAAAATTTCATGTTTATCTCTCTCTGTGTGCTCACATGTGCTCAGTGGAGGCCAAGATCCCAGGGTTTTTCCACCCCTGAATTTGGGTAAGGAGGCCATGAAAATGCCACCATCTTTGAAAAGATTAAAACTGATACCTTGCACTTTACTCTTCCTTTTATAAATTATCATAGTACCTGTATTCTCCAGCGTTACTTCTGGGGCAGTCAGAAGCTATTGGACGTGGCATCCATTTGCTTCGAGAAGGTGCTGCTGCATCCTGGCTAAAGAAAGGAGAAGCACATGACTCACAAGTTTTGAGGTAGTCTAATCCCCCTCTTCCCTTTCACCAAAAAAGCAGACATGGAGTTATAACTGTAACACAAACACCTGTATAAAATATCTTCTTTCTATTTGAAATTTTTTTGGCAGCTCATCAGTGTGACACCTGGAACCTACCAGCTTAAATGGATAGGCAGTAGCAAAGGCTAGGGTCTTCAAAATAGTTCTGTTTTCAGGGTACAGAAAGCTGTTCTGGGGCAGGGGGTGGGGGGGATTTGGTGAAATACAGCTGACACTGAAGGAGGTCTTATCTTTGGCAAAAGTACTTGTGTTTTGGTAAGTAATGCCCCAAAACCTCTCTCATGCATCCTCTTTCTCAAATGCTGGAAAACATGATGCCTAAGCATACTCAGTACAGTGCGCTTAGACGTGCTGAAAGCAGATTAGGAAGATTTTTTATAACTTCCTGAGAAATGTCTCTCCCCTTCAGTAAGTTTTTACAAGTGCCTTGGATGGCATTTTTAGGATTTTTCAAGGTTCTTGAGACTGTTAATAATACTGCACAGGGCCTCAGGGAATGAGCAAGATGATCTAACAGGTTGTTTCCATCTCTTATTTCTGTGTCTCTTTGATTTAAGGATTTTCTGCATTTATTGGCTGCTGCTTCTCTTGGCCACTTTATACACTGTCTGGTGATTTTACCAATCATAGGTAATGGCAGAGGCTACTTGAAACACCACGTTGCCATAGAAACACAATAGCATCTAGTTGGGTCTAACCTCTCTCTCTCCTGTATCAGCCCCCATGGGAAGCAGAAATTCAGGCCTTAAAAATTAATCAATTTGATGTTAAGTTTTGGAAGTGATTTTCTTTTGGTTGCCTGGGTTTCCTGCTGGATGTTCTCATGCAGATTTTATTATTTACACTACTAATAATATATTAAAATTAGGGCAACTAATTATTAGCGCCAATAATGTTGTAGTTACCAGAGCCATCGTAACTCCTATTATTACTCCTATTGTTATTATTATTGTTTGTTTGCCCAAAAGACTAATTGGATTCCTGCTTCAGTCATCCACTGCTGCAGCCATGGAGGGAAACTTTTAGCATAATACGGGAGATGGGAACACAGAGAGACCTGGGCGAGACCTTCGGGGACGAGTGAAGCTCATGAATCCTGTGCAGGAATGTGCCTCTCGCCGGGGGCCCGGCGCACCAGTGCCTGCTTGGCTCCGTTACACTGAACCACATTTCTTGCGCCTGCAGACACGAGTCACGATTGCTTCCCAGCCCCCTGCAACGTCCATTTAGCACACAGTGCTACGGCCGCGTATTTAGAGACCTACGTCTCAAGACTGTTTTTCCCTCTTTTACTGATGGTTTTCAGATTCTTGTTCCTTTTCTGGGGAAGCGCTGGCCATCGTGTGGCCTGCAGCCTGACACAGACCCTTTACAAGTTTCTTGTCACGATTCAGTGATCACTTTAGGCTGTAGAATTCTGTTATTTTCTCCTCTTACTCCCATTTAAGAACGGCTACGTCTACAGGTCACAAAGGAAGGAAAGCACCTTTATAATAAAAGTGCTGGGGACCGCTGTTCCTATGGTACTTGTCTCAGACAGGCAGTAAGGCTTTATAATTGGGTGCTCAGAGAATGGTAATTTCAGGTAATCTTTAATAATTTGCAGCTTCAAGGAATCCATGGGAACGAGAGCTTTTTGTTGTATTCAGTCCTTGTGAGTGGTGATGTTTGGATCAGTTTACTGACATCGCACACCCTAGTGAGCACATACTCCGGCATCAAAGAGCAGGCTAGTGCTGTGATACTTCAAACAGGGTGGAAAAAAACCATACAGCTATTGTTTTAAGTTGCCATTACTGATTACAAAGAGATACCAAAGGTCTATGCTGGGCGAGTTCTGCATCATTAAGAGCTGAACCGATCCAGGCCCGTGGCGGGCTGCGTACTGAGCGAGGTCGGTTATCAGCATCGCCTGCTCCATCCAGTTGCTTTTCTACAGCGACTGCTGCTGCCAGAGAAGGCTGGAGAAGGAAAAAAGTTATAAAGCCTTTGCAATATGAGTGGCTTCTGGCAAACAAATACTGTGTCTCAGTTCACTCGGAGATGACATCAGATCTTGTCCTGGTCTATGGGAATAGGAAGTCTTTAGGAATTTTACCTAAGAGTTGGCTTTTACAGAATTTGCTTAAACTCTAGGCCAGCAGTTCCTCACAGCGAGAACGCCAGCAAACTTATCTCTAGTTAAATAAAGGAACTCAGAGAGGAATAGCCCTGGGAGAACGGTTTGTGCTGCAAAATCTTAGTCTTGCCAGGACTGGATTAGGAAATTACAGATGCGACTGTAGGGCCCCTGTCTCCTCTGCTCCCGTGATTATATCAGGCTGTAATTTTTCAATACAAAAAATGGAACCAGAGTGTATCTCTAAAAGTTTAGGAGACAATTTTAGAATATCAATGAATATAATCAGCTGTCTCAAAGTGTAGAGACAGCTGCCTGTGTTTGAGGAGAGCCTTAAGCAGTAACTTTGACATAGCAAGGACTCCTGACGTATTTCCGAGGAGCGTTTACTTCAAGACCAACAGCTCATAGACATACCTGCGCCTTTCTAGGATGGAGCTGTGCACAGGCAGTGAGAAGGGTGCTGATGGCTTGGACATGTCAGAAGCTAACTGGTCATGCTGGCTCCTTAGTGGGAATGCTGGGAAGGTGCTACTGTGACTGGGAACAGCACTGAGCCCCGGGCCCTAGCGTGACGCGTCAGTGCTGAGCTTTGCTGACAGTCTCATTTCTGTTACAGAAATTTATATGTTTTTCTTTTGTAAACAGCAACAGCATTGATGTCCTTGGTCTTGTTAAACTGAGTTTGCCGCTGTAAAATCTGTACGTATTTCTTCTGAAGCTTGCAGTTCATCTGCCTGCTCTATACTTTTAAGTTTCTTTGGGAGCTCCTGTTACTTTACTCTTCCCTTCCCTCTCCTGACTAATGTGTTTCTGATCTGTACCAGCCTGTATAAAAACCCAGAGAGGAGAAACACTCTCTGCTCCCTTTCCATAAACTGGTAAACCTCTTCCTGAGACTTCACAACCCTTTGGAAGGACACAAAGTACATTTCATACTTTCCAGGTACAGTGCATGAAAATTCTGCTAAGTAAACACTATAAAGTAGGTTTTGAGAAAATATTAGTCACCATTATGCAATTCCAAAACCAAAACCACAAATAAAGTGCTAGTATATTTTGGTTTATTGGTTGTGACTGCAAATACTGTGTACACAAAGGAAACCTTTGAAAACCAACCAGCCTACAATTGTATGCATTTTACTCTTACAAGGCAATTTGTCTAGTAATCTCAGTGTTAATTTTTTTCATCTGGTATACACAGCTGATCCACCAGACAGTGTTTTCTGTATTACATCTGAAAAATCCACATAAGATGATTTTTTTTTCTTAGCTCATTCTCCTTTTTTTAAAATAACCTTACCAGCGCTTCTTTTTTGTCTTTGCTATTAAATATAGCGAAAATGATGTTTCCATATACTGTCTTTTCACTTCAAAGTTTTCAAAGCAAATACAAGCAATGTGCACTCCATTAAAAAAAAAATGTACAAAGTATCTAAATCCTAATTTTTCAGGCCTGCCAGAACTGCATCTGTTTAAACATGTTACTTATATGCATGTGTACAGTACAGGAAGCTGGAGCGCTTCTCAGAACTGCCTGGAGTTGTATCTTTTTTATTCTTCTCTTTCTCAAAACAATTTTAAATCTACAAGAAAGGTCAGAGGAGGTCACGATTCCTGACCCAATGCTGAACTGAGGTTGCCTGTACCGTCTTTTTGATGCTCCGACCAGGGTCACTGAACTGGGGGTTATTATTGGCTCCCTGTGTCTATGAGGCACAGCCTATCCCAAACAATTTTTAAATTACCACTGGCATGAGACTGTCAGGAAGGATAGTAGCTGGGAATGTCTAGACACTGCCGCCAAGACAAGCTCCCCCATAGCGGAGACGCGGTGCACCGAGGGGGGTTGGAGAGAGGGGCCGGGAAACTGCCCCTGGAGCCCCCAGGCTGAAAGACAAAACTCCCATCATGCGCCCCGCAATTTGCTCCAGGGGTTTAGCCAAAGAATTTAAGATAAGGAAATCTATAGGCCTTACAACTGAGAGAATTTTTAACTGCTTTATTGCTTTCCATAGATTCTAAAGCCAGCTGTCTGCTTTTATGAGCTCTTTAAATCACACATCACAGTATCTCATAGCTTCAGTCACACTAAACTGTCTCTGAATTTATACAGATTCTTCTTGACTTTATCGTTTAGAAATTAACACTGAGGTATGATTTTAAGGTTATATCAAAGAATTCTCATCCTTCTGCAAAGCTATGGCACTTTCCAGCACAGGTCAGCTGTCTTTTCTGGTGTGTAAGGCACAGAGAGGTCACGGGAGTCTTTAAAGGGTCTTTTTTCTGTTCATCACCCTGCTTAAGCAGAACTGCTAGGGAAAAGAGAGATTAAATCCACTTCCTAACCTTTCCAGCTCAGTGTCTGTGTTTTCACCTTGGGTTTCACTGGGGTTTTTTTTTTGAAATTTCATCCAGAATGTGTTGGCAATTTATTTAATAATGTTATAGCAAAGATTATTAATATCATAATACACACATTAATAAACACCATATTATTTATAATAACAATACAGTCATTTTGAACTTTATACTGAAGGATATTTTTAACAGAAAAATACCCTGATCTGTCAGGTTAGATTGCATCTAGTATGAGTTTCACCCAGGTTTGAAACAAATCTGCAACAGAATTTTGGAATAGAAATTATGAATTTTAATTACATTTTTGAGAAGTTATTGTTTATTTTTAAAAGCTCTGCCTTCTGACAGATACTAGAGAGATACGGCGTCTGTAATACCCAATGTAGCCGCAGAGAGTGGAGGTAACTGCCATAACGCTGCAGTCAGTAACGAGCTGCTAAAAGCTGTCTGAGCTGCGGCTGCATTTTGGAAGTGGCTGATGCGGCCCTATACACGAGGACTTCAGACTTTTATCACGCTAACCTGCACCAAATCAAAAACATTGCACAGTCTGCCACTGGCAGCTTCTTCCAGGGATGCGGTCTCGGCAGGAGCCCGCCCGTGCCCCTGCCCGCCCCGACCCCGGCGAGCCCCGCGCCTGTGTCCCACGGGGGCTCCGCAGCAGCCCCAGTCCCGCGGGGCCCGTTAGTGCTGTCCCCAGGGTGTCCCAGCGGCGGTGGCAGCCCGGGCGCCAGGGGTGCCCCAGCTTGCCCCCGCAATCCCGTGGGGGTCTCCCCTCCATCGGGCACCCCGGGGACGCCGACTGGGGATTGAGCGCTGGCTTCGGTTCTCGGGATGCTTTGCAGCCGCCCCCTCCCACCGGCAGGGGACAGCCCCGGTCCCCTGGCAAGCGGAGCTGGTGGCCCCCGCCGGGCACTGGCTGGCCCCCGCGCTGGCAGCGGGGAGCAGCCCCTTCCCCCTGCGCAGGCCGGGGGGTGCTGGTGTCCCCTCTGCGGGAGTGGGCACCCTGCGGCTTTCCGTCCCGATTGCTGAACCTAAAAAACCTCCTCACAAAACCCCACGTGTTTCTCTGAAGACAGCTGAACGGTTATTATTTCCCTGAGGAGCAGAGAAACTGTATGAAAACTGGAGTGCTTTCCCTTACGTCCCTTGCTAAGATTCACCATTTTCCAAAGGGACAATTTTCCCGCTCGCCCACTTGGCCCCACCATCGCACAGTTTTACAGTACATTTGGGCTAATCTGCATGTCAGTGGCAAAAAGACTTTCCATTCCCTTGTTTCCCAATATTTGATTCCTTAAACCCACACTCCACTTACATTTATACTGTAAAAGACCTAACGTACAGCACCTAACGCAGCAGAACTCCAGCTCCGTGGTACCTTAGGCACACGGTAGTCGGGCTCTCAGCAGACTGACACACAGCAATAAGGACATCAGTTTGCTTAAAATGGAGCAGTAACTTTGGCACAGCTGTCACAAAGTTCACTCGCTCACTGAGTAAAACCTCAGTCCTCTCTGTCACTGAGTGGAAAACAGCCTAATACAGCCAAAGCCAAATTTGCAGCATAAATTAATTTACATTTCAGTTCTTAGCTTATGTGGAATTTAATAATGAAAGAAAAAGAACCCAAAGAGACGATACTACACATGCTAATAAACTTTTTAAAAAATCAGCAGCATTAGGGAAAGGACAGTCCTTACCTTGCTCCAGCAGTAATCTTTCAGTTAAGCAATTATCACATCCATGCTTAAGCACAGAGGATTGCATATGAATTTATGGAATGAAAGGAGAGATGCTTCCACTCCCCCGCTGCTGCCTTTTAGCCCATCCAGAGCATCACTGAGGGCCGACTGCTGGGAAGTGGGTTACAGTTGCTAAGCTCGTCATAATCCTCGAAGGTCACAGGTAAACCTCTGCTTTTGAGTTGCATTTTCTGCAAAGTGCTCGGGTGCAGCCGTGGTGTGGCTGCTGTGTCCCACGGGCCGGTACCCCAGGGGCTCTCCCCGCTCTCGGCTGCCTACACGTGGGGCAGCACTGGCAGGACCAGCAAGGAATATCGCCTGGCGATGTTCTGGGAGAGAAAAGCTGTCACACAAAGTTTGAGGACAATTTTTACCTCTTCCTTTTGCTGAACTATATTGGAAAAGTAACGCATATAAAGTAATGCGCTTCCAATTCCCCATATAAGTTTAGCTCCTTCTATGGACACAATTTGGTTTTTTTAACAAGACGGTCTTATTCCTCCATTAGCTTAGTCCATTTTTTAAATGCCTCTCAGCTGATTTGGAAAAAGATGCTTTTGTACCCTCAAAGGGAGTTAATCAAGAACAGTTGAAGCACGTTACTTTATGCTGGCTGGCTTCAGGAGTTGACCTTCATCTGCTGGGGTTTTCAGCCCGGGTAGGACTGCAGGTCAGTGTATCTTGCATCTCTTTTTCATACATCCTGTAATAATTGTGTAGTAAACCAGTTTTTTTCTAAAGTTGATTTTGCCTGTGAATAATCCTATTTTAAACCAAGCCTCTTTCTCACGAACTCGAGTACAGCTTTGCGTGGCAACAGATCCCACTTCAGAGGATGCAAGAAAAAGTGGTCTGCTTCCCTTAAGGCAAACATTTGCCGAGAAGTATGTTGCTCAGATATGACCTGCCTATTACTGCTTCAACCTATTAAGATTGGGATGTTTGTAACGTGCACGTGAAAATAAGGAGTCTTTTGTGGCTGCCTTCCCCGCTCACCCTGAGAGCTCCTCCCTGGTGCGCCTGACCTGGGCTGTGCCCTGCTGTCCCGACCGCGCTCCATGGCTGGTCACCCGGTGCCATCTCGGACTCTCTGGAATTCTATGGACAAACCGAGTGACAAACAATCGCTGGACAAATTGACTGAACATGCTTTCAGATACTGAGGGGTGCGCCACTGGGTAGGTGAAGGGGCAGGAGGTAACTGTGGTGAACCAGCTGGGATAACCGATGCACAGGACAGCTCAGTCGGCAAAGCCGCTGGGGAAGAAGTGGGGCCAGAGCCCAGCCAAGGACAAAGATTCCCCTGAGGCCCCATTACCCACTAGTGATCTGAATTTTGTAATCTGTGACAGTCCTGCTAGTTTGGCTGAGTGTATGACACCTGCATATGGCATAAAAATGTGTTTTCACAGAAAAGGTAAGTTAGTGATGCACATAGATGGTATAAAAATTTGTGAGCAGAAAAAGTGGGTCTCATTTAAGCCATAGGATATGGTTTTGATGCTTGCCTTTTAGGAACACCCTTCTGAATATTCCAACCCGCAACATGCTGCTGAATGTTAAAATGCAGCAGCTGAATGTCTAATTCAAAAGAGAAAATTTAGAATGAGAAAAAGGAACCATATTAGCCAGACAAAGTACAAACAGAAAACACACGCACAAATCATGCTCCCCAGAAATCAGTCAATGAGATATCCCAGTACCTCCACCCACCGGACGTTGCTCGCAGTATCATCATGACTCTATTTCCCCCTCATACTTCTTGCAACTATCTGCTATAGACCTTTCTAGCTCTTAAGTATCAGAAAATATGTTTTAAAGAAAAAGTGGTGGTGCTTTGGTTGTTCAAACAATTTAACTCCTGCTGCACACCAGAGTTAGAGAAGCTCAAGAAATAAAACAATTGCTGTTACAGAGCAGCATGGATCAAGTCGCTGATTTTCATCCAGTTGATGGGAATGCCTGAAAAACTGAGATGTTGAGTCTGTTCTTCTGTTTTTCAGGGCAGTTTTTTCTTATTCCCCACAAGATCAAAACCTGTCATTTTCCCTGTACAAACCATGCCCATTTACATGTGTTGCACCCAGAAGGGTTAACTCTTTCCAGGATTAAATGTTTTCTCACTTCCAAAGAACACAGCAAAACATTTGAGGCAAAAGCACAAGAACTGTTACTCTCTGTGGCATACAGATACTTTCAGTTTCAAAATCAGAGTAAATCTCCCCAGTAGAGCTGTTGGGGCTCTTGAACTGTTTTACTGAACAACCAGGTCCTTGCCTTGCAAACCCCCCCGGCCAGCAGCGAGCCCCGCGGTGCGGTGCTTCCCCGCGAGCCACTTCTCGGGTGATGCTCAGTAGTTTCTGCCAATATTTCCAATCCGGCTGCCGGGAAAAGAGTTCCTCCATCCACGAGTACCGCAACACTGTACCGAGCCTTCCGCACCGCGGGGGGCACGGGCAGACGCCTCGGCTCTGTCAGCCCACAGCACCGTTTGCTCTTTCCATCCCTCCTTCTGCAGAGACCCCCATTCTGGAGAATCTCGTTTACAGCCAGCGAGGTAACTTGAGAATAAAAAAAGGACCACAAACCAGCATGAAGGCACTCACCAGGTAGGAGTGTAGATTAGCCTGATGAGCTAAGTTTTCCCATCCCAGCTGTGTCAGGCATTAAAAGCTTATATTTAAAAAAATTGCTGTACAAAACCTGAAAAGAGGCACCACTTTTAAGGAGGTAATTCCCACCATCACAAGGGCAGTGCTCGCAGGTGTGTGGGGTGGGGGATGGAGGGAACACCGGGTTTGCCCCGGCACTGTTGGGAGCTCTGCTGTGGGGCTCTGCTCCAGGGCGCTGGTGGCATCTGCAGCACCGTCGCCGTGCCTGACCTTTGGGTAAGCCATGGAGAAGCGCAGAGCGTTAAACATTTGGCGTGATTCTTCTCGCCTCGTCTTTTCCCAGGCAGGTGTGGGAGGTGTCGGGGTGCACGCTGTGCAGATGCCAAGAGAAGCCCACGCTTTGCTTCGGAGACACTTCATCACGAGCGAACGCAGACAGAGCGCGATACCGAGAGCGGGGGGCGGGCAGCGGGACTGAGCAGAGGCAAGGGCAGAGGCAGGGATCACGGGCTGTTCAGCCTGTGGGAGGGAGAAATATCTTTACTTTTCGTGTAAGTTCAGACTCAGTGAAATTAAAGGCAAGAAATTTGAGTAAAAGTGACCACTTTTAAAAAGCTGTATTATTAAGCCACAAACTCAGTGCCGCCAGAAGATCCTGGGGCTGGGGATGTTTCAGGGGTCAGAGGAAGATTTGAAAGGTGTGTGGACCACCAGGCGTGCGGATAACCCTATACCGGGCGGTGTGTGGGTACCGCTGTACCAGACAGGCGTGTGGATCACACTGTACCAGGCTCTGCTGGGAGCTGGGAAGAGGCTGCTCTGGGCGCAGCGCTGGGCACCTTCTCCACGTTGGCTGTGATGGCCAGTGCTGAAGGGAGCAACCGCGGATCCTGCTTCACCTGGTAATTCTTATGTACCTGTGGGAAACACCTTAAAACTAAGGAAAAAAATCATGTTAGTTATCTTCTTCAGTTACAAAGCACCCCTATCTGCAGCAGACCATGTAAAGGAACTTGCGAGTGACCGTCCCAGAGCCCGTCCGTGCCCAGGGAGCTGTGGGACTCCTTTTCTGATGGATCTTTCATCTTCTCCTCTTTTTTTTTCTTTTTTTTTTTCTCTCCCTATATTTCCGCATTCTTGTTTATACACAGGTTTACTGTGTCTTTGATTCGATGCATGAATAATGTACTTGGTGGGATGTATGTGTGTATGTTCTCTTTCCTCAGAGGCTGAGTCTTGCCCTGATTTGTGTCATCTCCTGGGCAAATATCTCAGTGTTATGGATAGCTTAGAAATTCATGGTGGAAGTCACAAAATAATTGTAGCAAGTAAGTGAAATACAGCAGGAGAAAATGAACATTTCTCTTTAGGTTTCTCAGTCACAGGAACACCACAGTTTTAGTGATGAAATACGTGGCAAGAAGCAGGAAGTTACAGGTGTAGCATTAACAGAATTTTGAAAATAAAAAGAAATCCTTATAATGAACATACAGAATAAAACAATAATATTAGTTAGTGTAAGAAGAATTGTCTTTTAAAATATAAATTTGGGAAGACTTTCACAATTATGTCTTATGTTTTGTACATAAAGTCACTTGCACTCCTAAATACAGATCAAGTCTTCAAAGAAAAAAAAGTAAAAATTGCTGTATGTAGTCTGAAAATGTTCAGTGAAAAAACTTTAAAAAATAGACATACTTGAATGGTGCCAAATTGTTCCAATCCATGTCACTTGATTTTAAGTTGCAACATTTTGTCTGCTGTTTTCATGGTTTTTTTTCTAATTTTCTGATGCATTGATTGCTGTTAGCTCACAGTAAACTAAAGCTGAATGTGAGCATGTGTATAGTTTTGTTTCTCTACATAGGCTGCAAAGTAATACCTTTTTTTTTTGCCTAATCATATCAACTGCAAGGCATTCTTATTGCAGTGATACTTCAAAAATAGGGTCTTTCCATGGAAGCAAAGTATTATACTGTATAGTACTGCCATGCTGTAATTTCACTTATCTTTTTTGGACTTATATATTCTGCTTTTGACTTTTTAAAGTACTTCAGTGTATGATGATATTTATATTTTATGAAAAAATTGAAGGCTTCAAATAACTAATTTTCATTCTTTAAATCATAAGAGCAATTTCTGTTATAATACAGATCATTAAAAAAGGCTAGCAGTTAGGAATTGGCTACAAATCTAATCCATACTAATTGTATTGAGTGTGATGTAAGGAACATAAGTCCTATTCTTAGCATGTTTAATAAAAAGATCCCCTGGATTCTTCCTGTGCACGACTATCAAATCTATTTGTACTTACGATTTTACTTTCAAGTCTAATACACATTTCAAAAGAATTTGAATTTACTGATCTTCATCGTAAGCTGCACTCAGTTTTAATTTTAGCTTGTATGATGCATTTTAAAATAAGGAGGTGACAAGAATCTTGTTACATCAAATGAGGACTAAATGCTCCTAAATTAGAGAATTCCCCTCAATTATTAGGGGTAGCAAGAGTCAGACTCTCGCCCTCTTACTTCCCTCCAAACTTAGATGATAGAGGCTGATTTCAGCATGTAATAGAGAAATGCATCTGGGAAAATTAATTCAAAAAGCCTACAAAACGGGATGTGCAATTTTAACACCTAGTCATTCCAGAGCAAGAATTCTTAACGTAAAATTAGGGCAGTAAATCAAGGGATGTTGTCACAGCTTCTTGTCGTGCTGACACTCCAAACAGGAACACTCACACCGTATGGTACAGGAAAAAATCCTTTTTAAACGACTCTTCTTTCTTTTAATTCTTCATCACTAATCAGCTGTGATTGTGTGCTTCTACCTATATGTCTCATCTTAAATTACACTGCATTACTCGGAGAAGATTTTAAGCTCTGAGAAGATGAATTTGATTAAACTTGTGTTTTCTAAAATACTATACAAACCAAAAATGCTTTGAGAACAGGAATAATAGTTGAAAAGAAGAATAATGGAACCAAATATGCTATTCTTCCCTTCAAAATACATTTTTTCTCTTTTCACTCATCTCTTTAAAATACATTCAAATGTAACTTGAATTAGAGCAGATTCTGTGGTGGACTACTTTCCATTAGCTAATAAAGAGTAAACTTCAGCAGATAACATATTTTAAAAATGTTATCTCTGTATCAATGCTGTAGTTTAGCAGATAAATTGGCATTCTGATTAGACAATTTTCAGAGCATCCAGTTTCTAAAATCTCTGCATTCTAAAATATCTAAATAGCATATTTAATTTCTAAAAATAAAAAGAATCGCATATATTAATTTATTGTGAGGGGGAAGCAGTAATATAGACATAGTTTCAGCTCTGAAGACTTTTACAGCTACGTTTTTCATTATGCTTTGGTTTCTCAAACAAGGTATATAACGCGTCTATTTTGTCTCTCAGTCTTCAACCTGCATTTAATATTCATTCCTATTGAATCAGATTCTTCAAAGTCTGTAATAAGCTGATTCTTTGTTGTAAATTTTAACATGGGTGGACTTAATTTTTCAGTGTACAAAGGAGCTTATGATAAGTAGTTGTGAAGTTAAATGGAAAACCCAGGGAGCAATATTTATGAAGAAATGTGGCCAAATGCATTTAAAATGCAGAATATTTAGGACATTGCTAAAAAGTAAATCCGTTTCTGTTCTCTGGTTAGCTACAGCAGCTGGTGATTTTTCAGTTTACAGGTACAGTATCAGCAGCATAGCATTTATTTTGTGACAAAGGAATATAAGTTGCCTTGGAGATTTTTAATTAACTCTTCTCCTGTAGCTCTGCCTGCTTATCATTTCAGTAGTTATTTAAGCTTCACATCAGATTTTGGATATTGTTCTTCAGAAATGTCTTCTTAATCTCCCCAAATTAGCATTTCAGGAAAACAATGTTTCCATAATGCTCCATTCAGTCCACTTTTTTTTTAAAGGTACAGTTTGTATTTACAACCATTAATTCAGCCTTGAAAAGTAGAGGAAGACTAAAGAGGGGAACTTGTATGAATTCTGCAACTAAACCAAATGAGTATTCTTATTCTGAACAAAAGAAGTCGCGGTGATTACTTTCCTACCTTTAATCAGACTAAGATACTTCTTAATCACTTTTTATGATTTGTTCTTGCCAATAAACTAAAGTGATTAGATTTTTTTTTGAGGAATTGGGATTACTCAGACGAATGTATTTAATGTAGTATTATTAATTTAGCAAATAAACTTACCTTGCAGAATCTACTTAACTTGCTCATTGCCACTATGGAATGGCTAATTCTATCAACCAAGTGAGTAAAGATATATATATATTTTATATAAAAATAAAAAAATAGAAGAGAATACAGCTGGAAGAGGCAGGAAGTGCTGCTTAAGACAGTCACATCCCCAGATGTCAGAAAATTTTTCCCTATACTGTTCTTTTTAAAAGTATGAAGTTTACTATCATCAGACCTGTTAATGTCATTCAACTAGCAGCCAGCTTCTAGGGGTGGTTTTGGTTTTTTTCCAGGTGAATTATAAATGTCATAACCGCTTCCAAGAATATAGAATCGGAAGCCTTTTCTACCCTGAAAATGGAGGGATGAGTTTAAGCAAATATGATTTACAGATACAGGGTTAATGCCATAAGCTAGAGGGAGCTCCACCACAACGAAATACAAAGGTTCAGCTTCATTTATCAATGTGCTTTCCTGGCTTTGTCTGCCTCTGAACATAAAAGACCCAGTTTTATTGCAGATATTATCTACACCATTCTGTGATATGAATGTTATTGTTTAAACTGTTGCTGAGACATAAAACAGCTGAAACCCTCTACCAGCACCATATTTATGCCAAACCTTTTGATAAATACACAGTTCTTTTTGTTCACCATCACTGTCTTTGTCTTCATCTTAATACTCAGCCATCTTTAATGAAAATGCATCCTCTGTAACTCCAGAGCACAGATATGCTTCGGGAACTGATCTTGTACCTTAATTGTGCAAGTTAATGTCCATCAGTCGTGCAAGAATTCTGGGCAAGCCCCAAGCTCCGCGTCTGCAGATGCTAATACCCTCCTCTTCCAATTATTCCACAGTGCTCTTTCTGAAGTCATTTACACCACAAATTCACCCCACTGACAACCTGTTTTATTCCACAACCAGGCTTAAAGGAGTGATCAGCAAAGTGAGGTTAGAATGACCTACTTGCAAAGGAAGCGTGGCTATTATACCTGGAACATCAACAATCTGCTGCTGCTGAGCATCTTGGAGACAAAGTGATCCATTAACAGTCCCAATAATTCTATAGTAAGCTTGTTACCCCTTCTGTAGTATCGGTTAAAGGACAGTATTCGTCCACTATTATTATTAGACACAATTTCAGTATAAGAATGATTTTTGGTTTACTTGCATCCCTGCCTCACCTCTGTGCACTGAAATTTCCCAGCCCATATTTGAGGTCCTTCTTTCTTACCTCCTGGTCCTCGATCTAAGCAGACGGTATTGCTCTACTCATAGAGATAATAAGAAAGCACCTAATATCTTCTCATTGATTTTTGTTAATGAAATACCACTTCACAGAGAAAGCAACAGCTGAAACCATCAAGGCTGGGTCGTGGCTGTGTGAACGAACTTTATTTTTGTCTATATCGGGTGTGTAATTCACGGTGAATCATTTATTGAATGAATTTGGCCTCTTTCCTGTTCGTGGAATACCCACAAGCAAATTATGACCTTATTCTACTTTTTAGGAACCACGTTATTGTTTTCTTCTGTGAATTTTAAAAACTTTCCAACGTAATTGACCGACTCTCTTCTCCTTCTGCATCAGCACAGTGAACGCGTTGGTTAGGCACAGTATTCTCCCGTCGGAAAACAGGAACAAGCTCTCCAAACAACATTGCTGCAAATGTTCTCCCAGTACAAATTTAAATTTGGGGTTCCAAAGATGCTGCAAAGAATGCTTAAACATTTGCTGTGTATCAGCATTCCTGAGGACAAAACCTAGCAGGCTTGACCTCATTTGTGTGAAAAGGCCAGAATAAGGCTTAGACCCAGGTCTGGTGTCGGTCATCTGGAACTCAAGGGAAGCGGTTTTTTCCAGAAAACCACTTTTACCCTTGTTTCCACCAGAGGAAAAGACTGTGATCCAAAGGGCCACGTGAGCCTGCGACACGACTTCTTATTCTGGGTGCCTGGGTGGGCACTGCCCGCTCACGCCAACCCCGCAGCAGCCCTGGCTGGTAACGACGCTGAGGGGGACCTGGTGCGCTGGGGTCAGTGGCGGCAGGGAGAAAATGGCCTGGCCGGAACCCCGGTGTTCGTAGCGCTGGTTAGTTCCTGGTAGCCATAAACCAAGTAACTGCCACCTTAAAAAAATATGCAGGTATCAACCTTAAATATGATTCATTTTCTACTTTTAATGTTTCTTTTCTGACTTCTGAAGAGTGCTTGAATGAGGAAAGCAAGGTGTCTTTGCGTCCCATATCTTATGGGAGACACGGACCTATTTCTGCTCCTTTTATGAGTTATGATAAATTTGCTGAGTTATTCCTTACACATGGGTATATAGTTGTGCAGCATTTTTTATGCCTCTGCGCTTTAAAAAAGAATTCTGAATGTAGAAATTTGAGGGGGAAGCTGGAAGTGAGCATACGAAGCCTAAAATATTACAGTTCTCTAAGAGGCTGACAAAAAATTGCTGCGCAGGCAGACACAGAGTCCTCCTCTTCCCAGGGGATTGAGTTGACCAAAATTGTCATTAAAAATCAATGGAGACTTTTCTGAGATTGTTAAAAAAAGAAAGTTAAACGAGGATTCAATCTTGGATTGAGCCTCTCGTGTTGGAGGTACCACCTCCATGCCAGCCTTTTGTAGGGTCGAAATTCAAGTGTCGCGTTGGACTGGTGCAGTTTCCAGCTTTCCGCAGTGTCTGGGTTGGGAGATCAATCCTGTTACCTGTGCAGGTGTCTAATGACCTCAGAAAGAAAAGTGACCTCCACTGAGCATGGGAAAGGAGCCCTCCAACACGTTTGTAGTCTCTGCTGGAGGTGTGTGTCCGGGATATTAAGCTCCATCTTGTGAGGATCCTTAGTAAGATTAGTGGGCTCACAGGACTGGGTCCAAATCTTTATAAACATATCATCTAAGAAGTCTATCCTGAGAAATTTAATAACGCTATCACCATCAGATGCTGTGCTCATGTTTCTGACGTTACCGAAGACTACCATGCAAAATTAAATTACGATTCTATTTTGCAGTGTTTTCAGGAAAGAGGCTTTTGAGGCCAGAGCAATAAGATACGTATAGCAGGTCCACGTTGTGTTACCGGTTTGCAGCATTGATATAGAAAAGAAACAGAGGCATACCCTGGCTTGTCAGGAATATCAGTTCAGACACTGAGGTGCAACAAGTACAATACAGAATTAGAGTCTGTATCACCCCCATGTCAGGAGGAGCAAGGTGTCCCCTAACAGCTTTTCTCCCTTTCTTTTTTTTTTTTCCCTGTGTGTCTCTTTATAGAGTTTTACATTTATTTATCGATAGAAGTGTCTTTTTCCAGGGTAATTTCCTTCTGCATTGCCACCAAGTCAATTACCGGCAAGCAAAAAGGGATATACACGTGTTCCTTTTCCAGGCGTTTTCCCTCATTTTTACCCTGACCATACACCTGTATATCCGCAGCACAGCACTCTTTACGCTGAAAAGATGGTAGTGGTGAGTGAACTCCTAGAAATTTCTGGATGTCCTACTTCTTACAGGATATTTATAGGAGAGCTACGCACTTCACTGGCAGTTCTGGAGTAACCTGTCTCCTTATTGTCACTGCCTCACGCTCGTGGGCTGCACCCCGGTCACTCCGAGAAGCAAAGCCGGTCACTGAAACACCTTCCTGCTGGCTGCCGCCTCAGGGATGCTCACGTGGATCGGCAAAGCTCAGACGGGCTCCTGTGTGTGAAAGCCAACTGAGAATCTGATAGTTACAGATCTGTCTTACTGATACGAAGATGCTTTCGTTCCTAACTGAAAACAGAAACTTCATAAAATGTTGTTTAAATTGGGCATCTTGTTCTAATCTGAACCGATAGGAGTATTCAGACTTAGGTAGCTCAGGCTGCTGTCAAAACTGATCAAATGGATTTGCCAATCTAACCGACACCTCGTTCATTTTGGAGCTCCCTGAATTCACCTTTCTTCAGGAGACATCGCTGGATGCAATCAGCATTGTAGAGATGGTGATGCTGCATTTCCCCTCGCTTCTTTTCTTTACCTTTTGAGCCTTAAATATGCACTACTGGAAAAACCTGATCAGAGCACAGGGGGAAATCGCTTTGCAGAAAGCAGCTTATTTCAGCACCTGGCATGGTTAACATTACCGCCCTCGGCCATTTCTCCTCATTGATAACCTGGAAAGGGCAAAGACTAAGCCAGGTTCTGATACAGCGGGGAGTTAGTCGTCTTCTTAACTTGAAGTTCATTAACAAAAGCCGCGGTTTAGCAGGGTGTAATCTGACCTTGAAAACAATGGGAAAGAGCAACAATGCCTTTGATTGTCTTTGGATCCCCATCCTCAGCAGATAAAACATGATATCTGACCTCACTTGCAGCACTGCCAGCTCAGCCCTACTTTTCGGAGGTTGATTCAGACCTCTGCTGACGCTGCCAATTATGCTTTGGTATTACAATGATTACAAATTAGATCAGACTGGGATGCCCAGGAACAAACAGACAAAAGGCTAAACCAGTTTCTGTAGCCCTCAGTAGATCAGGAGAGCTCAGACTGCCTCACCCTGGTCTCTTTCTCCTCCTGCCAGCTCGGGGGAAATAAGTGACCCATGGTCCGGCAGTTCTCGGTCTGTGCACCCCTTGCGAGCCCCGGCCTCTCACCGTGGGGGGAAGAGGAACCTCGCAAGGCATCTCAAGGTGATACTCCAGCCCGGGATAGGGACTGCTCGGCTAAAGAGTATGATGTTTTGTGCCGCTAAAGAGTATGAGCTTTGTGATAGCCCCTCACTCAGGTGAAGCCCAGAAGGTTTCTTGATCAGAGTTAAGCCAATGGAAAAACAATACCTGCTTAATGTGCTGTGCGTTATGATGAGGTGAAAAGAATATAATGCTCATAGCATTAGTTCCTAAGAAGTGCTGTGTCCCAACTATATGAAAACTTTGCTACTCAGTGGGCAAGTAAAAATCAGCATATTCCCAAACATCAGCTGTTCTGGGAAGGGGCAGGCATTTTTTACAGGGCAGATGGGATCTTGCCTACCTTATTCACTAATGGCTCTGAGTGGGAGTCTTGGCTTCGTGAAGGGCACAGGGTCAGGGTCTCGGAGCACTCTTCCGCTCACACACGGACCGTTCTGGATGCTGAGTGGTACGGCTCTGCTCCTCATTCTGCTGGAAGGTGATGAAGGTTTTAGCAGTGACGTTAGCAATTGCAGGACCGGTCTTTACAGTCGCCTGCGTATGGGTCGGATCTTCACCTTGTGGGGGTTAACAGGAAGGCTATTATCTGCTTCAGTGGGCTCCAGAGCGGGCCCTGGATGAGTGGCAGATCCTTCTCAATAAGTATGCAAGAAATGTTTATCCTTCTGAGAACTCTGACTACAGAACTGGCATTAATTTGCAGGTCAGGACATTTGTTTCCAGCAAAATGCCTGGGCTCGTTTCTTAAAGGATTTTAATTTCTGTAACACAAAAGCAAAATACTTAATAATTTGTAAGTATCCTCAAAGATCACACAAGCAAAAGGACTTATTTTGAAAATATTTTTCCTTTCCCTCTCTCAACTTGTAAATAAACTCTCCAATGTAGATGTTCTAAGAAAAATATTTTTTGGTCAGAAATGCCAAAACAAAACTGGTGCTTTCCCAACAAGTCAGGGCTGCTGACACAAATGTTTACCAGCACCTGTCTTGAGACTTCTGTCTGGAGAACTGTTGTTCTCCTGTCTTGCCTTAAAAATATAAAGAAATGCAGAATGTGATTTCTCAGTTCTGTGCCTCTGATAATCACTAAAGCCTTTTATCTGAGAAATTCTCTCTTGAAAACGTGTTTTGCTTTATTTGTTATTTAATATTAAATATTTTGATATTAGGAAGTTCTTACTGGTTTTATGAACAAGTGTGCAAGAAGCAATCCTTAGAATTGGCCATCAAGGCACAGACGTGAGCCGTCATCTTGGTGTCACAGGAACGGACGGCTGGAGGAAGCGACACAGTCTGAAAGGTAATTTTAGAGTTAGCTGTTTGACAATCTTCAGTTTTTTTTCTGAGTTTGCTGAAAAGTCCTGCTCAACACCTTTGTGAACTGCCTTAAAACAATAAAAGAAGCTTTTAAACAGTGTTTGTTTCTTCGGCGTATATGATACCGCCTTCGCCTTCTGATACAACCACTTGGGATGCAGCCTCATAACGCAGGTTTCCTGTCACACTGGCACCTAGCAGGTTGCCATAGTGACAGACATAAGAAACATTACTTCAGAAATGTTGCTTTATTACAGTTAAAGTGCATTTTGAAAAAGGATCAAATTTCAAGTTACTCCCTGTGTTTTATACAGGGATAAGCAGAATTATTGGCTTCTACTAATCAGCGTTAGTTTGAACCAGCCCCTCCCCCAGCACCGGTTCAAGGGCTCATTGCAGTGCACCGCCGGTGCTTTCCACCGCTTTCACGTAAAACAGGCGGGTTTGCCTCTCTCCCACCGCACGTGCACACACACACTCTGCTGCTTCGCTGCGTCCAAAACTGCCTCTGCTCCCAAATGCGGCGAGAAGGGCGAAGTCACTGCTGACTGCATCTTTTATTTATAAAGAGCATCTTACTTCAGACTCCATCGATTTTGTTCACATTAATGTGGAAGATACACAGAGGGGGACATCTGGGGAGATTTCTGAAGTATTCCTGGCTATGTTGTGTTCCAACAAATTAATCAAATAACAAGCGTTTTGTAAGCGGCCGCGCTGCCTGGCAGGCCTGTGCTGAGCAATCTCTCAGATCTCAGACGGGCTTCCCCGCGCCGACACGAAGCCTATGGAGATTCAGGCTGAAAATCTCATCAGCCGTCCTCTCCCCCGCAGCGCAGACTCCGCCGCGCAGCTGGGGCAGCCCGGGGCTACCAGCATCCCACCTCGCCCCTGATTAAACCGATCCCCACCATTTTGCCTAATCAATAAGATTAAAGGGTGCGCTGGCGAGGGGGAGGAGCTGGGGCGCAGCTTAGAAACAGGTGAATTGAGGGTTTGCAGGAGGAATGTTCAGCCCCCTGAGAGCCCTCCGGCCACTGGGCTGCCCTTCCCGGCCAGGGCTGGTGGCCGGCGCGGGGCTCCTCGGGGCACAGCCAGCGCCGGGACGGGCTGCGGGCAGCACCGGCAGCGTTACCTGCCGGCTAGGGAAAGGCATTCTGCACGAAAGCAGAAAGGCCTGAGGTATTCCATTTTGTATATTTGAAAATGTAAAAAAAACATTAAAGACGATGTACATTAAATTGCTGTACGGGACCTGGTTCTGCTCATCCGCCCGAGAAGCAATCGCACCGCCGTGCCCCTGGCGCAGGCGCTCGGGAGCGCAGAGAAATGTCAAATCTTCACTTTCCTGAAAGTTATACCTTTCCGTTCCCTGTTAAACATCACTTTGCTGTACACAAGGGGTAAGCAGTGAAACCAGTTTGAAAGTACAATTCACACCTCATGACCACTGCTGACTGTGCATTTAAAAACAAAAAAAGCCCATATTACTCCCACGGCTGATAGCTGTCCTCTCCAGGAATTCCTTTATAGGAGAACAGTTGCCAATTATTAATACCATTGTGATTATCTGATTGACTTCCTAACATAAGAGGAATACAGGACAGAAAGATCCTACTGCTTTTTGAAACAGAGCTTAGATCCATGGCTCAGATTTTACAGCTTGTTCTTTGACATCCTTTGCTTTCTGTTTCTGTAACTCACGGACAGAGATTATTTATTTTGTAGTAGATAGCTGCAAAGGCTAAAGGCAGCATTCAAATCCTATGCTCTTGTGCATCTAGTTATATTTATGCTAATAGTTTATACTAACAGTATAGTCGCAAAGCAAAATGCTGGTCTCAAGCCTACCCAGCACACTCCTTCCAAAACATACCGTCCCAGTCAGATTCCTTCGCAAGAGAATAGCCTCACTGTTCCAGCAGCTCCCTCCTTCCTGGCTGCTGTGACCCCTTGTTCCCTGGGCTGGGAACTCTAATGAGTTACTCTAAAATTCCCTCAGTGCACCCCATGCCGTGAATGTTAATGGTCTTCTTATTAGGGAGATTAGACTTCTTACTTTACTTCTTGCTCGTTCCTCATCTTTCTACTTAAGCAGACATGACTCTATTTCTATTTATTTAGCACAGATCTTCAATTACCGAGACAAGCAACAAGCACTAGCACTGGATGAATTCTCATCTTGCATAATTTTATTTTCCTGTCCAACAGTTCGCAATTGGGCAAAGGGTTAGATTAATGTGTGATGCTCCAGGTGTGTTGTGACACTGGTGAACAGTCAAAAAAATTAACATGGGGAAAACATCCCTATTTTCCCATCTGGTAAAGATTGAACCTCTCTTCTACTGAAATTTTAAAAATAAGAGTAAAAATAAGAGCAGAAACCTGGTACAGAGAACTAAGACCACAGCTGCAGTTGGTCATAGTGTGAAGTGTCTGCAGCTGTGACTGCAGGTGACCATCAGCACTTCCTCTGAAGGGTGGTCCATGCTTTGAGCCATTTCCTGAGTGAGGTGGACACAGATATAAAGGGCAGAATTCGTTGCAGCTTGCAACAAAGCCTGTGGAAGAAAACTTGCATCAGGAGGAGTTACAGCATCAGCTTGCTGTGAAGAGCAAAGGGTTTGGCATTAGGAGAGACGAGGCCAGCTGAGGATCCAACTCTTGAGGTAAACTGTGCTCTGGCTTTTCTCAGGTGTGGGAAATGGGCTGAAAGGAAGCAAAATGTGACACTTTGTCTGATGGTATTCTGTACACCCTCATGCAAACATTGTCTTTTCTTTCCTTATATCCCTGCATGAAACCACACACTTGTGGTTTGCTGTGTAATTAGTTTTGGTGCTGAGAGAAGACAAGAGAACTTCTTGTTAGATGGATTAAAGGGATCTGTGCTCTACACCATTTGAGTGACAAGAACCATGTCAGACCAGACCGCTGCCAAGAGTGACAGCGCAGTCTGAGCGAGACAAGTTCTCCCACTTACTGAGTGGCAAGAGGCAGGCGTAAACTAGCCCCGTCAAAGAGCAGCCACAGGTGACTGGGTCAAAACAACTGGGGCAGAGCCGATAGAAGTCAGTCCTGAAAGCAAACAGCATGATTCCTCTTTGGCTTAGTTGAAGCTCTCCTGCTGAGACTTGTGTCTTCCTACCAGGAGAATCAGAAAATGCTTTCAGGTCTAAAAGGGGGCAGGGGAGGAGGTTGGCACCAGCTTTGAACAAGAATTTCCTAGGCTGCAGCCACCAGTTTGGAACAGTGTTTACATGCGAAGTGCAGAAACAGTAATTCTTGTAGAGTAAAAGAGGAGGGAAAGTAAAATATGATGAGAAAAACAGAGCTCCCTTCTCCTGTGGCACAGTGTCAATGTATCCGAAATCCAGCCTTCAAGTCCGTCAGCATCTCAAGTCAGTATAAAAGATGGGGGAAGGAGCGAGAGATTCCCTTGTAGTTTTCAGTTCCCAAGAGCTCTGCTAACAACAAATGTCGGTGCGGCAGGCAGCACGGGAGCGCTGCAGAGAGGATGACTATCCACAGGGTTTGTGCTTGTGCTACTCAGCCCCTTGTAAGCCCCCGTGACTGTGGGCAGCGCAGTGACAGTCTGCCTGGGTTTCTTAATCCTGCTTATTGCATTAAGGGTACTGTTCAAAATGCTTCCCAGCGTCACAGACTCTAACAGCATGCCAGCAGTGTCACAATTATTCGAGGGCCATGTCATTCAGGTGCTGCAGAAGTCAACTGGTGGGGAATGAATGCTCCAGATTTGGATTCACAGAATCAATTCCATGCTGAAAATAAAATTCTTCTCCTATGGAGTTCTATCTTAGTTCTGAAATCTGCAAACAAATCAAATCTGCCTCTTCTGTCTCTAGCCTGTATAAACACAAGTACAGTCTAATGCAAATTTTACTGAGTGTGAAAATTGGTGCCTTGAAATTATATGATAAAGAACAGCCCATGGAACAATGGGGTTTATTTAACAATTTCATTCCAAAGGACTGGCAAAGGGAGACGCCAGCTCCCACCCATCCAGCTGCAGTTGCTGGCGCAGAACAGGTCTGATCTGGGTGTGGGCACACGAGAGCTTCCCCTTCGCCTCACGCGGCGCCGACGCTGCGCCTTCCCCGCGGTTTGAGGAGCGCGCGCCGCGGGACAACGCTTTGCACTCTCTCCCTGTGCACATGTGCGCTCACAGGCACAGACTCCCGAGTCAAATATGTGTCTGTAGCTATAAAAGCATCGACAGTGCTTAGGCTGCAGATGTGCTGTGACTACATCTGACCATGTGGACCAGCACCGTCTCATTGTTACCTTATGTTCTGCAGATCTTTGTGATCTTTACCTGTTGTGAATCATCTTATACCTCGACTGTCAGCTCTTCGGGGCAGATAATAACGATGGCAACATCAGTAAAGCTGCAGTTTAGATGGATTCATGTGTGGCTGAAAGATGTGTGCCAAAGCAATGGTGAAACTGTTGTGAAATGTATAAGGAGTAATAGGGCAAGAAGGGCAAAGAAAGCGATTTAAATGCTCTAAAGAAGAATGAACAGCTGTGTAATACTGATGCAGGAGATGAGGAAATAAATCATTTGGTGATGATCAGCAAAATAATGGCATGAAAATAACCAGCAGGGTGACCACAAAACCAGACATGTGCAGAGGGTGAGGCTCAACATAGCAGCATCGCAGCCATTTGATCAATAGTAAGAGTGTTGAAGTTGAGAATTGCATGCAAAGCTGTCAGGGCACATATAAGCCATAAAATCTACAGTCTCTGGTTACAAAGTGACAATTGTCCTTTTTTTTTTTTCTTTTTTTTTGCACCTTACTCTATGACTCTGAAATGTGGACAAGTTAGTACAAGAACATCAGAGGAACTAGAAATCATTAATCAACAATACCTCCAAGCCATTGTGCTTATAAGTGTCAAGACAAAATCATGAGTAATGATTTTCTGCAATACATTTTCACAAACTGTTTAAAAAAATTACTTAGAAAAATATCAACTTTTCTGGACTGTGTTTTTTTCCTAGCTGAAAGAAACAAATATATTAAACCACAGTGATATTTAAATGGACAAATATAAAATGCAAAAAAGGGGTCCAAGATCTAGGAAGAAGATCTTGTCTACAGTGACTCAGAGCTCAACAGCAGCAAGAAGTCCGCATGACGCATTGAGAATGACTTTCACGTGTTAGTTACAAACCAGAGAAGAAGGGCTTCTGTGTTCATTTGCCATCTTGTGAAGTAGCCTAAAAATCAAGAAGCAGATTTTTTTTCCCTGCCTTGCCACTCATGGAAACCTTTGAAAAACTGAAATTCGTTACAGACAACTGCCACTAGAACTTCTTCTTGTTCATGAATTCTTAGTTGTCTCTAATTTAAGAACATCTTTCAGCTTTTCTGGCCAGGAACTCTAACCGAAGGCATGCAGGCATCTGATATTTTCCTGTCGCCTAGGGTATTTGCAATATGATGGATGAACATTCAATGCTTTGCCTACATCCTACTTCTGCTACCTCCTTTTTATCATCTGAAAATAGAACTTCTTATTAAACTTTTGCAGACCAGGAAATTCTTCATTGCATTTGAGATGAACAAACACCTCAGGAGAAATAGTATCGTCATGAAAGGTCAGAGTGGTTTCTCTGTAAAACATCTTAAGACTCTTTTATTTTTTTAAGACTTGTTTTTTAAAAAAAAATAATAAATTGCGATAGGTCAGACAAACTTTTCAAAACTCAAATAACTGGGAAATTGTCATCCCACTTCAATTAAATGATCCTACATTTACATTATTACCTGCAATAACACTTAGTTATCAGTATTTTGTGAATTTTAAAGCCTGCATTTTATACTCTTAAAACATAGCACTAAGAAGGAAAAGGGACAGTATCTGGACACGGTCTTCCATGAAGACCTCACCACGTGTTCACAATGGGTTTGGTGATGGGGCGGTGGCTGGCTGCCGGTCCCATCCTCGCCAGTGCTGCCGGCCCAGGCGCTGCCACAACAGTCGCCAGGGTGCGGCTGGCGGCCGCGGAGCCCCGGCACGCCGGGGGAAGCAGAGGTGGCGTTGTGTGGCACAGAAGGTGTGTGCACAGCGCAGCAGCCGCGCGGCGCCCCACGGGAAAGCCCTTTGCCAGCCGGGGACCATCACGGCTCTTTCCGCCCCTTCCTCTCTGTGAAATGTCACTCCTTCACGCCACACCACAGTCAAGGATCCCACGTCCTTATCTTGACATTAAAAAAATAGATTTAATTGTCAGTCCTCTTAAACAAGCGTTTAATTCCATTCTGTGGGGACTAAAGACACTCTTAAATAATTGAGCGGCTAAGAGATTGGTTATTTCTGTTTTCATTGCCCATATTGATTTAAGTGTAGTTAATCCTTTCAAATACCCATGTCACACAGGGCCTGATGGCTCTCTTTAGGGCAATATTGTTCCTCTGGCTAGATTATTTGACATCAAGCATTGTAATGTCACAATAAATCCTTCATGTGGGCTGTTCTTTTCAAAGAGAAGTACCAGATGGGGACTTTGCCTCTCACATTAAACTCTTGGTTTTACTAGTCAGAAGTTGGGCTTGTGAATAATTTTCATTAAATTTTCTTTTGTGTCTCATAAAAGCTACCTCTGCAGCAGTGACATTAAATAATCAGAAGCCCAATTAAACAGGCATGTGGACATAAAACAAACCAAGGTGTTCCCCCTCACTGCAAATTAAATATAGTTGTGTGTAAAATAATCTCATTTGGGATATAACCCAATACAGAGCTTGTGGAATGGATTTTACAGGCAGAAGTGGGGATGGCTGAAGCCAAGAACCAACAGACATGTTTTACAAGTCATTGCAACTTTTCTTACTTAGTTAAGTCCTAAATCTGTCTGTCTACCTTGAGCTCCATCCAGTTAGTTGAGTGATACTCCACTTGTTACTTACAAATGGGTCCAAATGGACCCAATAAATATCTGTTCTCCAAAACTTCCCTTGGTTGATGCAATCATCTTTATTTCCTCCTTTACTGTGCTTTAGAATAACTCTGGCATCAGCTGCAGAGGAACAGGGAAAAGCAGAGTAACGTATGAATTTCCCTTGAAGCAGAAGATCTCGCACCTTTGCCCACCCTGTTCACGTGCACGACTGCTCTATGAAAGAGTCTTTAACTTTTTTGGTTTGTTTGTCTGGTCTTTCCTTTGGTATTAATTGCATTGCCTGTTTTCCTTTTTTGGTTTAGCCTTATTCTGAGAATACTTAATGGTCAATTGGTGAAGAGCCTGCATGGTACTTCTTTGGCTCTGTCTCCAAAGAGTTTACTGTCTAAATACAGAAAGTAATAGCAGGAATCACAGAACCACACAACACTGAGGTTGGCACCTCTGGAGATGACCTAGTCCAACCCCTCTGCTCAAGCAAGACCAGCTAAAGCAGGCTGTCCAGGACTGTGTCTAATTGGGTTTTGATTATCTCCAAGGATAATCAAGGAGGATGTCCTTTCACTGGACACCACTGAGAAGAATCTGTCTCCATCCTTATTGCACCTTCCCATGTGTTTATACAAATGTGCATACGATCCACTGAGACTTCATTTTTGGGCTAAACAGTCCCAGGTCTCAGCCTCTCCTCATATGTCAGGTGCTCTGGTCCTTAATTATCTTCGGCCCTTTCCTGGACTTGCTTCAGTACATTTGTTTCTTGTACTGCGGAACCCAAAACTGGGCACAGCACTCCAGACGCGGTCTCTCCAGTGCTAAGGAGAGGGAAATAATCACATCCCTCGGGGTGAGGGGCAAAGGGTCTGATACACAGCTGGCAGAACCACTGCAAATGTCATGGTGCAATTGTGAACCTTTCCTCCCCAGTCACATTTAGATAGTTTTAATGGTAGCAGGGAATATAGCTAGAATGAAGAAAAGTTTGAGTCTTGGAAGATTAAAGACCTGGTTCAGACCACCTTTGTGAGCACTGTGGAAAGCAACTTCAACACACTGCGACCCACTGAGCCACTGTTTGGGAATTTGCAGGTCATGTCTACTAAAAGGGAACATTCAAAATCAATGAAAATATTTAAATTCAATCTTATTTAAGAATTAGTGCAGAGTTGTTTTTTTTTCTAAGGACAGTGGAATCAAAGAGGGTCAATTTCTCTCCAGCCTGTTTTGGGTTTTTGCAAATCCCTGTACAAAGGTTCCCCGACTCCGCTGCTTCGTGGGTGCATTCCCCTACGGAGGTGCGACTGCAAACAGATCCTTCTCCAGGGTCTCCGTTTGCATCCAGCAGTCTGTAGCACTTGTTTCTATTGTATTAATAATCACTTAAACCAGAACATTTAAATCCTTTTTTATTTTATGTGAGTACTAATGTACTCCATCAGCTCCATCAGGAGCTCTGAAAGTTTGCTGACAGCCTTTCTGCTTCCAGCACAGTTTGCATCCATTATTTTTCCATGTTAGCTATTTCTGAGTGAACTTTGTACCCTGGATATGGCCCATATCTTAAGCTTTTGTACCCACGAACAGGCTGGGCTGCCGAGGTGCAAGAATGGCTCCAAGTGGGTGAGCGCACCAGCAGGCATGGCTTGCGGTATTTTCGTCCCGGTGGTAATTTTGCTGTGAGCTGCCCAGAGGGGAAGGTCTGTTCTGTTCTGCAGTGCTATTTCTGCCTGGCTCTTTCTAACTTGCTTTTAACGCATGGGCAAACCCCAGCCCTTGCCCTCTCCATCAGAAGTGTCTGGGGTCTGGGTGTCCCAGCCCGAGCGCTATGACCCTTTCCTCTCCCCACAGATCACAAGCAGAACCTTGTGCTGCCCAGGGAAGTGGTTAGTGTTGTGGAGGGATGCACTCAGGAGCCTCAGGACCACAGTGTGACTTTCTGGTACCCCTGCAGCGGCGGGGGACAGGGCGAGCAGTGGGATTAACTGGGCACAGCTCTCGTCTCGCCAAATGGTGGGCACAGGCTGCTGGCATTTTTCTCTGGATCGATTTTAACAAAATAAGATAATGTTTCTGTTGGCATTCTTGATAATCAGCCAAGAGCTCTAAAGTCCCGGTCAGCTCAGCTGGCGTGGCTCTTGCCTCTGCTAATTTAAGTTTCATCACAGTATTTCCTCGGAGGGAGCAATAGCAGGACCAGGGCTCATGGATTTCAGTTTGTACTGTGGGGAGTGGGTCACTCTAATATCGAGGATCTTGATGCTACCTGCACCAGCAACCTTTATATTAACTAAGGAAAAATGAATCTTTATTTATTAATAAGAAATTCTGCTTTTATTACTGCCTTTTTAGTAACCAGATGTGTATTTGAATTTCCTGAATTTTATGCATCATCTGGATGAAGCATCTGGATCCACCTCATTGTGTAGCCTTTACTGACAGAAAATATTTTGGACTGGCAGCTAAAAGGAAACAGAGAGAATCAGGTGGTGGTGTTCAGCGGGGTCCAGAGCCCGCTGGATTGTCCTTAACGACTGATCCGAAGCAGAGGGGAGCTGGTAGCCACGCGAGATACTGGGGTTCCTTTCTGACCCCAGCTCAGGCAGAACGCTGTTTTTCTGCATCTCTGAGCAGGGAGTTCTCACTTGGACTCACTGGGGAGGCAGAAATGTTCCTGTCTATGGAACTGGAAGCCACTGGTAAAACCTGCAAGCGCAATGAGCTCACATTTCTATGGACGCCTACCAAAACAAACCCTGTATTCGCAGCTGCAGATGGACGTCCTTTCCCTTTATCCTCACAACAGTGAGTATCAAGCAGGAGGAAAACTCTCGCAGCGGTGTTCTTGATCGTTTTGACATATCTGAGCCTGTCACTGGTGCACAGCCTCCATGGAAAAGGTCCCCTCCCTTTTCTGCCGTTTGAATGATGTTTCCCTTCAGGGATATTCTCTGAAAAGTCAAATTATGTGTTCTCTGTGGCGTAGTGTACGATAAATGCTGTGAGCTCCTCCCCTCAGGCAAACTGAACAACCCCTGCAGACCTGTGCAGGCATCACAGACCCATTCTTAATATTCCAGAAGTGACTTTTACAATTGGTCTGGTTGCATGGTATGTTGTGTGATAGCATTCTTCATCTGAGGGAAGAATGCACTGCTCAGTGGTCAGGCAGTGAGGGTATAGGAAAAGCCACCACCACTGGCAGAGCACAGCATCTCGATCTGATTGCACTGAGTGCCCAAACGTCAGACCATGCATGGAGGAGAGCTGCTGGGTTTGTTCGGTGCCCTAAGTTAACATGCTGAAGTGGGCAGTGAGTAGAGATGTACCTTGAAGATGATGCAATGGTTGAGATGGACAGTTGTTGGCCGAGATGGACGGTCAGGAGCTCCACCTTGTCTGGAAACCTTGTCAGCATGCATAAAGTTTCCACAGGCGTATCACACCAGATTCCTGCTTTTCTTCCACATCATGCATACAATTTTTACAGAATCTAGACCATTACACAGGGGACTCTTTTGGCACAGCACTGCATTTTCATTCTCAGTTGCACAGGACAGGTGTTGTTTCCTTTCTTTCCCACTTTTGCCCTGTTACTTTGAGAGCTGAGGGTGATTTTCAGGATTACCTTCAGATGCAGCATTAAGTTGGATTTAATATTTCAAAGGTACCAAATTGTCTCTGGGGATACGTGGAGGTCTTCAGGGAAGAGAGATGCAGGAAAAGGAGGATGCTTCATATAGTATTAAGCAATGTCTTTCACTGGTCACTTTGACAGTGGATCCAGTTCCCAGGAGATCCGCAGCAGAACGCAGTCGTTCCTTGTATTGGCTCTTCTGCATGGCAGTGCCTGAATACGCAGTTCACTACGAAGCCAAGTTTTCAAACTTAAACTCAGCGGTGAATATACAGAACTCTGCCAACAATGGAAAGGTGTAAATTCCTGGCCCTTGCGTGAGCACAAGCTGCACCGCGAACCTCGGCACAGCCCGGCTCCTGTCATCCCTCTCGCGCTCTGCGCCAGCACAGACTGCTGGTCCGCTTTCAGCGTGTTTCTCCCACTACCCACATTCAGAATAAAAGTATTGCCTCCTCCTTCAGCGGGAGCAGCTTCCGCGTGTTCCGTGAGGTTAAAATCTCTTCCCTCTGGATTGTTACACGTGTGTCACAGCTGCCCTTCTTTCTAAGTATAAAGATGATGTCCAAGGGCAAAAATGTGTTAGAAAACCAGGCAGACAAGGAAGCTCTGCAAACCCAAATAAGTATGTAATTCAGGCTTTGTTTTTGTGTGCAAGGGTACAGATATTCACTGCATTTGTGGGTTTACACCAAATCAGTTTCATGTCTGTTCCCTGAAGAGACTGCACAAGGAGTTGATGTCTATTACCTGTCTGCTTGGGGTATTTACAGCATAGCAGTATGCACAACGCTTCTTTTAACCTATTGATTGCCATTCTTCCACTGTCTTGCCACAGCGCCGCCCTGAGCTCTTTCTGGGTGGCCGTAGCAGATCTGGGATCTGCAGCAAGGCACAGAGAAATGTGCAGTTCAGTTCCGTCTTTCTACCATACATTCGATCGCTTTTTTCCCCAGTTAATTTTAAGAAATACATGTTACTGTCAAATCCTGTCCGTATTAAGTAAGAGTTTACATATTTGATGCATTTTTAAATGACATTTTAAAGAAGTTTTCTTAAGATTATAATGGAGACAGTCTGTCAAGAATGCAGCGAGCGGCAGCGAAGGGGAGCATTCCAACGGCATTACCGAGGCCCTCTGCAGCCGCACACCCAGCACGCAGGCTTTGCTTCGTTATGCCTAGAGGTGTAAGAATAGCTGTGAACAGCTAATAAGAATCAATGCTATTGGAGACATCTGTTTCAGTTTTCATTTTTCAGTGTTATTAGTGCTTATTGGTACAAGGCTCAGGAATGCAGCCAATCCCTTTGAAGTGAAGTGTATTGTAAGGCTAGAGGCATTGTGAGCCTTGTTGATGACCCTGTCCGTAACCTTTCAATTAAACATCCGTAATGCACGGAATGAGAAAAGACCTCCTTAAAAGAGAAGACTGGTATACTGAAAATCATGTTGCTGTCATTTTTGTATTCATTTTGGATTTTATAAATTAATCTCCAAACAAATAACAGGTTCTTTAATTTTTCAAGATCCTTTAGCTTTCAAAAAACCTGGGAATCTGGTCATGTGAATATGCCACTGTGCTTTTAGTTATTAATACATAATAAAAGTCCTTAATCTGTGCACAGTAGAAGTCAACAGAGAAAAGGCGGCTGTTTTCCCTAAACCTAGACAATAAGACAGAGACCAACCGGAGCTGAAGTCAGCTGCCAGCTATGTCCCGCTTTCCTCAAAAAATTGGTCCTCATCACGTGCACCTACAACAAAAGCTGGGATCAGGAGGACAATTTGCCTTGTCAATAAATTGATCTGCATAAACTCCACAGACAAGAGTGAGGTTTTCAGAGAGGCGTTTTGCTGACCACAGGGAGGTCAGGGCAGCCTTGGGAAACGCGTCAGAGTTGGCATGGCAGCACAGTATGGGCTGGCGGTCCTGCGCGTACCGCGCTCTCTGCAGCCACCTCAGGGCAGAGTCTGGCTTGATTAAGGAGATTGTCCCAAACGCAATGGAAATGTAATCTGGAGACAGTTAAGAGAGATGAGCTATGTAGGAACAATCACTATTTTTGAGTCAGTGCTAGCATACTTTAAATCCATACAGAGGAAAAGTTTTCAAGCCCCTCTGACAGTCTGATGAACTAGTTCCTAACACCACGGAGTGACCCCCATGAAAGGTACTTTTGTCAAGACAAGCAAAGAGAAGTGTACCCATCTGTCGAGTGGTTTATGCCGGGTGATAGCTGGTTGCTGCTCACTCACGGAGGACAGCACAAAGTTTTGCTTGTCTTTTGCACAGACCTAGCAAGTCTATTTTGGTGTTTATCTTACCATGAAATGATGAGAGTCCTCCCCCTAACCGCCTTGAGAGAAAGCAAGTGAGAGCGTCTGCCCGCCTTTCCTGAGTGGGGTATCCGGACCATGGAGGAACCTGATGTACAAATGATGTGATGCAACTCCGGTACCGGGCACGTTTCCGTTAAACAGGGCCAGTGCTGACTGAATGCAACATTGACAAGTAACTGTAGATGAACAGAAGCGGAAACACCCTCATGGCATGAAAAAAAGCAGTACAGTAGGTGAACAGTGGCAGTGGTACCTTCACCACTGTTGTCTTCTTCTCATTAGCAGTGGGGAGGATCTGCTTGGGTTTTTCAACAATTGGTGTGAAGTTTGAACTCATTAACTTGGTTTTTTTCATAGAGTGATTAATACAATTATTTAATTGTACTAAAATGGAAAGAGTTACAAATACTAGCAAGAATCAAAACATAATAAAAATGGGCCAAAAGGGAGATGAGAAAAGTGGCAGAAGTTAGTTGGCCTCAGAGATGAGACGTTACAGCCTACACGTAAGTGGGAGAGGAATTACTTAGGATTGTAAAAGCAGGAATGATGGAAGGAATGAATAATGGCAAACCTTGGGCTGGCAGTGAACTCAGCTGGGCTGTGGGAAAGTCTCATAAGCAAAGGGTGGAGTACCTCACTAAGGACATTTAAATCAACTAGAACAAGGTAGAGCAGAAAACGTTTTCTGAACAAAACACCTCTCTTAGTCCTTTGGAATGGGATATAAGATGTTACAGTGCCAGTAAGTTCAATCTGTGCTTTAGAACAGGCCACCAACGTTGCTGTTGGGACACAGCTTGGCCTCCGCTGTAAAGAGGACAGAAAGAGCGGCTTCAGGGCTGTCGACGTATGCAGGCAAGGTATGACAAACCTGCTCCTGAACGCTCCGCTGGGACTGTGAAGGTCTCCTGTGGGGAAGCAGCAAATTTATGTGTGTAGAGAGGCATCACCGGGGTGTAAAGTTTTTTTGGCTGTCTAAATAGGGCCTTCAGGGAGAAATTTCCAGAAGAAAGTACATGATTTGAGTGGAGGCTGAGCAGTGGTACCAGCTGGATCTGCCTGTGGGGCCCTGAAGGACAGCGTCCTCGGGCCTCACGCCTGTGGGTGTCGCAGCTCATTTTAGTTTTCTGCAGTGTTTACCTACTGTGAGAGCATGTGGGCAGTGCCAGACCTGCCCTCGACACTCAGCTTTATCCAAGAAACATGTCTTTTGTGATGCCTGAAGTTAGCCTGGGACACGACACTCTGCAGCATCGGTCTGCGAATCTCTAGTTAAGCATTAGTCACACCTGCATTATGTTGTACTCACGCTGTTCAGGATGGACATGGGCACTTTCATCATGTTAAGTGCCATTTTCTGTCACCATTATGTGCACAGCCTTCTCCTGAGGCCAGTCTCTTAGTGCCAGGCCATAAAAGCAGGGACAGCTTTGTTGAGCGTCAATAGCACAGACCTAAATTCACCCTGTGGCTTCTATCAGAAAAGTGACAGACACTATGGGAAACCAAGACACGTTTTAAGGACCTTGTTCTCACAAGAGGATTAATTCACTGAATAAAATCATATATAGGCACAATATTGTCTGACCCCCTCCCACCATTGTTTAAAAAAATAGGATCAAAATCCATGCTTCCATAAATCCATTAACTTAATAAAATGCATGAAAGTGGAGAAATGGAAAAAGTTAAAAAATACTTTTGATAACTCCTCATGAGTTTTAGATAGCAAAACCTTCGGCACCATTTAAGGCTATGCTTGCAAAATTCAGATGTGTTTGCTCACCTGTATGTATGTGTGCATTATACAAAATGCCAGAGGATACAGGGAAAAAAGTAACAGAATTGTGTTTAGGTGGGGAGCCTTGAATATTGAAATCAAGTTCGATGGAAAAAATCTTTAACAAAAGTGGATTTTTAAAAGGGTTGTTGGCTAGGTGGCTTTATTCACAGAAAACGTATTGGGGGAGCAAATGAAAACTGCAGAGCGCTTATGGTGCCTTCTGGTGTGGTTCATCGACAGGAAAAACAGTGTATTTGTTATCATTTGCATACATGACCAATGAGAAAAAAAATTAAACTGAAACCACAATAACAATGGTAATTTTTTAAGAAACAAAAATTTCCTGATTATTTTTTGAAATTTAGATGTGCAGGAACATATCCCTTATTATAACATCGTGGCACCAGGAGTGGAAGCATTTCTTGTTCTAATAACAATAACAGATGGTGCTGAAAACAAAACTTTGTTCAAAGACTCCACCGACAACATTTTGTTGTGACAGAATGGAAATACACGGTAGGAGCTGTAAACATTTCTTAACGGCTCATTGCATTCATGTTTCTTCAGAGGAGATGCAGACATGATGAGAAACAAACTGGAAATCTGTGTCCTTCATCGTTCTCCACAGAATGACCAATCAAAACAGGAAAATGTTATTCTTAAGGGGAGAACTGGTGCAAACTGGAGCACCCCTTGTAGAAACACTTGGAATTTTTTCACCCAACTTTTGAAAGATGTTTAGTAGCTCCCAGTCTTTCAAAATATTGGGAACTTCTGCGTCCTTTTATCTTGTCAGAGATACTCTGTCTGTGGCTTTTTGACAGAAAGTTACTCTTTGGAAGGTACTTCCTTATTTTTCTTTATTTTTTTTATCAGCTGTGGCTCAAATTTTTTACCTTATATATCCATGTTTGCTGAGATGGGAATAGGGTGAGTACCTGGTGCTTATTCTGCACTGGATGGACAAAATAGCACGCAGATTTAGTCAGAGCTATCCAACAGCACAGAAAGCATTTCTGTCATGCTGCTGAAACGCTGATTTGTTTAAAAGTTGTCCCTACTCAATGCATGCTTGCAGGAACCCTTCAGTAGCAACAATAGCAACAAATCAAGTAAAGCTACCAAGGGGATTTTTCTTCATACGGAAGGAGTCATCTGTGATTTTTTCTTAATCTTCTAGACACCACTGACTTCGGTTTCCCAGTACAGATAGCAAGGATGTGTTTTAAGCCAAGAACATTTTTTCTCTGATGATCCATATAAGAACGCACTTATATTTTCTTCACCTCATGACTAGTTACGGAGAAACAAGGTGGCACATTGGGACAGTGGATAGAAATGTGGAACAAAGAAAACTAGCCCACCGTGGAAGTGGAAATAAGAAAACTGCACATTCCTATGCCTGGGGCTTCTTCGCACCTCGGTATCCTTAATTATGTTCCAGGGTATTTTGGCGTTCCCTCTATTTGCATTTAGATCTTTCATCAGGAAGTTAATGTTCTCAGAGCAAGTAAGATCTCAAACCCCATAAATCCTAATGTTTAATACGTTAACGATTTAGAGATAAGTATTTAATTTTACTTTATGCATGACAGAGAAGCCAATGACAAATAGCACTGAGTAATATTTATGAGTTCCATGCCTGGAGGAATAATAAGCACCTTAAATTATTGTAAATTCTGACAAGGCACATACATTGAAGACTTTATAAAACTTTATACTTTATGCATGTAACTACAACACTGCTCTTCTCCCTGCCACAGTTCAGCTCCTGATACTTCCAGCTGCTGTGATCACAAAGCAGTATCTTCCAGGCTGAAACAATCTGTGGGTCTCTAACTGTCCTGCTCCGTATTGCACTGTCCTGCTCCGTATTGCACTGTCCTGCAGATTCCAGCTCTATTCTGGAGTGTACCACGAGGAGGGCAATAAGGAAATCTGTCAGAGCGCTATGAAAATACCATAAGGTCATTATATGTCTATCATGGCTAGAAACAAAATAGGGTTCTTCTTTCCTTCTTTTCTTTCATTATTTGTATACTAAGATTGCATGTTCTGCATCTCCCTCTCTGGAATAGTTTGCAATCGCTTCCCACCTACACCACCTCGACAGGCTCCTTTACCAATGAGTCCGGCACATCTCCTAGGAGTGTCCAGGAAGCATCTAGCACATAGTTTAAGGAAACTCCAAATTCCTATACATTTCCCATAAAAGTAATCAAACAAAGACCTGGTACAGCATTTGTATGCGTCTCTAACTATTCACAAATTTCTCAAGGTTTAGCTGCAGTCGGCAGTGGTACTTGAAATGGGACAACTGTGCTGGTGAACGTCTCGCAGGCATAGTGTTTGCTCGCTGAATGACAGCTGGAGGAAGAAACCTTACACGTCCATGAGCACAGCAATTTCTGCGAGCATCTTAAAACAGTTCAGCAACGAAGAATGAAGAGCTACAGGAACAGAAGATGGACTATAGCAAAGGAAACCCATAGGAAGCCACCTAATTTCTTGGATTTTCAAGTGCAATCTTATAACTGGATTCAAAAGAACAGTTCACAAATGTACGTGAAGGTACCAATTCCTCTGGCTGTATTTGGCTCTGATAGTGGTGGCAAATTGAAGCTGCGTTGGCAGGCAAGGAAATATTTACAGATGCTATTGAGAAAGCCTGACAACCTTGTGCAAAATGACGCAGTTGACAATTGCTATCATTAACACCAGCTATACACTGCAAGACTTAAAAGATGTTTTCCAGTGTACTATTTTAAAAGCGTTGTAGTACAGAGTAGATGCCAGAATGAATGGAAAGAAACCTGCTGCATGAATAAAAATGGTTTTTTCCTCTGTTCTAAAAAAAAAAAAAGGTAACAACAGAGAATTGGCTACTTTAACTCAAATAGTTTTTCTTTGAAATACATGTTAGAGCAGAGGCAGTGGCTGGCACATAAATGGGCACAATTGTGTGATTGGGTTTCATGACATCATTTAACCAAGCATGATGAAATGAAAGGGGGGAGGAGGTGGGAGTTTTCCCGTCTGGAGTCATGTTTAGGCTGGTGAAGAGGTAGATCCCCCACCTCTAAATACCACGACTTACCACCCATCCTTCGTACCACTGCCGCACGTCAGTGCGAGCCCTGTGCAGCCCGTGGGCTCTGCGCAGAAGGACGTACAGACACACGCACTCGGATGTTCACTTCTGCTCGCAGAAGGGCTGTGCTGGCAGGAAATGCAGTAGCAGAACGAGTGTCCCAGTCCTGCTTGGCAGGACTCCCTCCTCTCCTCCCTCATAGTAAAATCAAACTGTTTGATGAAAAAAAAATAATAAAACAAACCTTAAAAAAACCCACAACAATTCCCCAAAGCAAGCGTCCTTTTTCCTCTTTTCCTTAAGGGCAATTTACACAACCTATACCTTGGATGGGACCTTTTCCAACAGAAGCTGAGTTTTGTTTTTACTCCGTTAATCAGGCGTGGCAGGAAACTGTTACCAGTTGTGCACAATGCATCTAGTTTCTTCCCTTCTCCGTTCCAAATGTGCTTGGATTTATTAAGGTACAGAAGACTTTGAGAAATGTGATGTTGTGGGCTTGCCAAAATAAACCACAAGCGATGATGAAGCAATAATGTATTTAACAAAGTGTCATGGAAAAGACAAGCTGCAAAATCTATTTTCTGGGCTGCTATCTACGCTTTACTGTCTGCAGCTGCATGGAACAGAACCCTGTGCATTTACTGAGTGCTCTGTACACACAGGACTGACGCATGAATTTCTCCAAGTTCGTGTGCTTCACCCACATTCTGATCTTGGTTACAGTTCTTTCAGTTCTGATACCAACTGTTGAAAATATGTTGGGTAGAGAAATCTTTGGTCACGTCCATCCTTTGATAACAGCAACAGATTATTCTTGCCAATACCTTTTGAAGAGACCTTGCGAGCAAGACCTGAAGGAAGAAAACCCCTTGATTTCTTCAAATGCCAGTTCAGACACCAGGACGTGACTGGCCTGTCAGAAGCAGCATTTCTAGGAGATGCCTTCTTGTAACAGTTATGTTCCCTTACTGTGGGTATAACATTCAGGCCTGTCATAGTGACGGATGCTCTAATGTTTACGTTTGAATGGGCAATGGAATCCACAACCATTATTTTTATAGCACTCTTCTGGACTCGGTCAAAAGTCTGGTTTTGTCTTATCACAGCGCGAGGCTTAGAGGGAAGCAAGCATTGGTCCTGAAAGTAGAAAGATAGAGAATATTTGACTCCTGCGGGAGAACAGACAGCAACCATTTCCTACTCCTCCCATCATATAACAATGTCCGAGCGTGTTGGTCTGCCCCGGCCTCGCTTCCAAGAAACCTGTGATACCTGGTTAAAAATGCGATTTCACTTATGGCAGGCCTCAAGGCTGTAAACTGTACTTGCGATAGGATCCTAGGTTATGACATTTAATTCTCCTTTTGATTTCCTATATGATTTTTTTGGCTATCTGTTCCAAAGGAAGATGCTGAACTTTGCTGAGGGGCAACCACATTGCTCTCTGCAGCTTCCTGAGGAGGTGACATGGAGAGCTGAGCTCTTCTCCGGGGGATCCAGGGATGGGACACGTGGGAACGGTTCAAAGCTGCTTCAGGGGAAGTTTAGACTGGGCATTAGGAAGCATTTCTTTACTGAGAGGGTTGTCAAACCCTGGAACAGGCTTCCTGGAGAGGTGGTCGATGCCCCACACCTGTCAGTGTTTAAGAGGCGTTTGGACAATGCCCTTAATATGATGCTTTAACTTTTGGTCAGCCCTGAGGTGGTCAGGCAGTTGGACTAGACGATCGTTGGAGGTCCCTTCCAACTGAAATAGTTCTATTCTATTCCATTCCATTCCACTCCATTCGACTCCATTTTCTTCTAAGAAGAGGACCTTCCCTCTGCCGCACTGCACTGGACTATGCCACTGTGTGTAAGCTGTGCTAAGGGGACACAGGGGACAGGTGACAGATCTCACAGCTAGCCATGAGGGCTGCACGTGGTGCCAGGGCTTTGGTGGGGGCTGTGGCCTCCAGACTCTGTTATGCACAGCGTTGTTGGTGATGTCTAGAAACCATCACCATGCCTAATCAGCGAAAGGCAACTGTGCCTGCTATCTAATTCCTGGGGGAGATCCTTCTTCTCCCACAGTCACGTCACTGCATCACGGCGTGAGCGCCCCGCTGCTAGTGCTGGTAAAGCCATGACACCGTGGAACCCAGGAACTGAGTTTCTAGAGGGAGGTGATGATATCCAGGTCACGGTGGCACAGGTCCTCATAGTGCTGATGCACAGAGGCACAATGAGACATGATTCACCGCCCCCTTTGGGTATCGCTGTGAGATGCGCGGTGCGGCAGGGATTTGAGGGGTTGGGCTGAGGAAAGCAGGAAGGACACGTTATTGAGACAGACTGTCTGATGCTGCAGAGCATGCTGGCTGCTCAGCTGACACAGCAGCAAACCCAACCTCTCCTCTCTGCTTGTTGATTTGTTCCTGCACTTGGCATCTTCCCTTTCAAGACCGGTTTTCTAAAAATCAGATATAAATATATGTATCTAATTCTAATAATATATTTTTAATTCTTTTTTTTTTTAATTGAGCAGTGGAGACTGTCTCTTGCCAGCTCTTGCTATGTTTTGCATTTTGGGTGAGAGATGTATATAAAGGGTCTTGAACAAATAGTAGCATTCTGTTGCACTCAGTGCCCATCTGTAACTCATTTTCAGCTCATTCTAAGGCTTGAACTAATGAGTGTGCTGAGGACACTCAGAGCAAAAATAAAACAAAATTCAGAAAGTTGGTGAAACGCTGTTTTTCTTGGCAACCGAAAGGAGCATGAACTGCCACGGGAAGATGCCTGGTGAGCGAGGGAACCGTCCTCCCAGCGCTGGCGGATGGGCACCAGTGGGCGAGAGGGCGAGCACGCGGGAAAACTGAGACCCACTCATGGGAGTGGGAGCGGTGCGTGGGCAAACCCCACCTCAGGTCGGTGCCGGAGGAGCGCGCGGCCGGCTACGTGCCACGCGTCGCGTGGGGATGTGCTGCCCTTGGGCTCCGTTTCCCACTCGGTTCAGCCGATACCTGAAATGTTTTCTAATGCATCATTTCAAGTAATGTGTAACTAATATAGACAGTAACACTGATTTCTAAATTTAGTAATGCTACCAGGTGAACGAGTCTTCATGTAGATGGGAATCTGTATTGCAGAAACAATGGCAAATATGGAATGTGATAATCCAATTAACAACAACAACTCTTGTGTGAGGGCAGCATAACCTCTAATCAAGATGCCAATTTGAAGTGCATCTAGGAGGTGAAGAAGAGGTAAATAAATTACCAAAAGTCACGCAGCATCAGGAGCCCTGACTCTGAGTTACTAGTCACTCAGACACCTCTTTCAAAGCCCATTTAAATTTTTTTCTCTTTTGCTGTCATCCTTAAAAAGTGTCTTACTGAAATCAGGGGCTCCCCAGGGCACGCAGGTGTTGAAAGGAGGAGGTCTGGCTGCCTTGAGCTTGGAAGGTGAGAATAGAGACTGTAATCAGCCGAATTGTTCTAAAAATAAACTTTGCTTCTCCCCCCCCTCCCCCCCGCCCGCCTTTCCTACTTTTCTGTCTCTACTGTCAGTGCTGCCTCCACCCACTCCATACAAGAGAGTAAGTTCAACAGGCAATGAGGAATAGAAATAGGAACACAGAGAGAAATCCTGGAGTATCTCACAGGGAACTTTGGGTTAAGATGATGTTTCATTATCAAAAAGAAAAGCTGCCCAAGGGTAATGAGAGAAAGGGAGAGAAGCCAAGAAAAAGTTATGAAAAATAAATTCAGGAGCCCTTGGAATTGAACTGAGCTGCGAAGAATTTTTTTTCTCCAGAAAAAAAGGTGACGACCATTTTTTTTGCGGTAGAAGCTTTCCCAGGCTCATGTTGCTTGCTTTTCTGCCATGATTGTTGTGTGCTTGTTTTATACTGCTCTTTGGTCAGTGCTGTTTCAAGTCATTCCTCTACCGTCAGGCTGAGTTGAGCTCCCAGGATTTTGCACATTTCAAACTATGAGCTACTAAGTAGGAAGTCAGGGAGCAAAGAGCTATTGAAATATTTTAATGAAAAAATTCAAAGCAGAACTGTGGAAGAAATGGATGATGGGACAAACGATATTTTGAGGGATAAGCAATAGTGATTGCACTTCTCAGCAGGGGTTCAATCAAACTGATAATGATCAGACATACGTGCGGTCAGATGCAGGTCGTTGTGGGAGCTTGCAATGAGCTGGAGCCACTCAGATTCCCTGCGCAGCACCAGCCCACATCGCTGGAACATCCCCTTCCACTCGCAACAGCCGTGGGCGGAAGCTGCTGGGCTGTGCTGGTCAAGGTCAGGCACCTCAGAAGTTGCCAACTCCTATGTTGCCGTCTGAGGCTGAGCACGGGGACCCACTGGTGGGTGGTGGTAGCTGAGGGGTTGATAGCGGGGCAATAATTCCACGTTTGGGGCTGTTGTCTACTGCTGTGGAAGGTCAGGTCCAGGCCAGGGGTCCGACAGTTTTCACTAGCCTCCACTTAATTTAAGAAAAATGAATAAAAAAACATAAAACATTTGGTTTGTTGGGAGTATTGCATAAACATTTTAGAAAGCATGTTGCAAAGCTTTGCTTAGTAAGGATTCACGGCGCTCTTGCCTTTCTTCTCAGTTTAAGAGGATGAAATGAGGATGCTGTCCCTCTCCAGCCTCTGTTAGAAGGACCAAGTTACCTCAATGTGGAGGAGGTGTTTTTTAAGTGTTCAGAGTAAGGGCAGGCTGGTTACCAAGCGAGGTTTAAATCTTACAAGGCTGTATTTCTCTACTCTCCAAACTAATGAAAGTATTTATTTGGGAGGAGAATTTTCCTGCACTCCCAAACAAGTGTTGCAAGAGAATATTTAAAACATTGCTGTCAGTGCCTTCTAGCACTAAACCTAATTAAGTTTCTTTCATGTCTTGGAGGACTGCACATGCTTGCTTTCAGGAGGATGGCAAAGCGCCGGCACTGCCAGGAGATCTGTGTCAATGTGTGAGGTACCTCTGCAGTAAAAAGTAAATGACAGTCAGAAATTGGTAGCTGGTGCTTATAATATAGACCCAAGAAGCTAAGATTGACGTTTGCTGGCAGCAGGTTTGTTGTGGTTAAATATCTTTTTTCTTTAGCCAAGGAAAAATACTCACACAAAAATTACTTGATCCGCGGCAGAAGAATAGGATTAGCATCAGGAAGGGGTGTCTGGTGGCAGGCCTCCGTGGTACGAGCCCCCGTCCCTGAATGGGATTCATTCTTCCCCAGCCGAGCCGCTGGGAAGTTCTTGCTCTTACAGGAAAGTGCACAGACCTGCAGTGGTGTTGTTTTTGCTCTCATGTTATGCCCTTTTGCAGGGGTCAAGAGTTCTTCCATAAAACTCACTCCAGGCTATAGGTCCTAGCGCAAGTAGCCTATGTTGCCTGTCCTCCCAGAAGGGGTTTTATAGATGGGGTGCTGGAGCCCTTGTGAAACGCTTGTCAACCCAGCACTGTTTGCTCATTCCAGGTTCACTGGAAGGAGACCTCGCTTCACTCTTCAGCCTGTCGTGGCAATTTTTTTCACACATTTTCTCTATCTTTTTTCCATAGCCATCTCTCAGTGAGATCTCTCCACCACTGCCAACCAGCTCTTCCAGGCTGTGCAGTCTGGCACAGAAAGAGACAAAGCCAGACTGAGTCATTTACAAAAACAAGGCGCCGCCCATTATTTTAGCACGCTGGAGTGGACTACTGCTGGGAGATCTCGAGTGCCAAACAATAAATGAATCCTCTCCGGTTAATCGTCACCCCTGCCAATGAGACGGAGGTTGGTCGCTCTTGCAATAAAGGACAAAAGTCTTTTCTTCTGCTCTTTGTTGCCCGTAACAAAGCTGGTTGGATGCAGCTGGGATCAGGCCCACAGCTGATCCTCCTCTCCCCCGCCCCTGGGCCATTCCTTTCGGCTCAGCTGGGGTAGCCCGGACAATAGGGAAGCTGTGTTTGCTGCATCTCAGGATGTCAGGTCTATAGTTCGGACTGCCCCAGAATATGCGTGTATTCTCCCCATTGATGTTCAGGGGCTTGATACCTCTTTGTTTGGTTTGCTTTATTGAAAGGTAAAACGGAAGAAGGGATAATGCCCCTGCTTAGAAATATAGATGCGTGGTGACATAAAAGGGACGAGGAAGGAATATTTCAGACGGGAGTCCCGAATCCACGCTCCTTGCGGGGGCGGTGCGGGAGGGGAGCTGCTATACCAGCTGTGCTGCCCCGCTGCAAGGTCTCCTCAGGCAGGATCCTTTCCACAGAGCGAAGCCCTGGTCCACGTTCCGATAACAGGCTGCCCCGGTGCAAGATGTCAAGATAATCTGCCAGTTCCTCCTGGCCTCTGGCAGATAGCGCTCCATGCAAGAGCGAACAGGCAGGTCTGACTCAGCTGCGCGCAGGCAAGCCATCAGAAAATGATGATCAGAAAACAGTGCTCTCCATTTTCCGGTGGTAGAGCTTTGCTTCCCCAATGTGTTTGATGTAGGTGCATTAAAAGTACAGCATAATTTTTTCCACTCTCTGTTTCTGTATTTTTGTGGTTACCTTTCTCCCAGCTCGGGAGCCAGCAGGCAGATCCTAGCACGTCCATTTTCTACCCACTCGTGCCCCAGCAGGAGCTAGAGCTAGCTGTGCAAGCTGTGCCCGTCTCCTTAGGACCTAACCTCGTTACCTGCTTCCCCACAGCTTGACCTGCTGGGCCTTATAGGAGATCACCACACAGTATCCTCATTTCCATGAAGCATCCTGCTGCCAGGAGCAGCTACCTAGCTGCCTTTCCCACACTTTATCACATGCAGTGGCTGAATTTCATTTATTCTGCATGTCAATCTGAGAAGCGGTCTGTGTTCGCACCTGCACTGGACACCGAAGGGACAATGCCCAGTGCTGTGGGTTAAATAAAAATATGCCCTTTTCCAGATCGTAGCCAAGGAGCTGGAGAAAGCTCCAAACTGCAGTGCTCTGCTTCCCCCTTCTCCCCGCTGCTGAATAACTGTTTTGTGCCTTTAGTGCAAAGAGTAGGGGAGGCCGATAAGCATCTTCAAAGACATCATTTAAGTTGTATTTACCTATGCACACAAATAAAACTAGAGACAACATAGGCAGCATCACATTCTCTGGCATCTAATGTTAAAGCTATGAATGGCTCTTAGTCCATTTACTATTTTGGAATAGTGTATTTCCTGATTTTTCAGGTGTCATTGGATTATTGATTGTTATTGTGTTCTATCTGCATATCTATGCTTGTCCTCCCTCTGCGAAAGATGCTCACCTAGAAGCCTGTGGAAATCGAATACATATTCAGGACGCAAAACAATTCTTGCCTGATGTATTCAAACACAGCAGCAGAATTTCATCACCTACCTCACCACCAAATTCTTTTCAGATCTTATCTTTTCCAGTCATAAGCTAAAAAAGATGCATGATACAATATCCTACCAGTGCTGCAGGGGATGTGACTCCATAGGTAATTTGTGAGATAGATGTTGGGAGTGTCCCTAACTAAAATTGTTTGAGGATAAAATTACTGAGCGCAGTGCTGAAATGGTGGATCACCCACTGGCCTGGTCTAGGGTTTCCAGAGGGCTTCTAGGGTGTAGGTGCCAAAACACTGCTGAATATCAATTAAAATTGTGTTTCTAATTCAGCTCCATGAAACTCAGCTAATCCTTCCCAAAACATTCCTTTCTGCTTTTGGATGGTGATTACATTAAAAATCCTATAGACTTTGATGGTAACAGACAACATTGCTATAGCAACCAAAGTATGAAACACTAATAACCGGGCTGACTGAAGAAATCATTGGCATCCCTGATGTACAGAGGGTAACTAGACCCAGAGGAAAGTCTTGTGCCTCTGTGCCTCGCCAGCCCACGCTGCGTGGATGCTCAGGTCGAGAGCAGAAACAGGAACGTGTCAGGCCACGGGCAATTTTTTTCCCACAGGGGGTTTCTTTTATGGTTCTGCTCTGAGGATTCTGAGAGAGGCAAGAGAGGACGGGAGGTTTGGTGACGGGGTCTGTGGCTGTAACCTCAGTTTTCACTGAAGCACTGAACATGCAATTATTTTAAGAACCAAACTCTTAGTGTGCGCTCTCTTATCGTCTGAATAATGTTAGCTCTCCCCTAGCCTTGCACTGAACTGACGAATAACTAGGACTGAAAACTGACTGAAAACCAGTCAAAGTTTCACTGGAATCCAGGGATTCCAGTTAGTCCATGGAAGTATTAGAAGAAAGGAAAATATTTTCTGTATGGGAGAAAAAGTTTGTGTTGTGTTTCATGGTGAGCTCTATTAAGTGGTGCTTTTAAAAGGTTCATTTTTTCAGATTCAAGGTGTTCCTGTGGCTCAGCTCCTTACCCATGTGTTGTCCCTGTTTGTTTGCCAGCCACATGGCAAGTGGTTTTTGAGCTCTTTATCCTGTTTAGCTTCCAAGTGAGATCACACACAACAGCAGGATGTAATTAATACAATGGTAGCATTCTTTATTAGAATTTCATACATGCACAAAATATCACTGTAATTGATTATAACTTAGTGCTTTAGAGTTTTTTATTGCAACTTAAAACTTTATTCAAAAGACACTTGAAAGGGAGAAAGATTACAACTACTGTCTATGGCATCATCTGGTAACACCTTATTACTAGTGGATTATATACAATTCTTCACAGAATCTTATTGAAGAATAAATTGCTCTTTAATAGGAAGTTATTAAACCACTCAAAATAGAATCTTAATGAGAGATTTTTGCAAATTAATATTTCAAAGAAATATTTCTACTATATGCATGCTACTGCACCTTTTTGTTTTGGAGTAAAAATTTTTGAAGTTTAGACTCTATTGAACCATTGAATTGCTTGTTTAATATCTCAGTGCCATGTGGAAAAGGGCAATAATACCTCAGCAGTGATCAAAGCCCACAAATGCTGATACTGTCTCAGCCTCAATTTTTTGCGTCCATGCTGAAATGGCAGGAGAACACATCTTCACACTGCCATCCCAGCTCATTTGTCTTACACCAAATTTCACTTTTGAATAGCAGCTCTTCACGGGTTTGGCTCTGTTATGCTCCGTGTGAAGCGTGTTGCAGGATGGGGACCATTGCACTTACTTCCTCAAGGATGCTCCACTGTCTCTACCACTTCCCTTCAGCTTTGCAAGGCTTTGGAGAAGCCACCTGGCTCAGCTTTGTGGGCTCAGGTGCTGCTGGCAGCAGAGCCGCTGGTGAGTGGAATAGGGCACAGTCCAATGGCCCATTTGATACTCAGCTTCATAAAGGGCATTGTGGTCCACACAGCGCCACAGGCACTGCTGATACACATAGCCACAGGTGACCTAGGCAGGCAAACAACTGATAAGAAGTCAAAGAGATGGAATAAAAACATGTCTTATTTGCAGATGCAAGTGATGGGGAGAATATCCACATGACAGTTCAGATGCTAGCCCAACGCTTCTTGAAAAATCAGGTACTTCACATGGTACTTTATGTTTAAAGTGAATTGTTCATCTAGGAGCAGTCATCATAGATTAGATCACTAATGATATAATGTGAGTCTTTCTCTTGCATCCTTAGAGTGCCAAGAGACTCCTACATGCTATTACAATACACACCAAAAAAAGAGTATTCTTGATGTTGCAGTAGGACACTAGGGTAACACGCAGGACGGAGAGTCAAAGCTCCCAGGTGGCACCAGAGATATCATGTAGGGATCAGGTATATCCCTGGAAAGGGCAATAGGTTAAGGTGAGGTATCACCTCAGCCACCTCCTTGGAACAACCTGTTCTGGCGTGTGGCATGCCCAGTCTCCTTCTGGCCTGGAAGATGCAAGTCCTGAGTGCTTCCTGAAGCACGTGGGACTCCTGAGCATCAGCACAGCCTGGTGAGTCAGCCCACGGGCACGGCTGCAGGCGCTCCGCAGGCACCATCCAAGAATAAAACCAATGCCATTAGCAGTTTACCTTACTGCTACATGTTCTGTAATCCATAAAGACTTTGAGAAGAAATGCATGAAGAGTTATGATAGTGGAGGACAGGAGATTAACAAATATTTTACTTGTTTTCAAAAAGGGGTCACTGCGCTAATTGTAGCTGAGAGTATTCCTGATATCCATACAAATACCCAGTCTCTTCTCAGATTTTGGTATGCTTTGGCCTCAGCTGCGTCATATTTTAATGATCCAAAGTTTGAAAGAAACAAAAAATAACCTACTTTGATCATAGAGTTATCTTCTTCTTAGCACACATGAAGAGGATGGGCAGGTAGTATGTGCTAAATTTAGTCTCTATGCCAGTTTAAAATGAGTAAATCTAAAATTTCTAGACTTGGTTACACAAAAAAATAGACTACAAACACTGCAGCACAGCAGAAAATACAAATATTTAGGTGGGAACTTCGTGCAAAGAATATGGATACTCAGAATTTTTTTTCTCCCCTCAGTTTTACTCATGGAAACTGAGTACATGGAAACATGGAAATTTTATTCATGGCTGTGAGTTACACAAGACGTTCAAAGTGAGTGTGATGTGCTTGATATGGTTGAACAACAACTTTTTTCATCACAACTGCATTTCTAGAGACATCACAGGCAGCAGCTTCTAAGGCAAGATGCATATTGACTGACTGATGAGTGAATACAACAAATCCTGGAACGGCAACAATCAACCATCTTACACTGTACATGCAATTGCATTTCTGACCTGAGATCAGAAACTAATGCAGGATGAGTTGTGTGAAGAACATAGATATGGTCTGTTCAGGGGTGGGATTTTGGAAGCCACCCTTTGTCAGAGGTACTCCATCCAGCAGGGCAGAGAAGCACAAGGCTGCTTTGTTACCAACAACATTGCAATACCAATACGAGCAACTTCATCAGATGTTGCGAAGTATGTTGAGAACTCAATGGCCAGATCATACAGCAAGTCAGAACATCCATTTTGAGGCATGAGTCTGATGCCCCCAAGATGAGTTACCCTGGAGACATGCTGTTTTCTGATGTTTGAACAAGAGCCAGACTTACCTGTATTTGCTTTGATGTGTTAGAGCTTTGATACCCACATCAACATGAAATCAAATCACAAGAAAAATTTAGAGATCCATATCAGCTTATTATGGCAGCTATTCATAAAAATCTCTGCATATATGATGTTTATATACATTCTTAGAAGCACAAGCCAGCGGACAAAGGTCTGATGCAAAATCGAGGTGTTAATGACAAAAAAACAAGCGCTACCATACTCGGAAGTAGTAATTATAGAAATTATGACACTTGTGAAACCCTGTTCCAGACCAGGCTGCTGGTCTGGGACTTGCCATCTCATTTACTTGCCACCACAGATTACAACATGACTCTTATTAACGAAGAGGCAAGAAACATCAGTTGGTTTCCTGACAGAGCATCACCAACAATTATTGTGCGTTTGGGACCTGTCCAGTTATGGCTGCTGGTTCCTTAGAGAAGGACAAGATCTCTGGTACAGATTTACTTCCTGAGCGTAGGTATGCTGAGGGGGCATCCGAGTCCAAACCCTTTGGTTTCTTCGTGATACTGAGAAGAGGCAAGGGTTACTGTCTGAAATTACCTGCCAAAAGCATTTGCCTGAATTTGAGTTTTCTGTCATCAGTGATGATGACAGAGCCGTCAGGACAAGAACTGCTGAACTGCAGGCTGCAAGTGAGCAGAAGAGCAGGTGAGTAATACCCCCTTCTCCCAGGAGACGTGCGAAAGCAAAGCCAAAGCACAAGAACAGTGTAAGAGGGAAGGGGAAAGAGCCATTGAAGAAAGGCAAAGGTTGTTTGCAGGCTGAAAAGAGTGATACCAGAAGTCACCGTATGAAAGTGAGCTGGTTCAGTCCGTCAGTGGCGTCTCTAGTACCAGCTTGGCTCTCCAAATTTTGTTTTCCATGTTGAACAAAACCTTCTCTACAAATTCACCCATTGCTGCTCCTCCTGTGGTTGCTTCAGGAAGTGGGTCTTGACTGGAGGCACCACGCTTGCTAGAGATGGAGCCTGTTTGCTGCTGTAAATATTCTCCCTTATTCCTACATCAGGAATTGCCCTGAATTCTTCCAAGCTAATTGTCTGGAGAATGAACTCACAGAAAAGCCAAGCCGTGCCAGAACAGGAATGTGCCAATGATTTTTACTTTGCAGGAGCAAAGCGCTGGAGAGAAGGCTGCCCTGTGGAACCATCCTGCCCTCCATCAGCACCCGTAGAATCAACCATAGGGTCACTGAAGGCATTTTGCATAACTGGAGGACAAGATTTTCCTTTTTCTGGCCACAGTGTTTGTACAAGAAAGACTTGCATGTCTGATTGGGAAGAAAAGACTATTTGTACCTCATATATTGGAGAAATTGTTCAAGAACAGTTAATCCTTGTGAAAATCTTGCTCTGAAATGCTGCCAAGAGCAGTGGCTGTGTTGTTATCTGCCATGTCAATGCCAGTCTGTGAGCAACAGCTTCTTACCATAGAGCATGTAACTTGGGCATCTGAAGGAAATAGTAGTTTTTCTTCCAGAGGGACACAGCAGATGCTGTTGCTAATGCTGCCTGTTCCCTGAGCGCGCTGGCCTTCCCTCCACCACAGGCATTTTCTTGTATATGCTGCATACTGTGGAAATGCTGGTTTTGTGATGTCCTACAGGTGGAGCACATGGGGCACTTTTTTTCAAGTATGCCTTACCTGGAAAACCGTTTCATGCTCTATGAATGTATGACACACTCTGCATCTATCTCGCTCATCTCTCTGTTGATCGCAGTGTGTATCCTAGTTTCACAATAAACTGTATTCTGCATCGCTCAAAGCCGGGTTCTTCTCAGCCTGCTGCTGTCGGACGGGATGTGCTAGGGAACTCTGCACACCTCAGTGACGATGCTCCTCACGTAACATAGCCTTCTGCTTTCCTTCCTGTTTCATTTTTCATGCTCTTAGGAGCCGTAACAAGTCTGAAAGGTAAATGATGGGAAGACTCAAGTATAGAGGGGAAGATTGTTTGATTCTCCTGCAAAATTGGAAGAGAAACACCACAAACACCTTTTGATTTTCACACGTATAAGACATTGTTTATGTCACAGCCATGCCAGGCTCAGAAAGATAAAACGTGCTGTTTTCTTTTTAAACTGCTGCTTCCATTTTTTCCCCCAGCCACCCATACAGTCCTCACATATAAACTTCTTTTCAACAAAAGAATATTTTTAATTCATTAAACATTTCCCTGCCCTTTCTATCTGATTGGAATAACCGTCTACGCTCTTTGGCAGCCTTTCTGAAAATAAATGCTGTTCCCTGACTCGTAGCGCCTGTAAATGCCTTCTCTGACGGGAGCCCATCACGCGGTGGGCAGACACGACTTCTCTGGAAGTCGCTGCAGGACCTGACTCCTTACAGAGTCTTAAGGAGAATGTACTGAAGATATTTTTCTCTAATTCTTTCTACACCTAATGTACAATGGGAGTCTAAATACTTGCTTGTTATTCCCAGATTGTTGTACAGTGTATTAGGGCGGTTGTTCACAGTTCCTACTTTTAGGGCCCGTTTTAGGGCGCTGTCCTGGTTGCTTGGGGCTCTGTGACTCCGCTCTGCTCCCCTCCGGGTCCTGAGCTGGCGTCGACTCCCGGGGGCAGAAGCCCGGGCAGGGCGGGGGGGCAGCCCCTGCCCCGCACTCAGCTCCCGCCGCGTGTGTGTGTCACCGTCTAAACCACCCAGCACCGCACGCTGCCACGCAAAGCCTGGGTACAGATGCCACCGGGGCATCGCGTCAGACCGTCACCGCGGTGTCAGCGTGTCACTAGCGGGGCCTGAACAGCCAAATGGGCAATGAGACGATGCTCTTACCGTCTCCTGGGAAGCTGTACACTGCTCCAGCCTCCGTTCTGCCCCAGATAAGGATCTAGGTCAGACTTTGATTTGGCAAAATAAGAGATGGATATCTTTTATTTTGGAGGAAATAAAGTGTAAGAAATCCTCAGGTTGTCAGAGTGAAGCAAGGCCACTGCTTTTTGTATCGCTGCGATCCAGAGAAGGGACAGGAAAATCAGGACAGGTATCTGGAACACACAGTAGTTTTGCAAGAGCCATTTTGGGATAAAATTGGTCTTATTCAGATATTTTTAATTTTATTTCAGAAATAATAAAATAATGATTACATAGAAATGTCATCTCAGGTAAACTTTTTCTTTAATTTTCAGTTGTATTAAAATATTAATGTTACCAATGTATTTTCATTAGCAAAACATTTAATCGTTCATATATGCATTTGGTGCAAAACTAACCATTTATGACTTTTCCCCCAACCTTCAGAAAGTTAGTTTTTCATGCCAGTCTGTCAGATTTCTCACTAGAATAAAAAATCCATTTTCCTCCAGTGTTATAAAGTAAAGTTTGGCAAAGCAAAATAATGATGATTGATAAAATATTATCCCATTGCTTTGATTAAACCTGTTCGGTTTTATCTACTTAGTCTGTGGAGGTTTGTTTTTCTTCCTGTGGTGTAATTGTTGCTTTTGGTACAGAAACACAAATATTCCAGACTTGCAGATACCAGCTCCAGCTTTCAGAAACTCCTATCTGACAGCTAATTGCGGCATTGCTTCATTAGTAGTACCAGCAGGAGCAGCACAGTCTTCCTCACCCCTGTGGAATGGTTCCTTTCGGCGCGGGTCAGTAGAATAATGTAGGGAAAAGCAGTCTCTGGTTAAAGCAAGGACTGGCGAACCCGGGCGGGTTTGTCACAGGGCATAACAGCTCTGAACTGTGAAGTCCTGGCTGCCTGGAGGTGGGGTTTGATGTCCTGGCTCTTCAGTGTGCCCCTTCAAACATCTGAATGCTGCTGCGTGTTTTGAGCAGATTAGAAAAGAAAAAGGTACAGCATTCTCTAATGGAAGCTGAAAATGGCTGAAAGCAGTAGTAGGTTTGGTGTGCAAGTCTGAATAATAGTTTGAACTTATGAATTAAGGTCCAGAAATTTACGGTGATGCCCTCAGGGGCATGTCTTTGCAGTAGCTCTGTGTAGAGATAAGCAAGGTACCATGAGAATGAATTCGTGCTTTTTGTAGGTACGGTAATTTGGGCTAATTAGGGCAGGCTCAGCACCACCCTGGTGCAGAAGAGAAAGCTGTGCAGAAATTCAAAGGAACTAAGCTGTCAACTTCAGTGAGTTCCTCATCCAAAAGACCTCACTCGCAATCACCCATGGAAAAAAGCTACTTGCACAGGCAGGCCATCCTGAAAGCACCCAGATCCGTGAAAAAATATTCCAGTTCTGAAGAAGGTGAGATGTTTAGAGCTTCCTGCCAAAACTCCCTAGTGATGCTTGCAGCGTGCACAGGCTGCTGACAAGCCCGACAGTAGGAGAAGGGCTGCCCGGTGGACAACCCAGCGCCTTGCGAACCCTGGGACGGCTGTCTCGTCTCCATGGAGGCAGAGAGAAACTGACTTCACTTCTCATCTGCTCTGACCGGCACCCAAGCCCAGCAGTGCTTGGCCACGCTTCCAGCAGTACCTGAAAGATGAAAGGGTAAGATCTGCCCTTGGTTACGACACCTTCCTCCAACCCAGCCCAGCACAGACACCGGTAATGCCCCTGGGGCTGCCTGAATCATCGCTGCAGCACCAGTATCTGACACTTTGCTTTGCAAAGCATTTGCTGTTTAATGCCTGTCTCTGCTCCAGTTCCCACTTGGTTGAAATGACGAAACCCTGCACAACCATCAGCCTGAAACGGCTCCTTTCTCCTGGCCAGGATTCATTTGCTGTATTGACAAAGTTGCCAGGTATGTGGAAGGGGAAGGGCTAGGGATGTGCTCACATGCTCCGAAAGCAGTTGAGAAACCTGAAAACACAGCACAATCTGATGTAAACAAACAAGTTCTGCATATTCTCCTTTCCCAAATATTCAGAAGTCTTAAAAGAATTGGGCGTGTAATTGAAAGTAGCCAAAGGCAGCTTTATCCTGTGCTACCAGCACTTACGCAGCCGATCACCCAAAGTTTCACTTGGCAGGTTGACAGGGTTATGCATTTTCACATGGGTGAACAGTTCTCTAACAAAGCATTGCAGCCCCAACAACACAAAAAACCACATTGTCTCGTTCCACTGATTCTTATTTCGGCAGGCTGGAAGAGAAATCTTCATTCTTTCTTTGCCCCAGTCTTACCCTCAAGCCCCTTGCCTGACAGAACAGCTTTCCAGCACCAGAAGCCTATTTTCTTTTACCTCTTGAATCTCACTTACGTTTGCTTTGAGAGGTGATAGGAATGATCTTTCCTGGTGAAGTTCCTTGTGCTCCCGTCCACGTTCTTGGTAAGCTCTTTTGAAGAGGTCGTTCCTGATGTCACGGGATCCCACTGCCAGGAAGGGATCCTGAACCTGCAGCGTTTGGGAGGTACTTTATCAGAAAAGTTGGCACTTGCAGGGGATGCAATGGTTCTGAGAAACCAGGCGCATTTCCCTGTAAACCAAAGTGCTCTCAAAGCTTCTGCTCCAGGCACCGGTGCTGGCGCTGGTGCCAGAATACCAGGTCGGCTTCCTTGCATGCTAAGACCTGCACTTTTTTCTCTTTCGGGCCAGAGAAGAAAATCATTCCATGAAAGGAAAACTCAGTAGGCAGCACATTACTGAGCAAACCAATGAAGAAGGGGGTAAGATGAACCTCTTACAGTTCTGCATTTGAGGCAACAAAGTTGTCCCTTCTACCACGGAAATTCAATAGCCCTCTTTAAAAACAGTGGATTTCCCATCTTTTGAGAAAAATTCTCACTTCTGATGACTTTGTTCCAGGCTAAACATTTATTTTTTTTTTTTCTGAAATATGACAAGATAAACAGAAAACCCCATAATAAGGGCAGAAGCTACACAATTCTAAAATCTGACACTGATCCACCAATATCACCATTTCAATTCACGTATCTGCTATTTCCTTCCTACTCTGCATAACTTAGAAATATATGAAAGTAGAAGAGTGGATGAATGTTCTGAGAGCTCCATCCTGGTGAAACCATGTGAGGTGCTGAGCTCAGACAGAAAGAGTGATTCTCCCGACTAAATTCATAACGAGCAATCATTTTAATGAAAAGGAAAAAAAAAAAGGAAAAAAGAAAGCAAAAAGAAAAAAAGGGTCTTCAAACAGTTGATTTCTGTTATTTAGGAAAAAAAAGTGCTTTTCTCAATCGTCGCTCTTGTGAGAAACAAAGTCCACCTACAATACAAATCATATCGTTTACCAAAACCACAAATGAGTGCATTTCTGGTTCCTTCTGCGGCAAGCTTTGACGTCGAGTGGCATTCCCAGCATGGAGACAAATTTATTTATTCATTAATTTAATATATTCAATAAACCAACCAGCACACAGACTTATTCTTTACAAGTAATTAGAATGTATTACAAGCATACAAATGTGCCTAAGATTGAGAACTTGGGCTATAATCTAATGAAAATATTGTCGCTGAATTAATTTCCTATGTGGTGCCAGAGCCATGGAATAAAAAGTATATTGAAAGTCTTCAGAGACCTACTGTCAACAGCCTAGCACTACCTCTATTTTAAGCTGGAGAAGATTAGATTTCAAAAGCCTGGACTTTTTCATGCATGTTCTAGCTGTCTTACAGGAATCTTCCATGCTTGAAAGGGCTCGCAAAAGTTTCAGAGATTACAAAAGTGAAGAAACAGGCAATTTCTGCTACAAATGCCATTAAAATGCATAAGTCTCACAGAAATGGAGTTCAAACGCAGTTTTACCAGGCAGTTGGTCCTCTCTGTGCCAAGTTGCAGTCTTACGAGCTGCAGATTGCATCACTGCAGCAATTGAAAATGACGCTGTGTCTGGCTGTTCCTGGCTGCGGATGCGATCTGTGTCAGAGCTGCAGCACCAGCGTGTACCAGCAGCAAACTGCGTCGGTCCTTCTGAAAATGAGCAGATTTCACACTTGCCAGGCATTTTCATTTTCTAAGCATTTTGCAAGCTAACTAATGATGTATCAGTGAGAAAAGGAATGTTTTTAAGGATGGGACATGTAATTGCAGCAACTCAACACACTCACAAACGTTTGGAGAGAACCAGGAGACAGAGGCAGGTGCTGGTGTTCTCGGCACATCGGCTGCAAACCGAAGGAAGAAGCATTCATGAAGGACAGCTGTTGAGACTCATCCTTTGACTTGCTGTTGGAAGTCAGACAGACAGACGAACTACAGCTGCGATAGTGGTCCCAGCCTTCTGTGTCAATCGGGTGGCACAGAGGGCCAAGAGAACGGAGCAGGACTGGCCCGCTTGGGCGCACGGGTTCGGATACAGGCTGTGCCACGGGGTGAAGCTGCATCTCTGGTGCATCCCTGGGGCTGCAGCCTGTCAGCGACCTGCCTTCAAACACACTTTTGTTTCTTTCTACCTAGAGTACAGATCTCAGGGCTCCTCCCTCTTTATACTAATGAAAAAAAAAAGAGATTAAGTCATCCAGGTCTTTGTGATTAAGTCTTTTTAGTCACATGTATTTTGCCTGCTTCAGTAAGCAGCAGGTTTCCATTGCTGTGTCCTGCATGAAAGACTATTGCCACCGGGAGAATAATTACCCGGTTCCTCCTCTTAGTCCTAAAGCAAAAGGTTTTCGCATAGCACTAAGGTGTAAGGAAAGATCAAGGGAATGCACGGGGTTCACTGGGAGCACTTCTGTGCAACGCTTATCAGCAGCTCCTTATCGACGTTAATCTGACAACACAGGTGTGAGGGAATGCCCCAGCCGGGACAGACTGGGTAATCTGATCAGGAGTAACTCATTGTGTTCTGCTGGACACCAGTTTACTTGTTACCAGCTGAACAAAGGAGCAAATTAAGCAAGCCTGATTAAGCAGTGTTGGTAACAAGGGAGGTGTGGTGGAGAGAGCGGCATGTCTTGGCTGTCTGTGGGAGTGCAGGTAATAACCATTAGACAACACCCGCAGACACGCTCCCTCGGGGAGAGGGCACGGTAATTATAGCATGGGTGTTTAGAAGGAAAAGGCATTTCATATCCCATGTTCCTCATTTCAATAATACAGACTGCTGCGTTGTGAAACACCTTCCTCAGAAAAGCATTAAGCGCTGTGACCCGTGTCCTCACGGAGCCAGCGTGCGCTTTCACGCTGTGCCCGGGGAACGGTCCCCATCCCACCTGGCGAGCGGGGCTTGTCCCCAGGGCCGGCTTAGGGAAGATCATGGCTAAAAGGGTCAGCACCTGACTGGGCCCAGGGCAACAAGGCAGAGGGGTGTTCTTCCCAAGGCGCTCCCCGAAACGCCTCGTACAGAGGTGGACGTCAACGCCGTGTGGGCTGCTCCTCTGCAGGCCCTGTCTCCATCACCCTCCTCGTCCCGGCACACACAGGGGTCCTGCACGTGCCCCCGGGCCCCACCGCCTGAGGGGAGGAGGCAGCACAGGGGACCTGCAGGAGGTGCAGTCTCGGTGCTGCCCTCCCGCCCCGCTCTGCCGCCGGCGCGCAGCCCGGGCTCTCCTCCAGCCCCTGCGTTTGTCCCCAGCAGCCACTGCCGGCGGGTCTGGGCCTCTGCTGGGAGCCCGGAGGAACGCTGCTGCTCCACCGAGACCTCGCTGGATGGAGAAAGGGCTGAACGGACCACGAGCACAGTCTCTTCAGCCGCGGCGCAAAGCTGACGTGCCTTTCTGACTGTGGGGAGGAGGCAACACCAGGTCCCTGAAGCCGCCCTCTCCTCAGTCCTGTCTCAGAGGGCCCAAAGGCATCCTCATTGCCTGAGGAAAATAACGTTAGATCTCCGTCATCCTGGTCACCATCATCTTCCTTGTGACTCCGTATCTTTCGGCCACTACCATTACCAACTTCTCAACTTCATTTTGTCACTGCTGTCTCTTCACAGTTTCCAAAAACAATGCCTTGAACGCTAAACCGAAGCAGTGGAAGAGCTAAAAGTATTTTGGGGAAGAACTGTGCTGAGGCTGTCATAGTCCTGATGATACTCCAAAAGGAAGTTGATTGTTTATGCAGGAAATAATATTCCACGTAGAAAGCTGTAAGAAATCCTTCAGCGCCTTACCCTTTTCTACAGTAATTTGTACGGAAAAATGGCTCAAGTCTGACAAAACCACTTGAATTCTGAATAAGCCTTTCTAGAAGTAAAATATCGCAGCATACGGAAAGGTGTTTTTGGAAGGGGAGGGACACCCAAGCACAAGACAATGAGAAAAATCTGTGTGTCGCTGACAGGTGATGTGAGTGGTTTGAGCGCTGGAGCCAGGCTTCTGGGCTCTGCTCGCAGCTCCAGCCTGTCGCTCTTGGTGTCAGCCATTAAATGCTTGTCATAAAAGCAGTGCCTGCCTTCCAAAACCCTGTTTCCTTCGGACATCATCTGACTATGCCAGGGTCTAATCAAACCCTCATTATCTGCTGCTGCGAGGAACAGCTCTCCTATTTGCTACCAGTTAATTGGTGACTAGCTGGCACAAGTGGTGAGCAGGAAGGTCTCTGAGGAGCAGATGTTGTGTTAGTCCCCTGCATAGTTCCTTGTGGACACAACATCGCAAAGGCATACAAAAATATCACTCCATTTCCTCTTTTTGGCTAAAGAAGAGAGAATGTGATGCCCTCTATTAACTACAGGTCAAAAGATTATCAGTTAATGTAAATCCAGAGGGTAGAGAAGAGCAAAAGGGTAAATCCAGAGGGTAGAGAAGAGCAAATCAAGAGCCAGTAAAACGTGCACTGCTCTAATTCATGTTGTGTTTTACGTAATTCTCCACTCTATTGTTTTCTTTCCTCTGCAGTTTGGGGGCGCAGCTCTGGTCATGTCTAGCATGTCTTGCTCACGGTGTGATACTCAAAGAGCCTGCGATCTGCAGAAGCCGTGACGCCACAGCCCTGGGGCTCAGCGCAGTGCACTGACGAGCTGGCGGTGACGAGCCAGTCCCACCCCAGCCACCATCGGTGGGAACAGTCAGACCCAGGTGAGGAGCTGCGGGCCGAGGGGGTGGGTATGTGCAGATCATTTCTGAATTTAAGGTCTTCCACAGGTACAACCGGCAGTGTGCTTTCACTTCAGCCGAGTAATTCGTATTTAGTTCTCAAAGTATGAGAAAAAACAGTTTGAGAATGCTAATGGTGGCTGTTGCTTTGATAAATACTGCAAGCCAAATTCATTAGTGGGCTTTCAAACAGAATTGTTTTGTTTTCCCATCATAAGTAAACAAAGAAATAGCATTCTCTATCATCTCTCTCATTTCAGAATGTACCTGCTGGTTCTAGTGCTAATTACCACGTTCCTTCTGTGATGGAAAATAGCCCCACAGCATCTTTACTGCAAAATTTGGTTTTCAGGAAAGAACAGTTTTCTGAGAATGTAAAAATGTGTTTCATTCTTACTGAGTAATTGGTTTATATTTGAATATAAATAAATGAGAAGCAAGTATGCTATTTATTTAATAGCATTTAATGTACAATCATTATATACAGTGGGGCCATACTCATAATGTTTCTTTTACGTTATTGAAAATATTGATAAAACGCTAGATATTCATTAGTTATACCATTTCCAAGTACACAGAAGGATGAACAAATGTGTTTTCATTATAAGAGGTAATAATAATTAAGAGTGACAGCACCTTATCCTCAGGATCTGCCTCCCAGCAGCAGTTTGGCTGATAAAAAACCAGAAGTTAAGATAAGGCAGCAATTATTAAGACAAATCTTTTGAAGGGCTGTTTGAACTCCTGTGTCCAGCAGATAATCTGATTTTACAAGGTGCTCCAAGGGGGGTAGGCTGCATGGGAAGCAGTACCCAGGTGCAGGCCTTTAGCCCTTTGCACCGGCATTTTTACCTCTAGCCATTTCCCTGGTCGCTTCTTCTTTTGTTTGCTACAGCTGTGGCATATAAATCAGTCTTCATTCTGTCTCACTGACACCAAAGAGAAACACAGCACAAACAATGCAGAACACCAAGCCCCAAATGTATTAATCATCTTTTTTTTTTTTTCTTTTTTGCTGATCCCTTTCACCTATCTTTTTTGGGAGATTCAGAAATGGCTATGGGCAACTCAGTAATTCTTCCTTCATAAATATTAGATGCACGCAGAGCATGAATATTTGAGTAGCTAACTCTGACTTAGGTGCAACCAATTGCTAATGGCAATTCATTTTTCCTTAGTGACATTCCACCAATAACAAGCATGAGGGGGACAGGATGATGCAATTTGGAGCTGGACAGCAAAAGGGAAAGAAGGTACCGTCTGGGAACAAAGATGCTTTATTGATCAGGCCTTCAGGTCGAACTCAGGGCTATGAATCCTCCCTTCCCTTGGAAGGGGCTTTAGCAGAGAGACTCGTGCTGAGTGGTTATGTGCGTATTCTTAGGAACTAAATATTGAAAAAAAGTTTTGAACACTTATGATGGATTTTTATTATGTCATTGAGCTACCGCCTCTTGCCGTATTGTGCCCTGCGTGATGTTGCACGCATGATGTGCAAACTACGGTGGGAAAGACCAGGGGGTTCTCTGACATCCTCCACCCAGGGTGCACCACATCCCCGCTGGTCAAACCGCGGCTTGCTGTGGGAAGGGCAGTTGGGGTTCCTCCAGCCCAGCCCCAGGTCCTGGCACATTCCCTTTCTCTCATTGACTCTTGTGGCCCTGTGCTTACAGCACAAGTCAGATTAAGCCACTGTTCCAGGGAAAACACTGTCATTTTGGTCCTTAATGGACTGGTTTTCAAGCCAGATGAACTCACAAGAGCTGCAAAGGACGTGCTGACATAGTGTGACCGGCAGCGGGGGGTGGAAACGGGGCTGCCCCTTTTGGTGATATCAGGTTAGCCGTAAAATTGTATGTTCTGAGTTTTAATAAAAAGTAGAAATTGTGACTTTATGCCTGAGGCATAGAAAAGAAATGTAGTGTCTCTGGACCTGGGGAATAGCAATGAGTAATCAGATGTGACCAGATCAAACCTCAGCTGAAGTTCATGTTCATGTTTACATGGCCCAAGAGAAACCAGCATGTGTCTATCATTTTATATTGGTCTCAAGTTTGCCATTAATAGATGAATACTTTATAATCCACTGGTAATACTTATACATATCAGTCTATTTTAGGATGTGGCTCCCGTTGCACGTGTTTTGCCCCAGGAAAAGACCCTGTTACATGTCTCTGAAATCACCACGGCCACCACACGCCGTTTTGCCAGGGCGTCTGCCCCCTCAGCCCGTGCCGGGGCAGCGCTGGTGGCGGTTCGGGCAGAGCAGATGCTCCGGGCTTGCACCAGGGCCTGGCCGCCCTCCGTGCCGGTCTGTGCCCTGCAGACAGTCCCTGCAGCTCGCGTCGGCCACCCCCCCCCTCGCCCGGCCAGGCGGGCAGACCCGCCATCGCGGCTCCGGCGTAGGGCCCCACTTCTCACTCCAGACAGATCTGCTGTGGTTCAGGCGCTGGAAATACCAAGCGCAGCTTCGGCAGGGCCCGTACGGCAGCACATGAGGAGAGGATGATTTCTGAGGCGTGCAAATACAACGCGTGCCGCTCTGGACAATGGAGCCGACTCTCTGGGGCTGCTGGCTGCGCTCCTGCCGTCCCCCCGGCAGGTCCCCGGCCCCGCAGACCCGCTGACCACGCGGGGCGACGCGGGACGCTCAGGGACCTGCAGGGCCGCGGTCCTCTCTCAGGGCCGCAATGCTCGTGTGGCCCCTGTATGCTGCCCGGCAGACACCGCTGGCGGCAGAGCGGACGTTCTGGGGCTGAGCACAGAGGGTACACGCACGCCACTGTCCTGTGCGAGCCCTCTGCGGCGGGGCCCAGCGCAGCAGCATGGCTCCTCTGCCCAGGAGGCTGTTTGGGCTCCCGACCCCGGCACAGCCGGCCCGAGCGGCCGGCCCTGCTCCGGAGGGGCCCGTGGCGCCCGGCAGCCATGAGGTGCATGGTCGGGCTTTCTACCTCCCCTGCAGTCCTGCGCCTCTCCTCCCGTGCTGCTTCTCCAAGTCAGCAATACCGACGGCTTTTCACTTCAGCATAGGTGGCATTGGTTAAGATGATAAAATAATAACCATTCGGCCATTTCTCTGTCACTTAAGCAGAGAAAAAGTAGTGAAAAACCTTGGCCCAGCTTATCTGGCTGCCTACTTGTGGAGCTGGTTCACATTCCACACCTGCACTTGCTCTGCTTTGCTTCCCTTTAAAGAATATCCCTTTCAGAAAATGTTCTTTTCTCACAGTGTCTATTGAAAACCTAGCAGGGTTGGGTCAGAAAATTTCCATTTGAGAAATTTTATTTCTATTAAAAAAATCACAATTTTCTCTGGAAAACTAAGCATATGCTTTCTGTAGGTGAAAACCAGCTCTTAGCTGGAAATCGTAATTCTCAGCTTAAAAATAAGTTTTAACGCCAAACTCTCAAGGCAGCCTATTAACAGTGTCTAACCTGCCTTACAGCGAAGCTGGACCGACAGGACCGGACCATGTCTCAGCAGCGAGGAGCCCATCGCAGCCGCTCCTTGCCGCACTGCTGAGCCCTGGTGCAGCAGGAGCGCTGGCGGCTGTGCCCGGAGCGCTGCTGTCGACAGCAGCAGAGAGCCCTCACCTCCGCCAGCTCATCTGGCTCTTGGACATCTCTGCAGCAGTTGGTTGGTGGCAATGAGCACTGGAGTCTTCCCCAGAAGCAGTTCACGCACCATCTGAAACACCGCTCATCCTCCAGACCTCTGCTGCATCACGGACGAAGCAAAGAGCCGGTGAGTTGCTGTGTTTGCGGTGTAAGCTGTTTGCTGTCATGAACAGGTATTGCCCTGGTTTCTTCTACAGCTGTGCCTGTGGCCAGTAGCAGAGGAGTGGTGCACCCAGGCTTGTCATGCCCCCAGGTATGCCCAAAACGCTACTGGGGTTATCACAGTTGACCAGTCATATCCATGAGCTCCAGACTAAGCCCTCCTGGCCCTGTCCGGAACAAGAAACGCCTGCCCCACACACACCTTGGTCCTGACAGAGCTCTGTCTGAGTGGCTGGTCTGGTGGCACCATCTTTAATCCCTACAGAGTCCTCCTGTCCTAAGTTAGTCTATGCAAAAATGGTCGAGGGCCATGATGATGTGGGAAAGACCTTCCCCATCCCCACAGAGGAACTCTCAACCTGCAGAGGCCAAAGAACAGTGTGACAGGAGACCCGGCCATTGCCCTTGCTGTGTCTCCCCATGGAAGAAGGGGACCTACGAAGCAGCATGGGCTACTGTTCCGCACTACTGAAAATATTAATGCAGTGCTCAGCTGTCACAGTCCCCAGTTTTCCTGCCTGAGAGAACAGTGGTGCCATCCCCAGTACACAGAGAGCACACCTTCAGTCTGCAAAAGCAAAGAAAGAACCGCACACTGAAAGAAAATCCTGCTTTGTTTACAGGTTGCTTTTATTTACAAATATACTAGTGTTATCTCTCTCTTTTTTTTCTTTTTCTGTTTTTGGTGTGTGTGGGGTGTGTGTGTGCACGCACATGCACATGGGAAGGAGCATAATGTATGAGAAACTCATGTATCTTAGCTGCCAGGCAATGGTGGCAGGAAAAAAAATGCAGTGAAATGAAATTTAAAAACACTAATAAATAATTTAACAATGACAAGTAATTAAATTAAAAAAAAATATCTGATCTACATACATTATGGTGGTTTGCTACCAACACAGAGGGAAAGAAGCAGAGAGTCTACGGTGAGAGGCAGCTGGTTAAGTATGAGAGAGCACAGTCATATTTTTTACAAGTTAAACAAATTGTAACAGACAGCTACAAAATACTACATTTCGATAACATAAATACAGAATATATAAATATACAAGTAATACAGCCATACACAGCTAAAAAATCGGGTGTTCACTTAAAAACAGAGTTCCCAATGCAAAGTATCTGGCAGTCCCTTCACAGTCACTGCTGAGCAGAAACAGGGTGTGCGGAACCGAGGGGACCCGGGCTGCATCCGTGGGGAGGGCAAATAGTTGTAAGTTTATTCAGAGAGGCCTCAAATGAGCAAGACCGTGCTTAAATCCCACCAAAGCCAAAAGACTTCAGGTAAGCAAGCACCCAAGCACCCCCCTAACCAGACAGCACAGACACCTGAAGCCTTGGCCACGCTGCTGTGGGTGCGGTGGTCGGCTGTCCCATGCCACCGGGGCGAGGAGGGTGGGCTGGAGGTGGACCCACACACACAGGGAGCGTCTGCTGTTCAAAAATGCACGCCGTGGTTTGGGCATGGGGTTCTGCAAAGCACTACCCTGAGCACTTGGGACTTTGGGTACTGTGGCTCCAGCTCGCATGGCTTTGATGTGCTTCGGTTGCCTCTCTGTCCTTTGACTGTTGTGACCAAGCTCCGGGCTGGTAAGAACCTTTCCCTTCCTCCTGGATTCTGCTGTTAATTTCTAGCGACTTTTGGGGACAACCAGAATTATTATGACATGGTTCAAAGAGGTGCTCTCGCAAAGCCCAGCCTGCAGCATCCCTAGCAGCGTCACAGAGCCGGGTTCCCTGGGGCACCTGGGGCGGTGGCGTGGGACATACTTCTGATCCTTAAGGAAACTGGAAGGGAGTCCTGAGCACAGTAGGAAGAGGTAAGTGGGTTCACATCATCCCTGGAAGGTTTGTCGGCATGAAGGACCTCCCCCATGCAATGACGGCACAGCGAGGTGGCTGAGTTGCTGCTGACAGAGTGGCAATGACCCCTTCAAAGGACCTGGTAAAGTCCACCTGACTTGTGCCGGGTGGGTCTGAAAAATCCGCTCGGCAGCCATCGTGAGACTACGTGAGTCACATCTCAGGCACGGTTAGCAGCAACTGAGCCAAGTGATCTGGATGTTTTTGATGACAGAGTTTAAAGAAGACAAGGAGATCAAGATGCCTAGGATGGCGTGTCAATCTTAGTGATTGCCACCACCACTTACAGCAACGTAATTGTCTTCCATGTTGTGACTGTGAAACACATTTGCCACCAGCCCCTAACTATTTACGATACAGGGTTTAATCCATAGTGCTGTGGCGAACGGGAGGCTGCGAACAGCAGTGCAGGGTAGGACTGTCCCCTCGACAGTCGACCGTGCAATGGAAACATGCTGCTGCCCAGCCGAGAGCCCGGCAGCGGGACCGAGGGCCACACTGCTCAGGAACCATTGCTGAATGCCGGGAAATCTCCCTGTGCCACCGTTACGGAGCTGGTAACTGCACAATAAAGACCTCGGAGGAAGATAGTACCAAGCATATTCATTCTGATCTCACAGTCATCTTTTTTAAACATTATTGAGCAAACACTGAAACCCAATCAATCATCTTTTACTTAATTGCATCTTGTCACCACTTTAGCTTAACATGTATCCTTGCTTAGCCAAAACAACATGATTGAAACACCGTGAAGAGCTCACTTGATGAATTTATATTAGAGAGGGGTTAATTTCCTAGGGAAAATGATCACTGTAAGGTGCATGTAATAAACTGCTGTCATGACCTCTAGCCTTCAAGCTCCCATATGTGCAATCATTGTTTGTGGTTTCCGTGGAAGTGCCAGATGCTAAGAATTTTTGGCAAGAGTTTATCAATTTGACTCAGTGTAAGATATTACTGTGATATGGCCCATTAAACATTTTACTTTCACCTGATCGGTGACATTTCCCTTGACAATAGAAGAGTAAAGCGGAAATCAAAAAGGTCAGAGGTTGCTATATAATCTTTTACTGCAGGTCCCAGGTTAAAACCACAATGATCACACTCCAGTAGGATAATTCATTCCACAAAAAAAAGTGACATTTATTTTGCTTTAATGAACTTTGGCCTTTGCCACATATAACGGGTCCGCTGGAAATCATTGGCTATGCATTCCTTCCCTTGACCAGCAGCAATCCACAGTGGCATGGGAAACCTTACGCATGCCAGAGGGCTTGACTGTGTCGTGCGCGTGGCACCAGAGATGGTAGAATATGGGGCAACAAACAGCTAAGGCATCATCATACAACACACCAAGGGAAGAGGAGGTGGTATGTACAAGCAATGAAAAGAGAAAAAAAAAAAAAAAGGTGGCAAACAGTCATCCAAAAAAAAAATCAGCAAAAGATTGTGGTTACTTCAGCTATAAAATGGGACATCTGATTCTCTCCTTGGAAATGGATTGTGTTTTCAACATCCAGCCCAGAAGCAGAGGTAGAGTTGGGACAAGGCAGTTCTCCAAACTGTAGGTCACATTATAGTTCTCATGTAAGTCCCTGTAAACACTAAAAATGCCTTTTTGATCCTGCCAGTAATGAGGGACGAAGCAAGGTTGTGCCTATGGGTAGTCTATAAACCCGGTATGTTTGAGATGGTGAAGACACTTTTCTATGACTCTAAAGTAGCACAGCAGAAGGGTGGGGAGGAAAACTTGATGAATCCATTGAGATCGGAAGTGACAAATGTTTATAATGTGCCATATGAAATCTGCTTGCCTTCTGGCCTGCAAGCAGTGAGGATCACCTGAGTTCTTTATAGATGTTTGCTATCATGCAGAGAGAAAGGAAACTGTTATTATTTTGATACACAAGGAAAGGGGAAAATAATTGAAGGGGATGGGTAAGAAAAGGTAATTCCTCCACATTCAAAACATATCCAGGGGTTCACAGCCTCCAACTGAAACCCCACATCCCTGTCAGAGAGCGAGAAATCGTCGCTAGCCAAAGCGTGCGGGTGAAACGGACCCGTCTCCCTGGGCACGGCAGCCTGCAGCTCGGGCTGCCGCCACGGAGGCAGGAGATGGGAACCCGCAGGGAGGGGAGCGTCACCCCAGCGTCCTCGCAGAGGCATCGGCACCTTTGCTCGCGAAGGGCTGTGTGTGGGCAGACGGCGGGTCTACCCCGAAGGGTTTGCCTTGGGTCTGCGCGCCGGTCTCCTGCACTGCACACACAGTCTTCTCCCCCAGTGCTTTCCTCACCTCCACAGAGTGAAAATGCACACTTTTTTGGAGAGAAAACTTTGCTTTCTCAAGAAACCTCTAACACTGTCGGTCCACATTTCCATACTAGGGAGGAACATGATGTTATTTTTTCCCTTGGACCTATCATCTGATCCTTGCCATCCTGCGGGACACCAGGAGGACCTTTCTGCGTCAGCGAAAGGGTGGGCAGCTGCCCATGGGGCTCCCCAGCAGGACCCCCCCACCGCGGCGGTGGTGCCCCTGCTGCGCGGCGGGGCTGCTCTCCGCCGGTGCTGCGGCTGCGGGGGCCCCGCTTTGGCCTCCCCCCACCACCACGGGCGTCCCAGAGAGTCCTGCACTCCTGCAGGAGGTGCCGAGCCCCACGGGAGACTCTGCGGCGCTGGCCTGGTACCAGTCCTCAGCCTGGAGGAGTTGGATTAACCAACGCTTTGGACTTGTTTTCAGCTATTATGGTCAATATATTAAAGGTATTTATTTAAGAAAGTGCCTATCCTGCCAATCTTTCCCCATGAGCTCTATTTTGAACACACCCTATAATTACTGATATTACCCTGGCAAATTTTCCCCATGAAGTTTTCTCCACTAAAAGCCATGACCATACTTGTCTGCCTCCCCACATTATAATTATCACCAGGCAATATTTATAACTATACTATTATTATTTATGATATTTTATGCCCTAAGAAAACCTATATGACATATGCTCAAACTTCAGCATCTGAGACATTCAGACTTCAGCCGGGACATTCCCTTCAATTTGTGTACTTGTTCTTCTTACATTTGCACTAATAGGTTTGTTGGAGTATTTATTTTAAACGCAGGAGTCCCGTCAGTGTGAAACCTGCAGGACTTGGGTCAGACTCCAGCTCAACATATCTAAACCTGCCATCGTGATCTCTTTCATACTTTTTTTCCCCAACTGGTGCACATTTCAGGACTTCTGATGGTTCGGGCTAGAACTGTATATCATAGATTCTTGCTGAGGCGAGATAATTAACTAAAGGAGTGCTTAATTATTCCAGATGGACAATGAAGCATTGCACATTTATGCCTCATGCAAAACATAAACAAACAGAACAGAATGAACAACATATGTTTGCCAGTCATGGTCTAGACTTGAAATTTGGCACTGCAATACTTACAAACAAATGTAAATGCTTTATTCTCACACTTAAAAAAAAAAATTAAATAAAACTCTGTCTTGTAAGCACCTTTAGTTTTAATTATTTAAGATCAATACTAACCTAAATGCCTCTGTCCCTAACATGCATCTCCTCTCCGGGGTCATAGACCTTTCTTACTATGAAATCACTGGCTTTCTCCACAAATATTACTGTTAACCAGTTTCCTCAGTATCATATGCATAAGGGCTATAAACTAATGAGCAGATCTAGGTTATGTAGAAAAAGTGTAGAAAGGAAACAAATGTTGAACGTCACATTTACATTAACTTCTCACAGTTCAAATGGCAATTTATCCACAACATAGTATGAATCATGCAGTAAGAAAAGGGAGGAATCTCCAGTTTCTTTGATTTATTTGTCATATGGTCGACTGATGTCAGTATCAGTGGCTTTAAAAAAAAAAAAAGTTTAAACATCCAAAAGAAAGGAAGAGAGAAAGGAGGAAAAGGTCTAGCTTTCCGCAAAATCCATTTCCTTTACAACGATGAGCTAAACCAAACCAAACCAAACCAAACCAAAGGCTGCTGACGAGCAGGGTCTTCTGTTCCTTCCGTGCTTGTCTCGTGGTCTGGTGCAAGCTGGGAATCAAGGGTGGGGACTGGTGGATGCGTTTCGTTTATATATATATATATGTATGTATGTAGGTAGGTATTAATATATATATACATACATACACATATATGCACGCAGATACAGTCTTCCTAAAAATGCTCTTTGCAGTCCAGAGGCAGCAGGAGTCACTGTGAAGAAAGAGCTGGGCAACATATGGCTGTAGAGTCTGCACTGGAAAAAGTCATTGGCTAAATATACGCCGGCTGTTTGTTTTCTTTTATTTTCATGAGGCGAAATAGGAGCTCTGCATAGAGTACAGCCTGTCAATGGGGTTTCCTACTCTAGCCTGCATGGAGTTAACTTCGGAAGAGGCAAGAAAACAGTCGCTCAAGCTAGTTAAAGAGGTATCACTGTCGATATCATGAAAAATGGAGTCGTTTCCTGCAAATGAAACGTATACGTTAAGCTGGATTCTGTGCAGCCAGAGGAGGACACAGTACACACGGATGCTCATATGTTGCACACTGCAGCAAAAGGGAACGCTCCGGGTTTTGTTTTTACACGTTAACTCAATTTCGCTCTAAGGGTCTGACCTACAAAGGGGAAGGCTAGCAACCAACTCGCAGAGTTCAGCTGGCAGCAGTGCCACTCGAATCTGCCAGGATTTAATTTATGCTTCAGTCAGCAGCACAAAAGAGAGCCGGGGCTGAGGACGTGAGCAAACAGCGCCGGGAGGAACGGGTCCCCAGCTCCCCGTGTGCTGGGATCCGGCATTCGCGGGGGCACTGGGGCCACCGAGGAGGGTGGGACCAGACACAGTGCCCACGACAGGGAAAAGCGGTCTCAGAGCCACAACCAGTAACGGTCTTCCTTTACACACAAGGTAAAACACGGACCTACGAACGCGAGGGGACCCAGGAGGAGACCCGGCTTCCCTGGCCTCGAGGGAGCTACAGTGGCAAACATGCTTTCATTTCAGAAGATTCCACTCTTTTGGGGCTGGTTTGGAGCAGCACTTTTTATTTCCCTTAGCAACTTAGATTTCAGCTTACTTCAACGCTCAAGGTACCAGAAAGAGCTCTTGCTCAAGTCCTGTGAGCAATAAAAAGGTGTTAGTCCGGCTCTTTCTCCTCATGCGCTCATTTGAAACAGCCTTGTGCTGTCTCCTGCACTGGTTCTGGAGCGCAGGACCTGCCTCTCAAGGAGTTTTGCTTAGAAAGCCAAGCACATTGTTAGCAACAAAATCACAAGCCATCTAACGCTCATTTGCACGTCAGGTGTCCTCAGCTCCTCACAGGATTTACCACGTTGCCTGGTGTGCACCGTGGACTTGTCTCAGTGGGAAAGGTAATAACACAGACCCAAAGCAGATTTCATGTTGGCCTGCGCTTGCCGTGCTCACGAAAGCGATGCGCACGTGGACCTCCACCATGGAGTGCTCCTGGTCAGCAGAAACGAGTCTGACGTCACAGGCCCTTGTGGGCTACAGCAAGGCCAACAATCACAGTCTGAGAAATCCTCTTACATTTTATTTAAATGCCACACTGCAATTGTCCAGAATCAATTATTAGGCATTTAACACTTGTGCTGCGTTTGGTGTACCTATCCGCTTGATGGTGTGTGGTCAGGAAATCCTGAAAGCATCATCTTGATTTTGGGCAGAGAATAAAACTACGCAGGAGAAATGTCTTGTGGTGACACATCTCTTAGCAGCTCAAGAGCTGTTCTTTAGCAAATCCGTGCATCCAATCTGAGGGATCTTAGAGGGGTGCATATTCATTTTGGGATGAACAGCTTACTTCTCTTTATTAGACCACTTTTCAAGGCACTTTTTTCCCAAAGCTTCTAGAAAAAGGAAAAACTTGTGAGGGAGCTAGAGTTTGGTACTGTTTATTTTTCAATGTCTTGGATAGTGGTTTAAAAAAGTGGAGCTGGAGAGGTGATGTTGCTTGGTTTATCATTTATCAGAATTACACTGTGAACTAGTTCTGAAGGGCGTCCAGAGCCTGAGATGAGCTCGCTTCTACCCCCTTATGCGTACGTGAAAATAAACACACAAAACTGACTAGTACAAATTCCCTGGTGCAAATCCCAGAAAAAAATATTATAAAAGCAAGTAGCTCTACTGAACCTGTGGCGTGTGAACCAGCATACGACCCCTGCTATTTCTGATGCGGCAGAATGACACATGCCTTACCATAAGGGTTCATGTGGTCGCCTGGCATTTGTGGAGGGGTAAGACCCTGCTGAAACGGGTCTGTGCCATAACTGCTTTGATCCATTGCTACAATCTGCTGCTGTGGTGGTGCAAGTGGTGTGTAAGATGTCATCATCCCTTCCATTCGGTTGGACATTACTTCTGCAAAGCAAACAGGAGGGCACAGTCAGTGCTTAGGAGCACGGAGGCAGCAGACACCAGCGTCAGGGCCAGTCCTGAACCCGAGCGCAAAGTGAACGCGGCGAGGTGTGCCCTGTCACTCAGAGGAGCCTTCCACACTGCGTCTGAGAGTACAGCCCTCAGCACTAAGTTGAAAGACTTGCAATTTCTGACTATATAATTTCTGGAGCTCCTGGGTGCCGGACCGTATCTTCCCAAAGTCTGTCCTGTGTGTGACATAGCTCTATTATTCTCTAACTTCTGTTGGTACCAGTTTTTCCGGCTCTGCGTAAAGAGGAGGATTTGAGGCTGCAAGGCCTTGGGAGCTGGAGAACCTCAGGAGCGCTCACGGAGCAGCAAAGCAAGCCCCGGTGCCTCTGCACCGCTCCTGCCCCAGGGTGCCGCCAGCCGCGGGGCTGCGGGGGCGCTCCCTGCGCCTCGGCTGCGGCAGCGGCACTGCCGCCCTTGCAAGCAGCCTGCGGACACCCAGCTGAGCGTGGTCCCCCTTTCCTCAGGAGAAAACAAACTGGAGGATCTACCTGGAGCGAGCCCCCTGGAGATTTCCTCCGGTGAAAGCCCCTCTGTACTGCACATTTCTTCTAGAAAGGAGGGAACAGCGTCTGTGCGAGCATCGCCAGGGTCTGGCCCTGTGGGAGAACCCGGGGCGCTCTGTGTGTTTCCACTGATGGTGGCACACATTATCCACGGACTCGTGCATGCCCTGTACGCCTGCACTTAAGACATTATGTGGGAATGGCACTTCAAGAAACCTTGCAGGTTCTTTTCCCCTTACATTGCCTTCGTCACAAATCCCCTACCTTGCCCTAGTCGCTGCGAGTTTTGTTGCTCTTGCTGCTGCTGATGCCTTCGTGCTAGTTTTTTCATCTGAATAAAAGAGGAAGAACAGAACAATCTCATGGTTCTGAATGCAACAATTTTGTTTCCTTACAAAACTCGCTGCAAACATCGACTCAATTAATACAGAGCATTTATATTCATGCACACACCACTGTGGGTTCAGTTTCATTTCTAAGCTTAAACATTTCAGTTTCCAGTTCATATTTGCATGCAAAATTTACTCCCGACCTCATGTTGCTCTGAGCACTCGAACTTAAAAGTCCGTGTTTGAAAGTTGCCTTTCTTGTATGGATGTAGACAGCAGTGCATGCAAAACACGTACAGTTCAGTCCCCGGGATCACTACATCCAGGGGGAGGGGGAAAGCTGTGTCGGAGGACAACTTGCGTTTTACTTTTGAGAACTTGACAAACAACCTACCTTTGCTCTTTGGTTTTGAAACCAGACCTGGACAACTCGCACACTGAGTCCTGTTTCGGCTGCTAGTGTTTCTCTGACCTACAGGAGGAAATGTTTAATGATGTAATTTTTAATATTTTTTTTAAAAAAACTAACCAGTTACGTTAGGAGGAATATGCCTGTACTTACAATAAAATCTGCATGTACAGAATTACTTTTTAAAATTCCTCATATTTTTGCACAGTTTGTTCAAGTTCTGTCCTTCATGTCACTACCAGTTTCATAAGTACTGAACAAATAATCTGAGCTGTGCAAAATGACACCAAGTCATTTCATGATTTTTATTTTACCCATAAAACAGTTCTGTGCAAAAAGATACAAATTTGGCTATGAACATTTCTTACATTGTTGAGGTACAATTTCATACTTTAAAATGGCAAAAAGGTTCATTGCACCATCCCGTCAGCAGGAGAATGTCACTTTTTGCAAAAATGACAACTTTCAGGATGCACCTCCATTTTTTTCCAGTCAAACTTAGGAGGAAACAGTTACCCGAGTTGCTGTTCGCAAAGATTTGATTTTCACCAGCTTCGTCAGTGAAGCAATACATTATACCTCTCCCTAGCTGCTATAAACAAGACCAACAGCAGGGTTACGTTTCATAGAAAAGCAAGACTGCAAGGACACGTGGGACCAAAGCTGAGCACCCTTCTCACTAGACAGCAACTCCCTCTGCGGTGGGAAGGAGAAGAGCAAAAGCCACTTGTTTACGTGGGCTCCGGTAGTCAAGGACTACTTCATGGTTTATAAGAAGCAACTATTGCTGTTCAGCAGGAATCGGTCACGGAGCTGCTCTGCGTACTGCGGGTGAATATCCCGAAATAACAACGAGCTGGTCCTAAGCTGCGGATGGGTATTTGGGTGAGCATCGCCATACGCTGGCCGGGTTTCTGTACTCACCCCAAGGCACCTGCTGCTGTCCCGGGAAGGGGCAGGGGGCTCTCTGAAGCTGTGGCCTGACCCTGCCACCCCCAAGGCCCGGTGTCAGAGCTGACTTCAGGTCCCTGATGAAGCACCTACCTTCCTACAGGGCTTGGAAGACACTTCAAAGGACGCTTTGAATGCTCGTCTCTGCTGTGTAGTAAGTATTGTCCTTGGTCGTTTAGGTCTTCTTGGGTCCTTCCCATCATCGCTTCCTTTTCCTTGGGCTACTTGTCCTTTGGTGGGCTTAACATCTCCGTCTTCATCATCGCTTTTAACTGGTGAAAAATAAACAGGACATAAAACTGTACTTGTTCCACCAAGATAACAGGGTGTTCGAGAACTGCTCTTCAGCGGCCAAACTAGTCAACGGGTTCAGCTGTTATCCCATGTTTATCTGAATACCTAAGGCAACTCCGGGCAGGAAGACACTATCTTAGATTTGTGTGCACTGCCTAAATCAAATGCCACAAAAGCAGAAAAATGTGTTGAATTTTTAATTGAGGGCATGGGGCTGATCGGGGGATGGAAACTCAGAATGTGCTTCAATAGTTCCCAGAATCGGGCACAGAGAGACTCTGCGCCCTTCCAGCATCGCCTGGTCCCCTGCATGCTCACCTGCCGCAACCACACGGACTGACACGCGTCCTTCCCTTCGCAGCAGAGCCACATCTCCTCCCCAAGCGTTACCTGCAGACAGGTACTACTGCCCACACCGCTACAGCAGCACAACAGTGTAAATGCAAACACCACAAAAATATCTCAAAGTCTGTTTAGCTAAATATAGTGTAGATTCCAGTTATTGTTCTGAATATGTTGAAGCTCTAGAGATAACATGAAATATAATCTTTGCCATCTCATTTCTGCATCCCACAGAAAACATGAGTATTCTTTCTCTGTGTATTTCAATGTGTCTACAGGTGCATGCACAAAATTCTCTTTCTTGGTAAATACATACAAATATACATGTGCTTGTGTAGACCAAATAGACTATCTGTATTTTCCACAGTTAAATTCTAAATACTTGTCCAATCTGGTGATATGACATGTCTTAGCATACTGTACTTGGAAATCTCAATCGCAGTGGCAGAGGTTGAAGAGTAAGTACAAATTTTGTTGTGAAAAAAAAAAACAAACCCAACTTTTCAACTCAGCATATTTTATTTCACCAGACTACTGATCTTTCTTCCAGAAAACATTAATACACTATTATAGGGATTTCAACATGAAGAAAACACTGCAATTTTTATATACTCAAAGATTACGTTTGGGGAATTAACAAATTAGACTTTAATTCATTTTAGGGTCTGATTATTATGCACCTAGCAATCTAATCACCTTTTACTTTAATAAGCATCTTTTGCCTAATGATTAAAGAGAAGTTCAGTCATTTTAATAACCATGACATTATTAACTTTCCAGCATGCCATTTCTAAGGAAAGGTTTGTGAGGATTAATATTGCTCATCGGAGAGTTACTTTTGTGTCCAGCGGACAGATATTTGATTGGAGAAGGACACACACTCAGCCGGGGCTATGTGGAATCATTTGTGCTCACACAGCCATCCGGAGATCTGTGTTTTCCGTGTATTAGACAATGGGAGACAAAACATCCCATTTAATTTGTCAACTTGTTTTTCAGGTTTGGGTTTGGCTAACAGAGAATAATGAGGGGGAAAAAAGCATCTCCAGGAGTAAGAAACTACCCCGTGTGCCAAGGGGAAATGAAATTGAACCCCAGGTTGGTTTGTGCCGCTGCGGTAGCTCACTGCTCATCACCAAATACAAAACCTGGTCCTGAGGGAGAGCCCACCCGTGCCCAAAGCAGACCCCAACGCAGCCTGAGGGCAAACAGCAGGCAGCAGTGCCTGTGGGGCAGGGAGGAAGGCAGGGAGGAGGACGCCCATGCCCATCGCTGCGGCGTGGGGACAGCCCCGCACACTCAGCTTTGCAAAGGGCGTTTGTCTGGACACGGACGGACGGACGGCAGGATGCTGAAGTGGGCGATGAGAAGGACGTGCTGAAGGGCGAGTAGGAAACTCACATGCCTCGGGCAAATTCACAAGGAGCCCAAACCCGGTGACATGAGATTTACAGAGCAGAGCACTCAAGGTCCTGCAAATACAGTACGGCAATAAATAACCTGCTGCTCCAAGAAAGGCCCCGGTCCCGCACGTCCTGCTGAGTCAGCAGTGACCTTTGTCTTGCAGCATTCCTGACATGAAAATATAAATTTCAGCAATGTGGAGAATATGGGTCTCAGATTAGAGATTAAGGATAATTACTGCTCCTAGGTAAATTAGAATAATGCACTTTCCCATAAACCAGAGGCAAATATTCATGTCATTTGTACACTTAATGGAATGGTAATTGTTGATTTTCTTAGACATTTTCTTGGGAAACAAGTGCGCTATTATGATGGCTGGCAGCAATCTGTGTACACGCTGTCTCTGCTCCTGGGATGAGCCGGGGCTCAGCAGCAGCAGGAGGCTCCCAGTCTCCCTGAGCGCACATGGCACAGGTAGGAGGCATCCCGTCTCTCCTGGAACCGCCTGAGAGCCCGAAAGCCAGTCCTCGCTGTAAGCACTGCTAAATCCCCTGCATTTGGACTGGAGACCCCAAATCCGGTGTTTGAACTATCTGTCCTGTGCAGTACTGTGTTCCCAGCCCTGGAGAGACAGCAAGCAGATTTTGCTCACTCTCTTTTAAAACCTTCCCTAGGAAATGGGTCAGGGAAAGGAAGCGTCTGTCTCTCCATCACCGTGAAGAACTCGGGGAAGAGACTCATCAGCTGCTGTTGGGTGTGAGGGCTCCACTGGCTTCTCGAGAAGGCAAAAACTCCGGTCACGGTATGGTGACCCTCTGCCTTAACTCCCGGGCCAAGTGGTGCAGACTCTCACAAGCATACAGTTCGAACCCCAGGTCCCTCTGAAGAGAGAGGTCACGCTGCAGATAAGTAGAGGTGCCTTTCAGTACGGTACCACGCCTGTTGTCCCTCGACTCTAAACAGTTTGCATTCATCAGGAACAGTGCAGGACCTCAAGGACACTTGTGGAGGTCCGTAGCAGGCAAACCCTGCACGCCTCACTTCTGTAATACATGTAGGGTACAAACCACGGTGCAGCTATCCTTGGGGCAACACCCGGACGATCCCTTAGTTTAACACCAGAATGGGGCTCAGACACAAAACAGCAGTGGCAAAGAGATGAGCAGAAACCAGAGCCGTACCAGCCCAGGAGAGCCATACTGCCAGGGAGAACTCTGGATGGAAGTCAGGAGCACCAAGCATGGCCTGGCCTGAAAGCATCCAGAGACAGACTCCCCTAAACTCCTCATTCAAGTTATTGCTTTTTATTTGTCTTACTGTGTGAGCCCCGTTGCCTGCCTTAACGGGAGCTCTGACCGCCGCCCGGGCTCCCCGCACTGCAGGGGCGATCGCTGCAGCACAAACCCACCTCTCCGTTTCTTTCAGATTCTCCGCAGCACTTCTGTGTTGCCCTTGTAGTTTTTCTTAAAGTTACCATTTGTGACTGGCAGAGAGCATACTCTTGAAAATCATATGACTGCCCATTTTCCTAGCTCAGTGCTGGAAGTGTATGTGCAGAAAATCCCCTGAAAAATACGTGAAGTGGATGGAAGAATGCCTATGGAAAACATCACGCTTTGAATGAGGTCTCAGGTAACTGAAGTCAGCCTGATTCACATTTTGTGATCTTAAAGAAAAATACCTTGACGAAAACAAAACCTTTTTGTCCTTTACTAACAGCAAGCTAAGGGAGTCGAGCTAGGGAGAACAGACTGCGAGCGGGGATTTTTTTTAGCCGTGCCTGCTAATTTGCATGGGCAGCATGTGCATATGGATAAAGTGGATGTGTAAATGGATATAGTTTTCTACAAGAAAGCCCTACAAACCCTTGCGGCTTTTCCAGTCGGAGCAGGTGTGGGAAAAGCTCACCTGAGTCTGAGTCGTCTGGGCTGACCGAGCTCAACAAGTCTTTCTCTTTCTCATAGTCACTTTTGCAGAGCAATTGCCCTTCCTTAAGCACAAACTCGTCCCCTTTCCTCAGCTGTCGTTCGCAAACGCAGCAGCAGAAGCAGCTTAAGTGGTAAACACACTCCAGGGCTCTCATCACGAATTCTGTTGGGGCGATCTTTTCCATGCAGCCACTGCACTTAGCAGCAAACAGCCTGTAAGGGAGAGAGGCAGTAAAGTCAAAGGGAACGTCAGATCATACACCGCATGAATTTAAATACAGCAAATTCTTTAATTTAACTACAGATCAGCTTGGCTCATGCTTCTGCACACTGGGAGACTTGCATCCTTAGTCTTGGAAACATCACAGGCATGCAATTTATTCAAATCTCACTCCCTTTGGTCTGGAGATTCCCAAATCACCTTTGCTGGATAAAAAACACTAAGATTTATCCTTATCTCACTGTTTTGTTCCTCTTCAAAAAGAGAAACAAAAAGGAGCTCTCAGAGTTTGGATAACTTGTTCAAAACCAAAGTTATTTTAAAAAGTTGATTCACACTTTGTTTTATACAGGCTCTCTGGTTTCAGCACTCAAACCCTATTCTGAGCAGATTTCACGACTTTCCATTTTTGGTATTGTCTGTCTCTGAGGAGGCTGATAACTGAATGCAGAAACAAGCATGAAAACTTAGTGCTATTGCTGAGAAGACGACGACACACACGCACGCAATCGCACACATGCAATTGATAAAGAGAGGAGTGAAATAACACGGCTTTTCTTTGGATGTTGAGTTATTCCAGAACAACCTGTCTCTGAAGGGAGGACTGTGCATTTTAAATGGTGTGAAACATCCTTTGGCAGAGATAGGCAGTGATACAATCTGCTAAATTACCACTATAATCACAGGCTCTAGAATATACACTATATTCCAGACTAGTTCTTATTAAACCTTTATAAAACCCCTCTTTCATCCATCATTAATTTTCTAAGATAAAGTTAGAATGATTTAGATTAATTTTATTTTGCTTTTCTAATGGCAACTGGGAATCTCCCAAAGTGAGCTTTTAGGAAGAGGTCTGCTCCAAATAAAGATGAATAGCTAAGATACGTCCCTGCATGACACAGTGGGCTCGGCAATTTGAAATTCAGTGTCTTTTATGGCAATACATCAAAGTGCAAGGTGCATTAATATTTACATTTCGGCAATCAAATTAACACAACTGCACCCATGTGTTCACAGGGAAAAAGGAGATTCCACCTTTTAGGATGGGGTATGCCGATTGGGTTTTTTTCCTCCTCAAAATTATCCCCTTTTTTATAAAAGGTGATTATCTTTGATTTTAGAAGGCAGAGGCTGTGGTAGTTGCTGACTCCTCCAAAGCCTCCATTTTGTCTGGCTGAGAAGTACAGCAAAATGGCAGTCACTAACTCCTCGGCGAAACGATGAAGGCTCAGAGTGGGCAGGAGGGAGAAGAAAATGTAAATACATTTGCACACGGCGTCCAAAGAAAGGCTGAGTGCCCAAGAACTTGCGGGTTTTCCCCATCTGTATCTTCGCTCTAATGAAAGAGATCTACACGATTAACCTCGCTGGCTCCGTGCGGACCTTTGCACGGCCACAGCCGTGCGCTGTACGAGCCACACAGGGTGGGCTGAGGGGCTCTTTTTTGGGTCCATAATGAATTAAATCTATTAAAGGGAAACTGATGCCACGCAGGACCCACGGACACCGCTAGTAAATACGCCACCTTATTTCATACAGTCTACTGGGTTTGCCTGAAAGGTTTTTCTTGTCTTGGATGCAAACATAACAGAAAGAGAGAAATATGATTTTATGTTCTGACTAGTAAACATCACAAAAATAGGACAGTGCTTTAGCTAGCAAACTCCTAAGCAGGAAATATTTTTATCTACACACAATAACATATCTGAAAGGATTAAAACACAAAGGAAAAAAAGAGCAAACAGGTTTTAAGCACTTAAAAAAGTTGTTTCTATTTAACTGCTTAAACCTATTTGACTCAGTTTAATTAAGCTTGCATCCTTTGTCCGAGGGCTGCTGTTGTGACGGAGCACACTTAAAGGCTCCGAGGATTAGCGGCTCCGGTGCGAAGGCATCCGGCGCTCCGCGCCGCGGCCCTCACCCCACACCGCGGCCGTGCGGGGTCGGGGTGCGGGGCCCGGGCCGGGGGGCGGCGCGGGGGCCGGG